>JAJEJO010049825.1:699987-994693 GCA_020662805.1 Glaucomys volans
ATAAAAGACATTCTAATTGGGGTAAGATGAAATCTTAAGGTGGTTTTGATTTGCATTTCTCTTATAACGAGTGATGTTGAACATTTTTTCATAAATCTGCTGATTGCTTGTAGATCTTCCTCTGTAAAGTGTCTGTTCATTTCCTTGGCCCATTTATTGATTGGGTTATTGGTGTTCTTGGTGTAAAGATTTTTGAGTACTTGGTAGATTCTGGAGATTAGTGCTCTGTCCGAAGTGTGTGTGGCAAAGATTTTCTCCCACTCTGAAGGCTCTCTCTTCACATTGCTGATTGTTTCCTTTGCTGAGAAGAAGCTTTTTAGTTTCACTCTATCCCAATCATTGATTCGTGCTTTTATTTCTTGCGCTTTGGGAGTCATGTTAAGGAAATCTGGTCCTAGGCCAACATGATGAAGATTTGGACCTATTTTCTCTTCTATTAGGTGCAGAGTCTCTGGTCTGATTTCTAGGTCCTTGATCCACTTTGAGTTAAGTTTTGTACAGGGTGAGAGATATGGGTTTAGTTTCATTTTGCTGCATATGGATTTCCAGTTAACATAATCTTAACCAGCCTTTATATAGTAGTTATTAATTATACACATACCATTTTGGCTTTTAATTTCTTCTGATATTTTGCATGTGTTGGTATTTTCCACAGATCTGCAGACTACCTTGCTAATCATTTTGAATATAATGTTCTACTGTGTGACTCTTCCTTAATTAACATGGTTTTGTTTTTTGTAGCTGGTGCCCACTTGGCATTGCTGATTTTCTGGACTCAAAGTACTAAAAGGAAGCAGTGTGGCAGGTTGCCTTGGTTGAGGAATGACCTTTTAGGTATTGCTGTGTTGTGATTATGGCAGCTGTGATGATCTGTTGTCCCCTTGTTTTATTCCAGGATGTTTTTCTCTGGTGGGCAGTGTGGTCATGTTGGCAGACCTGAAGAAGTTTTACTGACATTCAAGATATTCCTTGTCATCATTTGTCTTCATGTTGTTCTGGTTACATCCCTGGAAGGTAAGTTGTCTGTTTTTCTTTCTTTTTTTTTCTGTTTATTTGTGTGTGTGTGTGTGTGTGTGTGTGTGTGTTGTTATTTACGATTATTTTTCACTATGGTAAAATATACACATAATATTTACCATTTTAACAATTTCTAAGTGGCATTATTGGCATTAAGTACAATCATCATTTTGTGCAGCCATCACCACTATCCATTCCCAGAACATTTTCACCATCCCAATTAGAAACTCTGTACCCATAAACCATAACTCCTCATCCCCCAACTTCTATTCTTTTTGTTTCTATGAATTTGCTTATTTTGGGAACTTCATAACAATACCAATATTTATCCTTTTCTGTCCAATTTACTTGAGTTGGCATAATGTTTTTGAGGTTCATCTATGTTCTAGCTTATGTGACAAATTTTCATTCCTTTTTAAAGTTGAATAATATCCCATTTTGTGTATGTACCCCAATTTGTTTATCCATTCATACACCCATGGGCATTTGGGTTGTTTCCATTTTTTGGCTCTTGTGAACAATGCTGCTATGAAGATGGGTATACAAATAACTGTTTAAGTCCCTGCTTTTAGTTCTTTGGGGTATTTACCTAGGATAGGACTTGCAGGGTCATATGGTAATTCTCTGTTTAACTTTTTGAGAAGCTGCCAAACTCTTCCACAGTGGCTGTGCCATTTTACATTCCTATAAATGAAGTACAACGATTCTCGTTTCTCCACATCCTTGGCAACACTTATTATTTTCTTTTGTTTTGATGATAGGTATGAAGTGGCATCTCATTGTGGTTTTGATTTGCTTTTCCTTAGTGATTACTGATGTCAGCATCTTTTCATGTGCTTATTGGCCATTTGTATATCTTGAGAGAAACGACTGTTTAAGACTTTTGCTCATTTTTTAATTGGGTGGTTGTTGTTGTTGTTGCCTCTTAGGAGTTATTTATATACTCTGGATATTAAACCTTTATCAGATATGTATTTGGCAAATATTTCCTCCCATTCTGTGGAGCATTTTTTCACTCTCTTAGTAGTGTCATTTCATGGATAAAAGTTCTGACTTTATTTATTTTTTATGTTACTAGGGATTGAACCCAGGGGTACTTCATCACTGAGCTACATCCCTAACCCTTTTTATTTTTTATTTTGAGACAGGGTCTCCAAATTTCCCAGGCTGGCTTTGAACTTGCTGTTCTCCTGCCTCAGCCTCCCAAGTTACTAGGATGTTAGGTGTGAACCACCATGCCTTGCAAAAGTTTTTAATTTTGATAAAGTCCTTCATATCTATTTGTACTTCTTTTGTTTATACATTGGTGTCATACCTAAGAAATCATTGCCAAATTCAATGTCAGAAAGATTTTCCCATTTTCTTCTAAGAATCTTATAGCCTTAGCTCTTGGCATTTGGTCCTTTGATCCATTTAGAGTTAATTTTGTATATGGTGTAAGGATCCAACTTCATTCTTGTTCCTTTGGATATCCAGTTTTCCCAGGACTATTTGTTGAAAAGACTGTCCTTTCCTCTTTGAATGGTCTTGGCACCTTTGCCTGAAGTCAGTTGACCAAATATATTAGGATTTATTTCTGACATTTATTCTATTTTATTTTGTGGTACTGGGGATTGAACCCAGGGGTACTCTACCACTGAGCTACATCCCCAACCCCCTTTATTTTTTATTTTGAGATGGGATCTCCCTAAGTTGCTGAGGCTGGTCTTGAATTTGTAATCCTCTGCCTCCTGAGTCTCTGGGATTACAGGCATGTACCATTACACCCACCCTGATGTTTATTTGTTTTTAAAAGTGTCTACTTGAAGGAATTTCCATAAGGAAATGTAAAGGTGGTGGAAAACTAGCTAATTGAAGCAGCATGGTATTTTCAGAAAAGGAGACCTTTAGAAGCTTATGAAACAAGGAGAAAGATACCTGAGGAAGACTGCATAAAGGCCAGCAATAAGGCTGTGATTTCTGTGTATACTGCCAAAAGAAAACTGCACTATGCAAATGTAAAGAATACTCATTAGGAGTGAGATTAGAAAATGAATGCTATTTAAGAACACATTATTAGCCAGGTGCAGTGGCTCATGCCTCTAATTCTAGCAGTTCAGGAGGCTGAGGCAGGAGGATCACAAGTTCAAAGCCAGCCTCAGCAACTTAGTGAGGCCCTAAGCAACTTAGTGAGATCCTGTACCAAAATAAAATATAAAAAGAGCTGGGGAAATGGTTCAGTGGTTAAGCACTCCTGGGTTCAATCCCCAGTACAAAAAAAAGGGGGGAGGGGATAACAGAAGATTGGAGGAAATTTGCACTAGGCAGAAGGGAATGGCGGGGCGGGGGGGGGGCAAGGGGATGAGAAAGATGGTAAAATGATACAGACATCATCACCCTATGTACATGCACGATTGCATGAATGGTATGACTCTACATCCTACACAACCAGGGAAATGAAAAGCTGTCCTCCATTTCTGTACAATGAATTGAAATGCATTCTGCTCTCAGGTATAACTAAATAGAAAAAATTAAAAAGAAAAGAAATACTTTTTTGTTGTTGTTGTTTTGTGGTGCTGGGTATTGAACCCAGGGCCTTATATGTGTGAGGCAAGCACTCTACCAACTGAGCTATATGCCCAGCCCTAGAAATACCTTTCTTGTTCAGAAGAAGGTAGCAAGAACAAAGAACCTTTTTTGGATAAAACAAAAATCTACTGTCTGCAAACTATAGCAACATAAACAAACAAAGCATACATACCAATATACATACTTGCATGAAAATTAAATGGAAAACTTCCCAAAAAGCTAAAGCACAATGGGCAATCCTTCACAAAGTAGGCACAGGGGCATGTTGTCAAGAAGCCTATGCTTTAAAATAAATAAATAAATAAATAAATAAAAATTCAGTGTGTTCTAAGGATTACAATGTGCCAGGTCCCTGCTTTGCACTTACCCACTTTCTTAATCTTCTCAACCATGTCTGATCCTACTCTTACTTGTTTCCAGAACAGGAAGCTGAGGCTTAGATAGATAAGCAACTTGTCCAGGGTTTTAGCCCTGGGAAGTGTCCAAACTCGGATTTGAACCCAAGGGTCTAGCTCTAGATTTTGGGCTCAGAACCACACAATCAGGGTTCTCAAATGAGTGTGCATCAGAATGACTTCCAGAATTACTTGGAAAGATTTATGAAACATATCACTGGGTCCTTGTCCCAGAGGTTGTGATTTAGAAGGTCTGGGGTGGAATCTGAGAACTTACATCTTAATAAACTCCCAGGTGATGCTGATGCAAATGGTCTAGGGATGATACTTTGAGAACCACTGTTTACACAACTGATAGAAGATAAATAGGGAGAGAAAATGCCTCCTAATATATATTATGGCAAATAATTCTGTTGTGGCCATGCAACATCCACATAACTATGCTCACACACATCATCTCTTTGGAGCATTAAAACATCACTGTAGGATTGGCAGGGCAAAAATCTTGTGTCACCTCTTTATTGATGAGTAAATGTCTCCAGCAATCTTATTGGTTAGGAAGTGACAGAGTTCAGGCATGATGCCAGATCTTCACTTTCACTGTTTTGGTGCTTTTTCCCCCGACAGGGGCCAATAAGGCAGGAAAGTGGAACACAGGAAAAAATTCATCAAAATGGAAGTTGTTTGTTAGAAATAAGACTTTTGAAAAGTATATTTAAAAATTATGAAAATGAGCAGGTAAATAGGAAAGCACATAACTCTGAAGCAAACCTAAATAGGGAAAAGCAGAGTGGTAACTTAAGGCAGATGAATGTATTTCTTGCTCAGCATTCTGCTTATGTTAGTCAGCTTTCCATTACTAAAACAAAATACCTGAGATAATTAACTTAAAGAGAGGAAAGGCTTATTTGGGCTCACAGTTTTGGAGGTTTTGGTCCATGGTCAATTGGTCCCATGGCTTTTGAGCCTATGATGAGGCAGAACACCACAGCAGGGAGTACAGGGTGGAGAAAACCTATTCATAAAGAGAAAAAGGAAGAGGAAGAGATGGGTGTCCCATAATCCCCTTCGAGGGCATACCCCCAATGACCTAAAACCTCCCACCAGGTCCAACCTCTTAAAGGTTTCCAGCAGCTTTCACTAGCACCAAGTTGGAGACCAAACCTTTTAACACATGGGCCTTTGGGAAACAATCCAGATCTAAACTATTGCACTGATGAATTGGTTTCTTAAAGTACTGGCTCTTAAAGTGTGGCCCCCAGACAAGTAATACCAGCATTACCTTGGAGCTTATTAGAAATGCAGATTCTGGGACCCATGCTAGACCTGCTAAATCTGAAACTCTGGGACTGGGACAGCATTCTGTGTTGTAACCAGTGCTCCAGGTGATATTGATGGGTGGTCAAGAGTAGAACCACTGGCTTAAAGAATTGGCTAACAGCCTGCTGACAGCCTACTAGAGCAGAAAACTAGTGAGATCTGGGGTTAGAACCCCCTCCCTCGTGCCTTTTACCTGCTATGTGTGAGATCTTGATTTGCCACTTAGCTAATGTAAACCTCTGTTTCCTCATCTTCCATCACAGGGACTATGGTAAGGTTCAAAAAAAAAATATATATATATATATAAAGAAACTCATGAAAGCAAAGGTTTTTCTGAATTAAGTGTCTTGGAATCTCAAAAGGGCTAAATAGGAGTTCTTTATTATCTCTCAGAACTCCCAGTAAGAGTACTCATATTATTTAATGATCACATTGATTGCCAGCCACTGGTCTAAGCCCTTATAAAAAACTAACTCATTTAATCTCACTCAGTAACCCTTTGAAATAGGCACTGTTATTAGCTCATTTTACAGATGAGGAAACTGAGGCACAGAGGATGTAAGCAACTTGCCCTTGTTTACCTTTTGTAAGCCTTTTGACATTTTTTTTTTTTTTTTTTTTTGGTTCTGGGGATTGAACCCAGGGGCACTTGACCACTAAGCCACATCCCCAGCCCTATTTTGTATTTTATTTAGAGACAGGGTCTCACTGAGGTGCTTAGGTCCTCGCTAAGTTGCTGAGGCTGGCTTTGAACTCGCGATCCTCCTGCCTTAGCCTCCCAAGTGCTGGCGCGCCTGGCTCTTTTGACATTCTTAATTACTCTGCTGTGCTAGATTTAGTTGCTTGCTGGTTGTACATTTGTAGATTAAAAATAAAGATGGAATCCATAATTGTGAGACTCATGAATGTTGGTCTGAATCACCCAGGTGGCTCAGGGCCACCATTTCCCTGAACAGCTTTGGACTAAGGCTGTTTCTTTTCAGTTCAGGATGGTTTGGGTCTGGTCTTTATGAAGGCCAGGGGGACTGACTTGGTATTTCAACATGGAGTTACCAATTGTGTGGTAGCAATTGCCTGTTTTGGGCCCAGCAGTTCCAGCTGCTGAGAAAACATCATCTCTGACTCCAGGGAACTTACACTGCAGTTGGAGGAACATGACTACAACACATAAGGACAATACTAATATAACTGTGTTCTAAAGCATGAATCAGTGCTATCAGACTCTAATGTGTGGCCCTTGCCAAATCTGTGAATTTGTGTAGTTAAATGCTAAGCCACATATAACAGATGCTATTAGTGCCTTGCCCATAACACTCTGAAGGTCACCTTCAGACAGTTCCTGTGGCTGTTGACTGCTTCATGTCTCTCTGAGAATGATCTGTGTCCATGGGAACATACTTGGCTTGTACATGAGACAAGCCAAAAGGGTCAGGGAATTAACACCTCAAAACAGTGAAGAATGGGAGTTAATGTTTAAATGTGTCCTCTTCCTTGTCCCTTGGTGGGACAATGTTAAGGAGTGTTGTATGTTGTCTGCCAGAGTTCCCCAGGTGGATTGTGCCCCAGTTGTGTGTAGTAGTAAGCTGCTTATTAATGTACCCATTATTGGCCTTATTCCCTTCCTTATCTCACTAACTATGCCCCACCCCTTCCTGGGGTCATCTCCATTTGGAAACACTCATCATCCAAGGCTCAGCCAAATTTTGCTACCTCTATAAAACCTGCTGTGACTTCCTCAGAAGAATGAAATCTCTCTCCCCTTACTCTTTATCTTTTACCTGGTGATACTTGCCACCTTGGATTATGTTCATCATAGACTTCCTTTGCACCATGATTCCTTTGAGTTCATTGTCAGTGCGGCTGAGAAGGGAGAGTGCAGAGGTAGTGGCGGCTGTGAACTGATTAAGTCATTTGCCCAGAGTCATACAACTAAGAAGACTTGCCATCAGCATCTGTAGCCAGTAATATTCATACTCCATCTGGCAGCCCAGGGCACCCTCAGTAAGTGTCTGAAGACTTAGTGAATCTATCACTGAGGCATAGGTAGAAGGTGAAGAAGGAGCCCAAGGTGAGCCATTGGAGAGCAGTCGCTCCCCTGGTTCTGGGGGATCTGGGCTGCAAATATGGTAGCTTTGTCCTGGGAATGACTCACTAGCTTATGTCAGCAGGGAGAGGTGGATCTGATGTTCTTGTTAGGCCACTGGCACTGAACACTTTTAGTTGTCTAGCTTGGTGACGTTTGAGGCAATCATTCCCGGTCTACCAGAAGCCCAAATGGGCTTTGGCAGATAATTATACTTACCTCTGGCCTCTAGCTCTCCTGGCCTGTGCCAATGCCTTTCTTTCTTTTTCTTTTCCTTTTTCTTTTTTCCCCTCTTTGGTCTTCAAAGGAGGTCTTCTTTTAGGTAAAACTATTCTTTTTTCCAGAGGGTAAGAAGACATAATAGTGGAAGATGGTTATAATTTCATTCCTGCAGAATTGTCTTCCCCTTTTGGAAACAATTACACATTTGAGCCAGTTTGGTGATCTCATAAACTATAATCCCCAACTTTTGCACCCTCTCTCTCTTTCTCTCTCTCTCCCTCTCTTGGGGCTGGGTCTAGATCTTTCTGTGCTGCAAGCATTTCCAGTGATAAGTCTCTCTCCAATTCCCCTTCTCTAAGGCCTCTTACTCTCTCATGCTTTGTTCCCCTGAGTCTATTCTTGCTTGTGCAAAATGTGTTAGCACTGCAGGAGGTAGGCACTATGTTTCTGAAAAGCAGAAAACCTGTCTTATTTGACTTTGTCTTTTAACACCAAACCCAGTGCTGGTCTCCTTCCTCTGCCACAATATTCTATCTGTAAAAATGAGATCATAAATACTTACCATGTCATTGATGTGATGCTCAGACAATCTCACGACCCCCCAAAACCTAGTCTCCACACCCAGGCATGAGGTCACTTCTGTTGAGCCCTGACTCTATCCCTGGCAGGTGGAAGGGGTGACAAGGAGTGATAGAGATTCTAGACAGATTGGGGGACGGGACTGAAAGTGGGCGACATTGTATCCCACTTTTCACTTGGAACTGCTGGTAAGGACTCCTCACAGAACAATTGTAGAAATGAATGGCGAGACAGTATGTTTAGGCAGAGAGAAGGCCAAAGACAGTGTTCCCTCCAATTTTCTCTCAGCTCTCATGTACCATGGTAGGGATTCTAAATGGCCTTCATTTTCCCAGTGGGCAGCTGTGTTGACAGCCAAGGGTAAAGACAAGGCTGCAAAGTCTATGGCATAAATGACCTAGACCAGGGGCCAGATGAAGAATGTGACAGACAGTGTCTGTCAGTGGTGAGAGCTGAAGGGAGCTGGGTCAGCAAGAGAGGGACTCCTAGGCCTAGATGGGATTCAGAGAGAATTGACTGTGGGGCCCATTAGATGCAGCCTTCAGCACTGGATTTCAGTTGGACACTGAAGAACCCTGCAAGATGAGGGACATGTCTGGAGAGGCCATTGAGAATCCTGGGTTCAGCAGTAGGTGAACTCACAGATCCAGACTACTCCCTGCTATCAGAAGGTCACTAGCACCCCATTCCCAAGTGTGGATGCCATCTGGACCACCTGAAGAAAAAGGAGGGAAAACGAAGATCATGAAATTATTAAAAAGACATTGAGTTGCCAGGTGTGGTGGCGCACGCCTGTAATCCAAGCGACGTGGGAGGCTGAGTCAGGAGGATCGAGAGTTCAAAGCCAGCCTCAGCAACTTAGCGAGGCCCTAAGCAACTCAGTGAGACCCTGTCTCTAAATAAAATACAAAATAGGGCTGGGGATGTGGCTCAGTGGCCAAGTGTCCCTGAGTTCAATCCCTGGTTCAAAAAAAAAAAACAAAAAAAACCAAAAAAAGACATTGAGTCAACTAAGAGATCATTTTAGAGCAAGAGAGAGACATAGCTTCAGCAGACTTACAGATTCCCTTTCCCATACCTCTGGAATGGAGGCTCCAAAACAAGATTAAGCCATCTTAGACATCAAAGGAAGCTGAGGAATTCTTTGTTTATTGTTCCAATTGTTTCTCCATCTCAATTGTGTCTGTAAATGTTAAACTTACTCTGAAACTAATACATAGCAGACACTTATGAAATGTCAGGACACTGCTAGAAATTGTTGAAGGCCATCACTCTGAATTCTACATGTCCTCCTGGTTTTACCTTTCAGGTATGCAGAAATATCTGTTCAGATCCTTGAGGGTAAGGATAACATCTTTACTCTCTCTGGGTGCCCTCCATAGTGTCTAGCACATAGTAAGTGCTCAATGAACTCTGGTTGGTTGATTGGTTTTGATTTGTAACCCTAGTATAAAGCCTAGAGATAGTCTAAAATGTGAGCCCCTCCCTTCAGCTTATATCATCAGCAATATCCTCATCTGAACCCAGTGAATGCTAATATAACATATACTACCCCTCCAAACTTTTGTATAGACTTCAGTGAGGTAGCTGTGCATTAACTGGAATTCCCTTTAAGGATGTATTTCTCCTCCTTTATATGATGAAGAAGCTCAACTGATTGCCTGTTAAGATTATTTCACAGTCTGACATTCTGTGAGTTCAACCACCCAGTTCAGACTCCCAATTCTTTGTCCTGAGAAACTGAGGATCCTTGGAGTCTGCCTCAGACATAATGTCATTCTGAAAATCCTTGTGTGACTTCTGAGCTGTTGATTATATATGCCAGGTTCTCCCACTTGGCTGTACATTGGAATCACCTGTGCAATTGTTTTTTTTGTGGGGGGGGGGGTACTGGGGATTGAACTCAGGGGCACTCAACCACTGAGCCACATCCCCAACCCTATTTTGTAATTTGTTTTGAGGCAGGGTCTCACTGAGTTGCTTAGCACCTCACTTTTGCTGAGGCTAGCTTTGAACTCGAGATCCTCCTGCCTCTGAGGCTAGCTTTGAACTCAAGAGCCTCCTGCCTCAGCCTCCTGAACTGCTGGGATTACAGGTGTGTGCCACCATGCCCAGCACATCTATGGAGTTTTAAGAAAACCTGCTGCCTGTATCCCAACCTGAGATTGTAATGTCATTGGTCTGACGGTACAGCCTAAGTACTGGGGTTCTTCAAAGTGACCCAAGTGATTCTAGCTGGTTGGGAACCACTCATCTCTGCAATCCCATTTTTAGGTTGTTCCCCTATATGAAGCTCCTAATGTAAAATTGGAAACAACTTGAAAGTTATATTTTTTAATGCTAGATTTCTAAGGTGAGTCAATTTCAAAGGCTTTTCAAGTTAGAATGAAGCCAATAAATATCTTGATTTCAAAATTGATAAAAACTCCAGAGTGGCTCTTGCTGATTGGTAAATCCCCAAATGGCCAGTGCTATCATTGCTTGGTGCTTCATGGAAAAGTCACCATGTCTCTTTATAGGATCCCGTAGCCACAGCTCATTCATTGTATATTAACAACAGTAACAGCAGCAACACAACTGTACATTGTTTTTATTTGTTCTTTTTAGATACACTTGACAGCAGAGTGTATTTTGACATACATACATGGAGTATAACTTCCCATTCATGTGGTTGTACATGATGTGGAGTTTCACTGGTCATTTATGAACATAGAAAAGTTATGTCTGATTCATTCTACTGTCTTACCTATTCTCATACCCTGAACTTCTATTCTCCCCACCCCGCTTATTACAACTGGACATTTCTGCAGGTGTTGATGATTTTCAGTGGTCCTTAGCATAGGTCATCTCACTGTGTCCCCTAGAGGTAGACAGAGAAGTTTGTATTATCCTCATTTTGCTGATGAGAAGGCTGAAGCTCAGAGCAATGAAGTAACTTTGTAGGTTATCCAGAAAGAAACAGTACTTAGACCCAGAAAGCGGCTCTGCAGAACTCTATCCTCTCTGCCAGCCTGCACAAAGTACTTATTTTGGGCTTAGACAGTTTGATTCACTTCCAAATTCACACATCTGGAAAGTGGAGGTGGTAGGATTCTAGAACTTACGTTCCTAACCGCTTCCCCAGTGTTTAGTCACTGAGACAGTTGAAATGGTTTTTACACGCCTTTGCCATGATTCATTCATTCTGGGATGGATTTGTACTGGATTAAGATTTAAGAGAGGCCTGAGAAATGAAAGCAATAGTTCCACTGATTTAAGTTACTGGGGATTAAGTTGATGTTCCAAGAGAAAACACTGTCGAGATATACCTTGAGAATGGGTGCATCCTTACTTCAAAAAATGACAAGAAGCACATTGATCTTGGCAGGAGATCTCATGTTCATGAGATTACAGTGCCATTAAAAAAATCAAGATAAATTACAGATGCTTTCTCAGTGATGTTTGTGGCAATTGTGTTAGTCTTGAACATTGGTGTCCTGTTTGACCTATACTCTTTCCTCCCTTGCCTTTTAGGAATGTGCAAAGCATAAAGTAAAAGTTACCCTCATGTTGCTATAGTATTTAGTACAGTATAGATTTTTTTAATTTAAAGAAGAGATAAATGAAAATACAAAATGGGCACTAATCTTGCTTTAACAAGTACGTTAAAATTGCTTATAATGATCTAATTCATTGAATGAAAAATAATTGAACATGTGGCTGTATTGTCTTTGGACTACATAGACATTTTTGCCTTGTGCCCAATATAAAATATGATTTGTCATTAGACAGATTTGGACTCACAGTGAAGTCTAACAAATTCTGTGTTTTTTTGTATAAGCAGGAGGGGATGACTTTGAATTACTTAGAAATTTTCAGTTATAGAATGTTTTCAAAGTGGAATTTTAAAACTTGCAAGTAAGTTGAGAATTATCACTCAGATGTAAACGCTATTTAGGCCAAGGACTTTGTTTTATTCCCTGCTATAACCCAGTGCATAGCACATAGTAGACCTTCAAAAGATGGACTATATGAGTAAACTTTTGGCAAATCACTTCATATTTCTGAGCCTGAGTTTCCTTACTTATAGACAGAGGTGGTTGAACTATTTTGGTATCTGGCCTTTCCCCCACATATAATCTGTGTTATAATTCTCTTCTTCCAGTGAATTCCAAGTCCTAAATGATGCTACCTTTTAAATAATTTATTTAAGTTAAGATTTTTTTCCCCATTTTTGTGTTGAACAAAGACATATCTGACTGTATCCAGTATCTGATTGGCAGTAGAAAACCAGTATTGATATAATTCTAAACAAAGCAAACATAACACTCTAATTTTCTTTTGCAGAATATTGTGATAAATAAACAATTTTTAAAATAATAAAATGGTCTAAGTGACTACCTTTGCAAAATGTCCAACATTTAACTGGATCATCTTCAAGTTTCCTTTGCCTCTGAAATGGATTTCCATGAATTACAATTTCTGATGTGTAATATGAAGGGTCAGAACCCCATGATCCTAAGCTATGAAAACTTGAATTAGACAAACATTGTGTTCTAATATATATTCTCATTAATTGAGCATTAGAGAATAGATAAGAGTATTTTATAGTTAGAATGGAGATCACATACATGCAAATCATGGAAAGAAGTTATCTTTGTTTGTTTTTAAAAATGCCCTTTACAGATTACTGATATCACATTATTTGCATAAGGGAAAACCAGTTTATTTTATAAAGGTAAACTTCATCCAAGGATATAGAATTATATAGTCTGAAAGAATAATAATTATGATTTACTGTTGGTACTATGATAAAATGCTTTGTAAATAATATAATTTCATTCAAAGTAAACAATTCCCATTTTACAAATAAGGAAATGCAAACAAAGAAATGTCAGGATCTTAAGGAAGAGCCAGGATCTGAACCCTAGTCAGTCTCCCTGGAAAGCCCAGTCTCTTAACCAGATTTGCAAGTCTTGATTAGCAGGCACATTCTTTCATCATTGGAAATAAATGGACACAGGCATTTTATTCATATGGAGAAGATTATCAAGTCAGAGTCACAGATTGTGAAAAGTGAGGAATTCCAGATCAGCCTATCAAAGCTCATGACAAGACAAAGACAGTATAAGGAAAAGCCATTAGAACTAGAGCCACCAACAAACAAAGGCCTAGGGGCCTCCTATGGGTTTCTGTCCAGAAGTAACACAGCAAAGGTTAAGGGTAAATGTGGCTTCAAAACAAAGACAAGTAAAAAATGCAACTTTTCCAACTAAATAGGATTTCCATGCAGCAGGGATATCCATAATTTCAACCTCTGTTAGTGGTTTTTACCAGTACATAGTTGTTTACAGAACTGGCTTGTCACTCTCGAGGGTCCTGGAAGAATGATGATCTGGATGTTTGCTGGAAGCGAAGCTGGGAGCATGAGTCACAAAGAAAGGGGGATTCATATTCAACCTCAAAGAGGCAAGGATTCCTCCTCCAGTTTATATTGATTCCCTGATTTTTGACCTTGTCAATTCATGACAAAAAAAAAGAGAGAGAGAGAGAAAATGGTGGCAAGGGAGAGTGATTTGAACATTAATCTTGTGCCATCATTACTTTAACGGGCATTACTTACTTAATGACATTCATTAAATCTGATGTGGCAGGCATTAGCTGGCATAGTACCAAAGCTTTTGCCTTTTTTCCTCAGTACACAGCTGGACTACATTTCCTCTTCCCTTGTAGTTGAAAGCGGCCATGTGACTGAGTTCTGGCGGATGGATGTGGGTAGATCTAAGGTGTGCTGCTTCCTGTCCTGGCCATTAAAAATCTCCCACCTGATTCCACTCATTCCCTCTCACTTCCCTGTTTGCTTTCCTGATATAACTGTCCAGGGCACACTTAGAATCTTTGTGTTTAAGAAAGCAGTGTCTCTGTCAACTTGGGATCCCTCTCCCCGCCTCCACTACCCCCAGTGCTCTTCTCTAGGCTGCTGACTGGACTTTAAATATGGAGAACAAACTATTTTATAAAGCCCCCAAGATGTGGGAGTTTACTTATTGCAGCTGCTTGCATCACCTTAACTAATGCATTTGCTTGTACCCTTCTGGCTAGGGTCATTGGTACATCTCATTCAGCCATTGGAGGGTAGAGTGGGATGAGGTTGGCATCCTTTTCTTTGTGAGATCATATAAGAAGCCAAATTCATATAATCTAAGGAAACTGGGGGAGTCCATTATGGGCACTACTGAGATGCTCATTGTCCAATCTGGAGAGTCATTTGAGGGTAGGAAATTCTAGCAGAACTACTCACTCCCTTCATGCCAAGTCAGGTCCCTGGGACCTTCACAGTATGACATAAGGTTGACTTATAAGCTTTGGATTTTGTAGGGGCAAATCTTACCTCCAACCTTAACAAAGTATTTAATCATTGTACTTGAATTTCCTTATCTGTAAAGTGGAGTACCTATCTCATAGTTATATTAGTTAATGCATATAAAACAGATGTCTGTAATGCATCTACCACATTATAAGAATTCAGTAAATATCAGCCATTATCATCACTTACAGACCAACACGGACTAATAGGATTTTTTCGCGGTCCTGTAAGTGTTCTGTATCTGTATTGCCCAATACAGTAAACCACTAGTCACCAGCCACATGTGACTATTGAGCACTTGAAACATGTCTTGGGGACTTAATTTTTAATTATACTTAACTTTCATGAATTTGAATTTAAATTTACATAGCCACATGTGGCTAGTGGCTACCATGTTGGACAGCACAACTACAGACAATTTAAGTGCTTCAAAAATTTTCTGTTTCAAGCTGTGTAAGTCTGGGTTCAATCACAGAAGGAGAACCACTAATGTTCACACCCCCCCCCCCGGGATTTATTATAAGGATTTGGCTATACAACTATAGGAGCTGGTTAAGCAATCTTTTTAAAACTCTTATCTGATGCTGGAACTTGACATCTATTGGGCAGGCAGTCTGAAAGGGAGGATGAATGTAAGACAGGGGAGAGCAAAAACAAGCTGGAAGCCACAAGCCTGAGTTGTAGTTTGTTTTTTTTTTTGTTTTTTTTTGTTTTTTTTTTTGGTACCAGGGATTGAACTCAGGGGCACTCCACCACTGAGCCACATCCCCAGCCCTATTTTGTATTTTATTTAGAGACAGGGTCTCACTGAGTTGCTTAGGGCCTCACTAAGTTGCTGAGGCTGGCTTTGAACTCGTGATCCTCCTGACTCAGCCTCCCAAGTCGCTTGGATTACAGGCGTGCGCCACCACGCCCGGCTCGTGTTAGTTCTTGTTGCCTTTGGCTTTGGTTGTAGGGATGTCCCACAAAAGCCAGGCTCTTCATTAGAAAATTAAGTACTCACCTGGCCCAGGAGTTGGCACAGCTGACAGAAGATCCAGGGGAAGATAGAACAGTTGTAGGCCTGACAGCAGCCTCATATTAATAAGGTGAGGCAGCTGATAATTGCCAATGTGTGTGAACTACAAAATGGCTCTGCTGCTCCATGTCTGCCCAGATTCCCCATGAGAAGTCCTTGTGTCCCACATTCACCAGAAACATACAGGAAAGAGGAATCAGGGAAAAGTAGTTAGCCTACCCAAGCTGAAACATTATAACACTACCACACGTACTAGAAAGCTAATGAGCCCAATTTTCTGTTAATAATTTTAAATAGAAGACAATGCTAACATCTCTGGAGGCTCTATTTAGTTGTTTCAGTTCTACAGCTGACCCAAAGATATTCTGAAGATCCTTCAGCCAGCTAGCCTTATCTTGGAATGGTAAGACTATGAGGTGTTGTTGTTGTTGTTCGTTTTTGTTTTTGGTCATCATTATTGTTTTGTTTTTAGTTTTTCTTTATATTTTTCTGTGGTTTGGAGTTTTCTGCAAACCCCACATTATGGTTATAATTAGAAAAATATTAATATTATGTTTTATAAGCATAAGTCTAGGTTCAATCACACAATGATCCCTGGAAAGACTGCACATCCTACTCAAGGTCACCCTAATAACATTATGAGTAACTGTGCCTTCTACTTCCTTCCTTAAAATTTCACCTGGTCTTGACTTTGAATGAGAACTTTTTTTTTTTTTTGTGGTGCTGGGGATTAAACCCAGGGCCTAGTGCTTGCAAGGCAAGCACTCCACCAACTGAGCTATACCCCCAGCCCTTGAATGAGAACTTTTGAAACATGCCAGGCTCATCAGTTGTCCTGAAGCCCTTCTCCTTTCTCCTCCCATGTTTCCAAAGTAATCCCTAAAGCATTTTGAAAGTTGGAAGCAAATAATATGAAGAGAAAAGAAACTGAAATGGAACCCTTGAACTGGGAAAAATCATTTTCAGATGAGTCACTGAGAAAATGAGGAATAGGGAGAGCATCACTGTATTAGTTACTGACAGACATAAACAGTATTTACTGTGTATTCTTCTCACTCCTTTAACAGCAGAACCCAGGAAGTACATCTTAGTATGACTAACTTTATCCCTAACTTCCAAATGGAAAACCAAATGGCAGATGGGCAATAATTGTAAGTTGTCCAAGACCCTAAAGGTAAAATGGGGATAACTTATCTCATGTGGTTGCTATATGGACTAAATAAAGTGAACACTTATACAGTGCCTGGTCATAGTAATACTATATAAATTCCTTTTTTGGAGGTGGGTACAGAAGATTGAACTCAGTGTTGATTTACCACTGAATCACATCCCCAATCCTTTTTATTTTTTTATTTTGAGACAGGGCCTTTCTAAGCTGCTGAGGCTAGCCTTGAACTTGTGATCCTCCTCCCTCAGCCTCCTGAGTTGCTGGGATTACACTCCTATACCACAGCACCTGGCATATAAAGTCTTATTAATTAAAAATAGACTCCCTTTGGGGACTTTACTCTTCCCAGAAAAAAAAAAAAAAAAGCCTGTGAACACACACATAAATTTGCATTTTATTTCAGGGAATTTAGGGATACTTCCAAATGCATCTCATAGACCCTTGCCCATAAAGCCCTAAGGGAGCAAGGATCAGTTCCAGAAGGTAAAGTACTGAGAGGATGTGAGGTGGACTGTGCCTCTTCCATGATTCCATTCTCACTGGACAGCCTGCTCTGTGGTCTCAGCTCATGTTCTGTGACTTTCCTCTCCAGGATCTAGTAACTTCACCTCCCCACTCCTTCCTCCATCCCTGGAAGTACCAGCAGCTTCCTGCTGTTACTGGCCTCTGTGGATTGCTCCAGCACTTCACCTTTGCACTATTTCCCTGAGTTAAATTTGTGTTCTTGAACTGCCTATCATGGGTTCCTGGCTTGATCCCTGATGATGGAGATTTCTTTTTTTTTTTCCTCCAATTCTAGGGATAAAACCCAGGGTGTCACACATGTTAGTCATATGCTCTACCATGATAGAGATTTCTTAATGATTTCATCAGTTAATCTAAAAATACTTTTTAACAAGACACTGGACTGGATTCTTGGAGGAAAATTAATAAAGCATTAAGCTGCTGTGTATCTAGTAGGGGAAATAATATATCCAATTTGCTATTGTTTGCATGTCCTGTGAAAATCTCATGTTGAAATTAGATTGTCATTATGATGGTGTTGAAAAGTGGGACCTTTGAGAGATGACCAGGTCATGGGGGCTTTGCAGTCATGAATGGATTACTGCTGCCATTCTCGTGGGAGTGGGTTACTGTTGCTCTATCTCATGAGCTCACTTGCCCTTCTGCCATGTTATGACAGAGCCAGAAGGTTCTCACCAGATGCAACCCCTCAATCTTGGACTTCCCAGCCTCCAGAACTATGAACTAAGTAAATTTTTATTGTTTATAATTGACTCAGCCAGTGGTATTCTGTCGTATTGGCAGAGAATGGACTAAAACACGGTGGGAATGTTAACATATATCCAAATGCCAAGTGAATGATGTAGTCAATAAATACCTTAAGATATGAAGAGGAGAGAGCCATCTCCATCTTCTTTGTAGTCAGAGCATGCTTTAGAGGACCAGAGTTGATATAAAGGGGTCATCTTCTGAAACTTGCAATTTTATAAGACAGGGTGAAAACTTACATGACAAAGGGACTTTGTGGGTATAATTAAAGTTAAGGACCCTGAGATAGATTATCATGGATTATCTGGGTAATCCAGTCAAATCATGTGTTTTTTTTTGTTTGTTTGTTTGGTACTGGGGATTGAACCCGGGGGCACTCGACCACTGAGCCACATCCCCAGCCCTATTTCATATTTTATTTAGAGACAGGGTTTCACTGAGTTGCTTAGGGCCTTGCTAAGTTGCTGAGACTGGCTTTGAACTCGCAATCCTCCTGCCTCAGCCTCCCAAGTGCTGGGATTACAGGCGTGCGCCACCATGCCCGGCTGTGAATTTTTTAAAGTGTGATGAGGAAGTGAAACAGAGTGATGGCACATGAGAAGGACTCCCCTACCCTTTTCCATTATTGCTGGCTTCGAAGATGGAGAAATGAGACAGCCAAGAAACCTGGGTAGCTTCTAGACTCTGAGAATGGCCCTCAGTTGGTCACCAGCAAGTAAATGAGAATCTTGGTCCTATAACTGCAAGGAACTAAATTCTGCCAATAACCCTAATAAGCAGGAAACACATTCTCTCCTAGAGTCTCCAGAAAGGAATTTGGCCTATCATCACCTTGACCTTGACTTTAGGCTGGCAAGATGAGTACTAAGGACCTGTAGAACTCTAAGATAACAAATTTGTGTTTTAAGCCACTAAATTTATGGTAATTCATCAGCAACAAGAAGTTCTCAATTTGAATTATTTGGCTGGTGTTACCAGCAATGCTATTAAATTCAAGAATAAATCAAGTATGGCAATGATGTGGGGTGATGAGGGCTGAGTTCTTGGGTGTATTGAGGTTATGACAGTGGGATATTCACATGGCAGTACTGGGACCACACTTGGCCACGTGGGATTGGAGTTCAGGAGGTGGTGGCAATAACTGAAAAAAGTGCCAGGAAGGTGAGGTAGGGAAAGAGACTCCACGGAGGAGGCCCAGTTTCTTGAGTTTCCAGTTCCTCTGGCTCTGTTTGGCTTCCATTCTAAGCTTATGCTTACCAAACTCCTGCTCGTCATAATTGTATGGGCTTTGTCTAAAAAATAATAATATCACCAGGGAGTCATATTGAGTAAATTTTATAGATGGATCACAATAATTTTATTTATTGACTTAGACTAAGACTTCAGTAAATGAATAATGCTTTAACATTTGCTCTTTATAGGTTTCCAGAGGAAAATCTGAAAATTTTAATGTTTTTTCCTTCCTTTGTTTATGAATCTTTTTAGCAATGGAAATGTTTTGTCTCCTAAGAGTGGCATGGAGCTCAAATATATGACTCATTGGAAATGACGACCACCTCTTTATTTTAACAAATGGGAAGTGAATTGGGAGAGATACAAGAGAAACATAGGCTGATTTTCAGGAATGTGTAAGACCTGTGAGGATATCTTTATCTTGGACCAGAAGGAGTGATATGGAACATCATACTGAGAAATAGAAAAAGTGAATAAGTGTTAGTTACCAAGCAATTGGGTCCCCAAAAGCAAGTAAGCAAACAAACAAAACCAAAACCAAAACAAAACCAAAAAATCTGCCAAAAGAACAAGTAGACAATAACAATTTTACCCATTTTGTCCTGTCATTCCAGATGTGGAACACCTGTAAGAACTTAAACCACCTATAAAAACATACCATTTATGGTAATTTTGAAATAATATTTAAATGTTTATTATGCTTGCAAAATTGAAAACTTGGGACTTTAAAAAAAAATTTTTAGATGTTGATGGACCTTTTTATTTTATTCATTTATTTATATGTGGTGCCGAGAATCGAACCCAATGCCTCATACATGCTAGGCAAGTGCGCCACCACAGAGCCACAACCCCAGCCCCCAAAACTTGGAACTTAATGGGTTAAAAATCTGAAGTTTTAGTTTACTAGATTCCCTCTCTTCATCAAAGCAGATTGTTGTCTATCCTGTTGGGAGCTGCTGGGAGCCCTGTAAGTTCCAGACTTACAAGTCAGTTCAGCCTGCAATCGAAACCTACAAAATCTACATGTTGATCAAGTTTTAGCTCTTAATTATGAGCCCATCCATGCTTATCAAACCAGTCTACCCAGGGATGGCAGACCAGTTTCTTGGGTTTCCCTGGAAACTTCAGTCTCTGCTCTGGCTTTCCTCTTACCCTTGGGTTGCCCATTTCCTTTAATATCCAAGAAAGGTGAAATTAACCCCTTTCCCTGTAAGTACACAGCTTTTGGTCAAAAGATTTGGCAGTAGAGAAGATTGGAATCATTGGTACCTATGGTCAGTCATGGGGTAAAATTGTTAAGGAAGCCATGTTGGCTTCTGTTGCCCTTCAGCGTCACACTCCAACCCTATTCTCTGGTACTTCACTATTCCCAGTACCTTCATCCTGTTCCTGCCTCTGCCACATTCCTGCCCCACACAGCTTCACCTATGCACGCTACTCAGTGTTATTCTCAGAGAAGCTCATGATGGTTTTCCCCAGTGCTTTCCTACATTACCCAGTATGGTAGGTCTTTTCTAGATGATCAGAAGAATTCAACCAATTCACATTAACTTATACTAACATGTGAATGACTGATCATCCCCTAGTACTCCCAAGAATATTTTTAAAATTAACCCTTTAAAGGTTAACTCAACAAATTGTGATCAGAATATAAAAGTAGCATGAGGAATATACTGAACAACAGAGATTAAGGAAGAGGTAATTCTGAATACATTAGGGTACCAAAACAACCAACCACTCTGTCCACATTTGCCTTGTTGGCTACAGGGGATGTGGGGAATTAAGCATCATTCAAGTCTGCTTGCAAGCACGACTATGATTTTAATTATTCCAGAAAATAATAAGTACCTTGCCATCATTTCAGGAAAATAGGCTCCCATATGATACTAGGTATATTGAACTGTGCAACTTTAGTTTCCAAACATATGTATTCTTTCCTATTAATTTTATATCAAAATACCACAAAGAAACTAATTCCTGTGTAATTAGTTTTTTAGTTTTTTTTAAATTCATAACACCTCAGATGGGTGAAGGTTTGGGGAAATAACATTCTTGTGTATAGCAAAATGTACTGTAAACTAATTGAAGTTTTCTGTAGGGCATTTTGACAATCAAAATTCATGGAATTTCTGAAAGTGCCATGTGTGTATGCAAAAATCCAGCATTGTTTGTAATCATAAAAAATCGTCCACACCAAAATACCCATTAAAAAGGAAATTCATCATAGACAAATGGTACATCTGTCTATGTATGCTATGCAGTTACCACAGTTTTGTGGAAATTTGTTTAATGACATAAAACAATTTTTAGGATGTACTAACATATGAAAAATCAAGTTATAAATAGTTTTGTATAATAGGATCCCTCTTATCATAAATATAAATATATACATGTGTACATGTATATACACTTATATACATATGTACATATATCCATAGGAAAGAATATGTGCTAAAATATTAATGTCATTTATCTCTGGGTGGTGAAATTACAGGTGGCTTTTATTTTCTTCTTTTTGTTTTTCTGTCATATCTGAAGTTTCTCCAGTAAGCATGTATTATTTTTCATAGAGAAAAAAGAGAATTACTTTTAAGGGACATGAGCATTTTCTCCAAATTAATTACTCAATAGCACTTGTAGTTTATATGCTGAGAGGTGTCTGATCTGATTGAAATCATTAGCAAGAGTTGGCAGAATAAGCATAGCTAACATCTATGCTAAAAAAGAAGCACAGTCATGGAAGTTTAATTTATGCAGATGTACACATTTACTTCTAAACTTTTTAAAGAATATTAGCCAGCAGCTGAAGTTCTTAGATATCATTTTTAGTTTGAAATGTACCAAGTCATTATATAACACAATATATGGAGCACCATCAACAGTTCAAAATCAGATTGCTTCCCTAAAAAGATATATTTTGTACAGAGAGAATTAAAAAGGACTGATTAGTGATGAGAATAATAGTAAATTAACATACTGCCCTCTTTTGGTAGTTGTTTACAACTCAGTTTACATTCATTGCCACAAAAGATGTTAATCTCTACAAATTTGTGCATAAAGTAAACTAACTTAAAATCACCTTTTTCCTCAACAGAAAATGCTGATAATTCCAGTTTGTTATCTCCATCTGGTAAGACTATTATTTTATGACTTTGGGGAATTTCAGAAAAATATTGTCCCAAAAGTTCTCCACACAGTATGGCATGTAGTCAGATATAGCAAAATTGTTATCCTCCAAGTACCTTAATTAAATTATGTCATTAAACCTACACCTGGAAAATCAATAGCAAACATAGACAAGAAGACAGCTATATTGATTCTTCCATATTGCCAGACAAAGCTGGGAAGTACAACACCAGTGAATAAACTGTGGATTTTCATCATGGTAGCTGCTTAAGTTCTTCAGTTCTTTTTGGTGTTGTATTTAACAAGTCTTCTGAACTTAAACATGCCAAATATTTTTATGTTTACATGATGAGATATTCTCTTAAACCTGCTTCCTCAGTACCCTCATTGAGTATTTTTCAAAAGGCTTCTAAGAGCTTAGCACTCTCTGGAATATGGAGGCAAATAAATTACAGATAAATTTATAACTGGATCCCATATTGGCAGGAACTAGGAACAGTACCCTATTTCCAGACTGCTAGCTGGAATGGAGTCTTACAGATAAAGTAGCCCAGCTCCAACCCTTCGTTGATGAGAGAATGAAGCCCAGAGCACCTCAGTAACTTGTCAAAGATCTCACAACTTCTTGCTCCACATCACACAAAGGCAGCACATGGTTTCTCTGATTCTTACTTCTGCATTCTTTCTGCTGTACCATATAGACTAGAATGATCTCTTATCCAACTCACATTCTATCCTTAGTTGTGTGAAAATGAGCTTCTACTGTTATTCATTTAAGTTGAATTAATAATGGCAATTATTTACTGTGCACTTACTACGTTCCTGGAAGTCTTCAAAATATCTTCTCATTCCTCTTAGTCTTGCAGGATAAGAATCATTATATGCATGTTGTAGATAAGGAAACTGAGGCTCAGAGGGGAAAACTTGCTCATGTTCATACATTTTCTGGAACAAGACTATTGGAGTTTGAATTTGGTCACCACCCTCCCACCCCATTGCCAGCTCTGATTTGGGGCAAGTTCATTCAGCCTTCTATGCCCCAGTTTCCTCCTCTATAAATTAGAATAACAGTACCCTGCTTCACAGGGTATTTGTGAAAATGAAATGATACATGTGCCTGGCACAGAGTAAGCCCTTAATAAATTAACTATCATCAGTATGAGTTATTAAGTTATGGGGCAAAGATTTTGTACCTGGACCGCAAGCCACCAAAACCCAAACCCTCTATACCATGCCAATATGCCCCCCTAGTTATTAAGCTTCCAGGGTACAGTAAGCCAGTGTAGTTGCCTTTAGTAGAATAACTTTCAGCAAACTTGATCATGATGATATCTGCAAAATCCTGTTTGCATAGAATGAGGAACAGGGTTTGTGGGTACACATTGGCACTAGTCACAGCCTAGGTACTGAGTGCCCTGGGGAAGAGCCAGTGTAGCATTGAAGGGCAAAGACAACTGTGCCCATAAATCTCTTCTTTGTGTGATGTCACCATTCATTAACATTTGGAAGAATTAATAGTCATTAATTAGAAACCAAACTCTGACCGATTATTTTTTTTAAGTTTTACAGACTGCATTTTGATTCATTGTGATCAATTATTTTGTTCTGTCCTAGTAGCAAAGGAGTCCATATCCACACTTTGATTGTATCATTCAAGAACTGTCTTATTCCTCATGAAGTATACTTGCTAACTTTTAAAAAAATAAATGTAGCAAATGACAAAATATGGAAGCAATAATGGGGGATGGACAGACAGGGTGTGTGTGTTTCAGCCAACACATGAGCAGTTTAAAACAGACAGGCCAGCCAAGCATCTTGACACACCCAAAGTTTGTCCATACTAGCTGAAAATCAGGCTCCCTGATTTAGTTGTAAAATGTTTGTGTTTGTTTTTCCCATGGTTAGGTAGAGGTCAAGCCATTGGATCTTTTTAATATTTAAACATGTAAAATGTGGGTAGTAGATTGACCTCTTAACCTAAATGGAGTCACTCCACAGGAAATTTATTACTCAATTGATTGTCTTAATAGCAGCCATATTTTAAAATAGCTTACTGGGAAATTGTGTTAGGTAGTACGATATTGAGTGGTATCAATTTGTTTTTGTAATCCTAAATTCACTGTGGGATGAGCTGCCAGGCACCATTGTTAACAGAATGGAGCCAATGTGTGAATATATTTCATGATTGTAGTTCAACACATTACTTTAAATGTTTTCTAGAATTCTCTTGGCTGAAAATTTTGAAAGCAGTATTTCTTTTGTTTTGGTGTGATTCCTAAGATTATTTCCATGATATTCCATAGGTAGTCGCAGGCTTTGTGATCATGGGTCTCAGAGCATGTTTTGTTTTTATACCTCAGAAGTTCTGACTCTTACAATTCAATACATAATTGTTTCAAAGTATTTATTTTAAAAAATGTCTTTTTCTTTCCTGCAGCTGAATCATCTCTTGTCAGTTTTGTCCCCTACTCCAATGGTACTCCAGGCAAGATTTTGAAAAAATTTAAACCTAGATTTAGCCCAATTTGTCAAATTTTTGTTTTAATTATACCTTGCATTGTTTTTCTCCTTGTGACAAAAAGTGGCTGAAACTACAAGCCTCAATGGTAAGAATTTTCTGCAGCAAGTGAAAACTGATAACCCTTAATATGAACATAAGTATAATGAATGGTGTAGATTTCCATCTCTAAATTATTTCTGAATATATTAAATAATTTCAAAATAACCCCCCCCCCCAAAAAAAAACAAACAAAACCTGTCAACTCTTAATAGTGACCTAAATTTTCTGGTTAAATGATAAAATTATTATGATCATGGAGGGAAGACAGCTCTCCACCACTCTTAACTGCTCTAGAAAAGAAATTTTGAGAACTCCATTTCACTTGCTCTACAACACAATGCCAGCGAGTTTTGCATGACAGATTGTTTAAATGTGAAAAGCACATCCAGTGACTTCAATGTGATTCAGCATGGATTTGAAGGCACAGAGTGTTCAAAGACAGCCTTTTTACAGATGATTTTATCAATTTTTAAAGAGTATGAAATGGGGGAGAAAACTAGCTTCCTCACTGTGCTAAGGAAAAGGACAAAGCATTGTGCTGTATTCAAGGGAGGTAGGCCAGGCGGCACATTCTGTTCCCTCCTCTCTGTGGGTAGATAGCCTTCCATCTTGCTGTGGTCAAACCCCAACACTTTTCAGAATCGCTTAGTTAAAATAAAATCTCACCATGTGGTTGGTGGTTAAGGAGCTAAGTAATCATAGTTGCAGCTCATACTGATCAAAACTGGTTTAGATTTATATTTGGCCCAATGGGAAGAGCCGAAGGTTATCATTTTTATGTGTAATTACGTTTTTACAGTGAAAAGAGCATCTTCAATTTAGCTTTGTAGCAGTGTTTGGATCCCTGGGGCGTGTGTGTGTGTGTGTGTGTGTGTGTGTGTGTTTTAAGTGTATAATGTAATATCTTTTCTTTTTTCCTAAAAATTTCATCCAGGATAATAAATTCTTGAGTGCTTTTCATTTAAAGAAATACCAATAGAATAGATTCTAAGTTAGATTTTAGATCAGACACTATCAAAAAGAGATTTTTCCTAAAAGTTAGTTGAATGTAATGTTTAAGAACTCCAAATTTAAATTAGAACTACTTAAAATTACTTTATAAGAGTATACCACTAGAAAAAACATATTCGGCCTCCCCACCACTATCTACTAAAGTTGGTATCAACATTAGAAATTTCATATCCGAGGGACTTTCATTATCATAGAGGACAAAATACTAAACAACATAAGTGGGTTTATTTAAATCTAATAATTATGGGAGTATTGTTATATGTTAGACATGTAACTGGCATTCAGAAAACACATTTTGAAAGAATAAACATTTGTTCAGTTAATCTTCAGGAGTGGGAGAATGGATAGTAGTAATGGGATGGGCAGCAAATGCATTCTTTTGTGAAACTAACTTCTGGATTTTAGGAAAAGTGAAATGTTTAAAGAACGTAAGGAAAGTCATGTTTGTTAACCATGCCAGTAGTTACACTAATTTTTATTATTTTGTTTCAGATGCTACTTCAAGTGTATTGTCTACGTTAAACAAGACAGGTAATATCAAGTTATTTCCAAATATCATGGCTTTTCTTCTGTGACTTCTTGAGTTTTTCACTTGTGTGGTCTACTGATTAGTAAAGAATAGTTTTCCTTTGTGTCTTTGCTAACTTTCTTGAGCCTTCAACTATTGATTTATTATGCCTTTGACTTTGACATTGAACTATAATTCTGTTGTCACCACTCTCAAACTTCTGAACTATTATGGCAGTAGCACTTCACTTAAAATAACATTTGTTAGTTGTGATTATCATAATGATACATATTAGCTCATAAAAATGGAAAATATAGAGAAATACAAAGAAAGAGTATAGAAATTATCTTTAATGTTACTTTTCTAAGACTATCACTGTTAAAATTTGGTATATTTTCATGTAGTATAATATATACAAGTATTTATATAATACACCTTATGTATATGTCCTTTGCAAAATAGTCATAGTTTATGTAGATTTTTATATCTTGCTCTTCTGACTTAATATTAAATTATAAGTATTTGCCAATGTCTCTTGCTTTAATGACTTGATAACATTCCATTGTATACCATGTGTTGAACACTAAAGTTGTTTCTATTTTTTTAATAGAAGTTATTCCAATGAACATCCTGGTGCCAATATTTTGCATTCATCCTTGATTTCTGTAGGATACATTCCAAGGATTGGACATAATGTATGAATATTTTAAGGCCCTTGACAACCCACTGTCCAATTACCTTCCAGAGAGGTTGTGCCCAGCAACATTCCTTCCAGCAGTAGATGAGGTTACCTGTGTCACTGTACCTTTGCTAAGACTATATATAGTATATATTATTAATTTTTTCTCTCAATTCCTTAGGTTTTCCTTTTCTTTTTTTTTTTTTTTGTGAGGAAGTACCAGGGATTGAACTCAGTGGCACTCAA
Source organism: Glaucomys volans (assembly GCA_020662805.1). Lineage (NCBI taxonomy): Eukaryota > Metazoa > Chordata > Mammalia > Rodentia > Sciuridae > Glaucomys > Glaucomys volans. The sequence goes on from JAJEJO010049825.1 coordinate 727,339, forward strand.
CCACTGAGCCACATCCCCAACCCTATTTTGTATTTTATTCAGAGACAGGCCTCACTAAATTGCTAGGGCTGCTTTGATCTCGGGATCCTCCTGCCTCAGCCTTCTGAGCATCTGGGATTACAGGCATGCAACACTGTGCCCGGCTTATTTTTCATTCTTGATTATTAGTGAGGTTGAATATCAGGGCAAACAAAACAATATATTTAAAGGATCATTAATGATAATGATAACATCATCAGCCTCTGTAGTTTATGTCAACCATTGCCCATAGGTCACACAGTGAAACGAACTCATTAATAGCACACATACACATAAATGAGGTTTCTGAAACTGTCAGTATAACATCATCATTCGTAAGTGTATCTCAAAGATTCAAGCTTGTTCTTTTCAAATCTGTGCCCTGAACACAGCCTCTTGTAATTGGCTGTCCTTATGGCATGGGTTGCTGAACCTGGTTCTCCATTATCTGGCAAATGAACCATGGGCTCTGTATTCCAACTATCCTGGAAAGAAATTTCTAAGGTTTGCTTCTTTAGAGCATGTTGATATTTACCTGTGAGTCCCTAACTATGAACAGTTCTGGTTCTGCTGTGAGCTTGTTGTGTGACTATAGTTGGATGGTCTTGACCTCTCTCAGAATAGTTTTATCTATCAGTACAATGGGGATAAGTGTTAAAGCAAACAGCAGGATGCTTGATTGTAGACTGCCGTAGTGTATTGATTCACATTAATTTTGACTCTGAATCACCTACCCTTTACAACCCCTCACCCAGAGGTCCTGAAAGTGACTTAATTCTACATATCTGAAATTCACATTTGTCGCTCTAGCAGCAGCACCTAGAAACTGAAATAGAATTACACAAGCAGTGGGGTGTGTAATGGGTGTGATCTAACTGGGTACACATGGGAATCCAACTCCCAGGCCCACCCCATGCCAATGCTACAAGTTCCGTGAGAGTCCCATTCATTCTACTGCTGAGATGACTGATCATGTCTTAAAGATGTCAACAGTGTATTTTCATTTCACTTCACTAAAAAATGATACTCATGGCAAATTGTTTTTTAAAAACAAACAACCATTGTGCTCTAATATTTAAATTGCTTCTTTGCAGAAAAAACTAAAATCACTATAGTAAAAACCTTCAATGCATCAGGTATGACTTATTATCAATATCAAGACTTTCTTCTTTATAACTAAGGTAAAATTAAACAAATGGCTGGTGTTTATGATCTCTTTCTCTTTTTTCCTACTTTTTAAAAGCAAAATCTGTTCTTAATGAATAGATGCACTGGGTATCTGAAGTTGTACTAGATCTTAGTGGCTATATAAAAATGTTCAGACACAGTGCTCACTATCAAGAATCTTCTAGTCTAAGAGGGAGACAGGGCAAAGAAGCAGGTAACTAACATGAACATCACATAGATAACGTCAAGGATTCCACAAGGATTTCTCTTCCTCACACTCTTTTTTCCCCCTGGTGCTGGAGATCAAACCCAGGGCCTCTGGCATGCTAAGCATGTACTCTACCACTGAACTACACCCCCAACCCCACAAGCATTTCTCATGGTTAAGAGATATAAGAGGTAGAAGGACTGGTGGTAATGACTTTCTGAACAGGATGCAATTAATGAAAGAGAGAAGTGAACCTCAAAATCTTTCTAAAGCAAAGCAAGGGTATACTTTTAAGTACCTGATGCAAGGCTAGGCATATAAGATATACTTAACAAAGGCTTTTCTTTTCTTTCTTTCTTTTTTGTTTCTATACAAGGTTTTGCCAAGTCCTCTAGGCTGGCCTCAAACTCACCTTCCTCCTAATTCCAGCCCTCAGAGTGGCTGGGATTACAGGCATGCACCACCGTGCCCAGTTTAACAAAGCCCTCTGATTGATTTCGGACAGGGGTTGGCAAAGTATTGCCAATGGGCCAAATTTGGTTCACTGTCTGTTTTTGTAAATAAAGTTTTATTGGAACACTTCCATGTCCATTTGTTTACATATTTTCTATGGCTATTTTTCTGCTGCATAGAATGGTAGAGCTGAGTAGTTGCAACAGAAACCATACGACCCACAAAGCCTAAAATATTTAGTATCTGACCCTTTTCAGCATTTAAGGAATGACCAGTAAGTAGCTGTGTGCTTGAGTGAAACTATAGATTATGGCCCTAGAAACAGGAAAGAAAATCCTCAGTATGAAACAGTGGCAAAAAGACACACATCACTGGAAATAGAGATGCAGGTAGAGAGATGTTAGAATGAAAACTGTAGCAAGAATGGATCAGTATTTTAAAGGACTTTGAAAGCATTGCTATCCACCATCTGTATATTCTATAACATTTGCATAGTACCTGTGTTATAGTGAGCTATAAGTAACTGTATTTAACGTGAAATCTTTCTCTTCTGGTGTGGGTAACGTTGCTATGGAAGAATATAGAAATCCACATATCTAACTTTGGGCACCTAAATTCAGTTTGTTCCCAGAATCAAAACTCTTAGCTGAATCATGATGTCCATATACCAATAAATCATTCTGACCAAAACCATACCACTTACACTAAGTCAAATTATAGTTTTAATTTATATCTAGACTAGTTTTCTCATAGGACCAAAGAACAGTATCAGTGGAAATAAACTAGTAATTGCCACTGCATACATAATTCTGACCAAACAGAACCTAATAAAGAGACTGAAAGATTCCTTCATATAACAATCTTTTCCCCTTAGCAACTTGCTTAGTACATTGTCAGCATTTGCCCCTCCCATTTACTATGGATTTCTTATGCTTTACCAAAAGGATGTAATTAGTGAAGGAAAGATTCTTAGAGAAGTAAACCTTAGAGAAGTAAACCTCCTTTCTCTTCACTAAAGGAGAAAGTGTTTCTAAGATTCATCTGTATGGAGTTTTTGTTCTAACATGGTTCATTTCATCTCCTGCCATCTCTGCTTCCTTGGTATGCTCGTGTGATCTGAGGTCCTGGCTAGCACTAAAACTTTTTATATACTGACCAGTATCAACCTCTAGATTGTAAGCTCCTTGAGGGCAGACTCTGTATTTAAAACCTCCCAAAACCTGTAGAATATGGTAGGTGCACAGCAAGTATATTTTCAATTTTGTAGTTTTTGCTCATGAAACAATATCATGACATGAATGCTATTTCATACATACATTTGCATAGAAAACTAGGACTAACATTAGAGTATTTGGGGACTCTCCTATCCAGGAAGGGAAAGAGGATCTATGATTGAAGCCTATTCCATTTAAGGTCTCTATACTTGATTTGTTACATGGTACTCTGTTTATATTTGACAGGCAAGAGGTTAATTGAGAGTGGAACAAAGAAATTTTAGGGAAGAGTTGCGGGTGAGACACTGACATACTATAGAATAGTAAAGAGTCAAATTCCATAGCTGACTAATTAAATGAAGACTCTCTCATTCCTTTAGTCTTTGAGGAATTCATCCAGCCAATTTTATCCAACTTCTTAATATTTTTGGTCCACATTTGATGCCTACGTTTGTGAATATTCTTGACAGTGTAGTATATAACTGCAGGTTTCTATGTGCTTAACCAGTTGGGTTATTGTTTTTGCAGGAGTCAGATCCCAGAGAAATATCTGCAATTTGTCATGTATTTGCAATGACTCAGGTTAGTGCTTGTATACATTATACATTACCAGATAAATTTGTTTCATAGAGAAAAATGATTTGATTTGGTTTTCTCCTGTTGTGTATGTGTGTGTCTCTCTGACATCTTTTCATACCACCTGGCTACCAAGAGTCCCTAATAAAACAAAAGTGAATTTTAGATCTGTCTAATATTATCTTCCCATTGTCTAATGAAAGAATGAATTAACTTAATAAGAGACGTAAAGTGCTACAACAAATATTTTTCACTATAGCTTTAAATTCATAATGAATATTCAGTTAATTCATGAATAATAATGAGATTATTACTAATTATTGAAGGTCACTTTTTGCATATAAATCCTTTGAGCTTTCCTTTAGAACCTTAAATAACATAGCTTAGAAACAGGATTTTGTCCTTTGCTAAGAATAAAACAAACCACACTACGAGAATGTTGAAACCTTATATATACCTGGTTCAACTAAATGCTAATTCCAGTTGTGTCCATTGTGTGTTTTGTCATTTCTAACTAAGACTGTCTGCTATTTTTTAAATTTGAGATGGAAATCTCTTGAGAACAACCTATTTTTGAAATAGGAATATTTTTCTTTCTGTCATGGGCCAGAGGAATGAAACAACCACTTTTCTCATATTGATTTGGCTCTCTGGGTTCCCTCCCTTATTAAAACCATTGAAAGCAAATGTGAAAAACAGAGAACTATGGCGTGGCAGGTCAGAAAGGGTTAGGAGATCATGGGAAGAGAAACGAAGACAGTAACAAGGTATTTTATGATATTAAGATCTTGGTATGTCTCCAGTAATAAACAAGCATAGGTTTTCCTGCTTTTATTCTGTTCCTTCTAATAGGTTTAGAATTTGTTGGAAAAACATAGGTAACAATTTCAAGTAAAATAACTTAAGGTTGGATAGATTAGAGAATGAGAAAACTTCCTATTAAAAGAATCCTCTACAAACACTTTCTACTGTGTGAATGTGAGATTTGCTCATCTGAGCTATCTGCTGATATTATGCTCTGGGTGGAATATAGGAAGGAAATATCAGCTGATTTTGACTAAAGAATTATAGGATACATTACATAATAATTATATGTGTGCATACACACACACATATATATAGCTTCTCTTTTCTTCCTCCTTTCCTTCCTCCTTTTTTACCCTTCTCTTTACTGAATTCCCCATAATGTCATTATTTTTGTGCCTCATCCATTAGGCCGGTGACTAATGTCTAGTTCCGTGTTGTGTCTACATGTTTGATAACTGTTTGAAAATTGAACTTGTAGTCAAAAAAGAAAAACCTGGTCATCTTGAATAACAGATGCCAGAAAACCAGTTGGTGTAATGTTTTCCCCAATTAAGTAACTGAATTGACCATTTGTTTTAGTGTCTGGTGAAAACAACCTCATCAGGGAACCAACTCTTCTGGCATAAGAAATACCGTGATATCCTGCCAGAAACTAGAAACCTTTGCTTTTTGCAGGTTTCCAATGTAGGTTCGTTAAAGAAAGTGGAAGCTTATGAAGAAGCTGGGAGCTAACCAGGAAGAGTCAGACTTAGGGTCAAAAGGTGGTGGCTTCTTGGTTGCCCTGTGAGAACTAGAACTACTGTGCTCCCAGCACATTTATGAAACTCACTATTGCACTCAAGAATGTGAGGGAGAGAAATTGTGGGTGTCAGTGTCTATACACACACAGAATCTAAACAAACTTGTAAAAGCTAAGGATTTAAAAAAAAATTTTAAGTGGATAAGTAATTCTATGCAGATATCAAGTATCTTTACCTTTAATAATTATATACTGCATTAATTGAAATTTCAGTATCAATATACAAAAATTGAGGTTCTCAGTAGAAATAGATATCACTGGTTGGGTGGCTTTGTCAGCCATTTTTAAGTGGAAGTGGATCGTAGGATACATGGCCATGGGAATGAGTTGAAGTACTTTGGGCTGCAGTAAAAGCAGATGAGTTGGGTTAGGGATATGGCTCAGTTGGTGGAGTGCTTGCCTTACAAGCACAAGGCCCTGGGTTCAATCCCTAGTGCCGCAAAAAAAAAAAAAAAAAAAAAAAAAAAAAAGGGGGGGTTGGCAAACTACTGCCCGGAGTCCAAATATGGCCAGCCACCTGTTTTTGTAGATCAAGTTCTATTGGCCTACAGCCATGCCTATCTACTTACATATTGTTTGTGGTTGCTTTCATGCTCAGTGGCAGAATTGCAACAGAAACCATAAAACCTCAAGTATTTACTAACTGATCAATCACCAAAAACATTGGCCAAATGCTACTTTGGTATATATGACATCCTTGCCCCATTACTCAAAAGGCCAGGTTTGGGTTCCTATAATGAAATGCATACTTTTCTGTTTAGGAATCTCTATTTTATTTATTTTCAAATAGAGCCCCCTAGGTATACCTTGCAGGAAATAGTTTGACTGAAATTAAATTTAATATTTCCCCAAATCAGCATTTAAAAAATATTTTTTTGTTGTTGATGGACCTTTATTTTATTTACTTATTTGTATGGAGTGCTGAGAATTGAACCCAGTGCCTCACACTTGCTAGGGAAGCGCTGAACCACTGAGCTACAACTCCAGCCCCCTAAAGTCAACATTTTAAGAACAAGGTTTTCTGGCATTTCTGGAGAGAAAGAAAAAATGAGTTGTTCAACTGAAGAAAGAATTGTACCCTGCCCACTATTCAGGTTTCAAAACAAAATCTCAGTTGTGTTCCTAGGAAAGATATTGCATTTGGTAAATGTATTTTAAAAACAAAAACTAAATAAAAAAAAAAACTGGTGAAGAATAAGTAGACTTCCTTAAGGCTGCTTAGCTGCTCAGAAACCCTTTCCCCCTCCCTCCTTTATCTATGTAACTGCAACTCTAATTTTAAAAGATACTTTTGTTTTAAGTTAACATTAGAGCCACTGTTCCCCCAGGTTGTTTCTTTGGGGGGGGCAGTTTGTTTTCTTTTGGCACTATTAGGGATTGAACCCAGGGCCTCACACATGCTAGGCAAGTGCTCTACCACTGAGCTATACCCCCATCCCTTTTTATTTTATTTTGAAACAAGATCTTACTAGGTTTCCCAGGTGGCCTCCAATTTGTGATCTTCCTGCCTCTGCCTCCAGAGTCAGTGGAATTATAGCCACTGCACCCTGTTCCGCCACTTACTGTTAAAGGAAAAAAAGTTTTTTGTTGTTTTTTTAAAAGCAGGTTGGGATACAAATTTCTTCACAAGGAAACAGGTTCCTCTCTTTCTGAATTCCCACATAAAATTTGTAGTTCTATTTTGTAAAAATTACATTATCATTGAGTAGCTTATTGATAGGAAAGAGGGTAAATGGGATTAAAAACAAAACTGTTTATAAAGTAATTTGCTAATCTTTTAGTAATTCTGCTAATGTGTTGTATTAATTCTCAAATTATAAGGATACAAGTCTCAAATCTCTTTTTGAAAATTTATTTTTAGTGTTCTTTAGAGGTGAAATAGTGTTTCAATATGATGAAGAACACAACATTACCCAGGTATGTTTTAAAGATTTTTTTTTACTGTAGTCTTAAAATGTGAATTTGCATGTATTTAAAGATTTGTTGCCAGGCGCAGTGGCGCACACCTGTTATCCCAGCCATTGGGAGGCTGAGGCAGGAGGATCGCGAGTTCAAAGCCAGCCTCAGCAACTTAGTGAAGCACTGAGAAACTTAGTGAGATCATGTGGCTAAATAAAATACAAAATAGGGCTGGGGATGTGGCTCAGTGGTCGAGTGCCCCTGAGTTCAATCCCCAGTACCTAAAAAAAAAAAAAGATTTGTTGAAGGTTCAGATTATTTGTCATATTTGGCATATTTACCTTTATGACCAAGTTTAAGTAAAATATGTATTATTGAATTTTTAGCTTTGTGGTAAGGACTTGAATCCATGATCATGGTATCTTGTTAATAATTATAGTTTAGTTTTCACTAGGTTTGCTGCTAAATAACAATGTTAATATAATGCAATTCTGTTGCCAATTAAAATTTAAAATTATCTTAGAAACTCCTAGCAAGAAGCAACATCTGTATTGAGTCCGAGTCTAATTGTGTTCCCCATATGGGGGATTCAGATACAGTGGTATCAGCCTTCCCATAACCTACACTGGTTCAAAGGATCCCAGCCAAACATGTTATTCGTTTGGTGAATATTTCCTGGGCACCTCCTATGTGCCAGGCCATGAACTAGGTGCTAAAAATGCAGTGATGGCTGTTTTTGAGTTTTCCTTTTCACATTGGGGTCTTGCTACTTAAATCTGGGGCTGTCATAAAGAGAGCTTTATTAGTGTTCTTTTGGGGGTCCCTTGAACTGATGAAAGACAGAAATTAGCACATAAGAAATAAACCAAGCCCCCAAATCCAAAGGCCTAATGTTTTCTCTGATCACAGGATGCTGATACATAATGGGGCTGGGGGTGTGGGGGGGGGGGGCCTTGGGGGGGACAAGAAAAGAATGGAGGAAGTATGGATGGTGTAGAGGAAAATGGGACTGGAGAGGTTTGGGGAAGGAAAGATAGTAGACTGAGACAGACAGTTTTACCCTATGTATATGTAAGATTATATGAATCGTGTGAATCTACATTGTGAAAAAAAAGATATATTCCCTGCTGTATAATTTTATCAAAATGGATTCTACTGTCATGTATAATTAAAAAGAACCAATAATAAATAAATGAATAAATAAATAAATAGAAATTAGCACATAAGAGCTGCTTACTCAGGATTCTTTTTAAGGAAACATAAACCAAAACTGGCTTAGCCAATTAATATTGGATTCACTTTTGAGTACCACTCCCTCCACCCTTATCTATGTAACAGCAATTTGATCATCTGATGGACAATATTCCATGGGATTAGGATTCAGTCTTTGGGGTGTAATTCTTTGAGTGGCCAACAAAAGCGAAAAACAACTTCTTGTTAGAGCGTGTAACAAACAAAAACAAAACAAATGATGTTCATTTTATTCTTAATTTTTTGCTTCCAATAGAACCAAGATATAACTAATGGTACCTACTCTGGAGTGCTGTCTCTAAGTGAACTGAAGTGAGTAATTTGCTGTTTGAAAACTTCAGACATCAACTGTGGAAAGATACTTGTTGAGCTCTTTGCTTTTGAAAACCAAGAATGGGAGGAGACAGACCCAAAGAATATAGAGCTAATTTGTTCTTGCCTACTAACCAAACTAACTGAAGTCAGCTGCCATCAACTATTATCCCCATGAGGTTGTTCTCTCTGAGACTGTGAAATTGCACAACAATTTCATTTGAGTTGGTGTTTGCATTTTAATGTGATTTGGTATCCAGCATGATTGAAAGAAAGGTTCCAGATAGGGCTCCATGTATATCATATGTTCTTGCTTTTCATGAAGCCTTAGTGATTCAAAAGTCAGAGATTTTTTTTTTTAAGTAGACTTCAGCTTACAAGGACAAGCACAATGAGAAATGCTTTATAAATTGATGCCCCCAGGTACAGCAGAGGCTGAAAATGTCAGCCAGCAGGATGGCCTAGAACATAGTCTTATTCTGTCACAGGGAGAAACAACTTCATGAAGGGGGCATATACAGATTCTAAGGATCTGACTATAGAGCAGGAGGAGCAGTTAGACCTGCTTGAGGGGACCATGGCAACCCCCAGGAAGATGATCTCTGAGCACAATTTTGGAGGAGTGGCTCCCACCAGCTTGAGGAGTTAGCTGACTACTTCCACGGTCCTTCTCTTCTCCCTTCCAGACCTTGCCTGGAGCTATCTAGAACTATTGCCCATTCCTTGGAGCAGGGTTTCTCCCCCTCAGCAGTATTGACATTGGCATCAGCACTATCAGGCTGAGGATTCATTGTTATGGGGGCCTGTCCTATGTATTGTAGGACATTTAACAGTATGCTTGGAGTAGCACCCTCCCCAGTGCAACAACCCAAAATGTCTCCAGACATTGCCAAATGTCCTCCCACTCCCATTGAAAATCCTTGCCTTAGGGTGAATTCTTGAATTAGATTTCTTTCATCCTAAACTTCAGTGAAACTCTGCCATGCTGAAGAAATGAAAATATAGTTGGAATGGGAATGGAAGTGAGAGAAATTCCTAAAGGGGAGTCATGAGGAGAGGAAGGCAGGGCTGGAGAGTGCTAGAGAGAGCAGGCTGCTTCAGTTGGAGAGGAAGGAGGCACTGGGTGAGGGGCTTGCCCCTCTCAGAAATGCTTGCCTGAGGCCAGCTCTTCCTCTGGCCCTCTGCCAGAAGAAACTGCCTGCGGGGTTGCACTAGCTTAATGAATAGCAAGATTGTTCCACCATAATTTACATCTCGCTTTTAGTTAGAACCAATACAGCTCCTGTGTGGTTAGTTTCCTTTGACATATAAATAATTTATTTTTCCCACACAGCAATCTCTTATTATGCCCTGTGTTTCTTCAAAGTGAACACTGTGAGCAATAAATACTATGTGCTTGATTTAATTGCTAAAAATCTAACTTATTTTGAATTTCACATCGCTAATGGTTGCCTTAATGTCAATTTCTCTGATTTTATTAACAGACGATCAGAGCTCAACAAAACCCTACAAACCCTAAGTGAGGTAATCACAGTATACCCTGTACCTTGTTTGTAATCATTGTTATTATTTGGGGGGAAACATGGAGTTTTGTATTCCCTGGGAGATATATATTCAAATTCTCCCAAATCTGACATGAAAAAGAGTGAACGCACTAGTTCCATTATTCCAGAAATAAGAACTAGGAGCAGTGGGTGGACATTAAGGAGATAGATTTTCCTTCATGTAAGACCACAGGTTTCTTAAAATGAAAACTCCAGGAGAATGTGCTCCCTTGTATACTAGTGAGCTTTCTGATGCTGGAGGTATCCATGCAGAACTCGTATGACCTGAATAGATTTTATGCAGCAGGAATGTAAAAGGGGTGATCTCTAGGGGTACTCGAGGTTCTAAAATTCTGTGATTCACCCTGGGTCATGTTTTCCAGCTGTCAAAATAACACATTTTTGTTTATTTCAGACTTATTTTATAGTGTGTGCTACAGCAGAGACCCAAAGGTCAGTCATTTTAAATTCTTTAATAAATATTCATTATTTCTCCATTCGGGAGAAATAAAGTATTAAGGAGTCTTAGTTAAATTCTAAATTCAAATGCTTTCCTCTAACATAAATGCATATCAGAGACATTTTGGATTTACATATTTTTATTTTTCTGAATACTGATCATTCTATCACTCCATGTTCTCATTTCCTTATGAAGCCCTGAGGGAGAGGTATCTGACATCATACCATTTGCCTCTGATTCTGAGCTGAGGATCATCAGTGTTCTTATCTCTGAGGGCCACAAGTATGACCAAAAAATGGCTCATGGTGATCTAGGCATGGTGAAATCCAGACAGAAAAGAGAAAATATAATATGGAACTCAGAAGGAGAGAGGAGGAAGGAAAAGATTGGGAAGAAAAAGAGAAAAGAAGGAATTACAATGCATACAGGAGTAAATCAGAAATTGTCCAACAATTATTTGGGGTTGCACAGATAAGTAACCCTTTTAAATTGTTCCATTGGTTGTCCTAGGTAAGCCCGCATTAGCTAGTGGCTTATACAGTAATAATCTCACCACCTGAACCCTGAGCATTCCATAAGAGTCCAAGTCCTAGAAAATGATAATTTCCACTCATTGAACTGTTTATTGGTACAAATCATGGCAAGTCTTCCATGAAATTATAAGTTGACTCTCTATCCCCTATATGTTTTTAGTTCAGTTCCCTTGCCTCTTTTCATTTTTTTGCAGCATTAATTTTTTTTTCATTTACACCAAGACTAAAGTAGAAAGAAACAGGGAATGTCTTAAATTCTTAGTTATCTAATAATTTAGATTGCCAGAAAGATTTGGGATTTAAGAGACCTTGACATTCATCTAGGCTGGTTTGTAAAAGGGCTCCCATAATGGAAACTCGAATAGACACCAAGCAAGTAGCCAGCTGCGGCAGTAGTGAGACTAAAGGTGTCAAGGTGCTTATCTTTGCAACCAAGTTTCACCCCAGTCTGGTCATTGTATACAGAGGCAAAACAAACCAGCATTTGTGTGTGGTCAGAGGTTCTCTGGTTTGCAACGTCTATGAATGTGAACCTCTATAAATGTCAGAGCATGGTAAATGGATATTTATAAGCTTACTGAGTGACATTCCAAGTTAACACTGTCAACGCCCCCTTTCCTTACTCTTGTTTGCAAAAGCAATTGCAAATACGTAGGTAGGTTTCCAATTTAGTAACATTCTGGTTATATATATTTCTCGTTACAGCACATTAAATTGTACATTCACAATAAAACTGAATAAGACAATGAATGTGTGTGCTGTAATGGTTGCTTTGAAAAGAGTACAGATTCGACCAATGGGTAAGTTGCCCCTATTGCTGTGTCCATTTTCACATGACTCTTGATGTGTCCTTTTATAATTAAAAATATGATTAATAAGTTTGCATATGTTTCAGCTTTCTGTTTGACTCTTTTGTCCTTGAGAAATTTTTAGAAAGCTCAAGAAGTTCATTTGTCCTGCTTTCTTATAAAATTTCAGTGTGCCATCTGAAAACTTGATAAAATAACAAACCCTGCTGAGAGGGAGAATTGTTTGGATTGCTACTGGGATATGTTTACTCCTTTTTTGAATTAACAAGTAAAAGTTGTATGTATTTTTGGTGTCCAATATGATATTTTGATATACATTGTGGAATGGCTGAATCAAACTATTTAACATATGTATTATCTCACATACTTATCATTTTTTAGTATGGTGAGAACATTTAAAATCTACTCTCTTATCAATTTTCAACTATACAATATATTGTTACTTAGGGTAGTCACCATGTCATGTGATAGATATCTTGAACTTATTCCTCCAACTGAAATTTTGTGTCATTTAACCAACATCTCCCCAGTCTAGTAACCACCATTTCATTGTCTGTTTCTGTGAGTACCTTTTAGATTCCACATGAGAGTGAGATCATGCAGTATTTGTTTTTCTGTGCTTGGCTTATTTCACTTAACATAATGTTCTCCGGGACATGTTTATTTCTAAATTCCTCTTAGGAGTTTCTAGAGAGTGATTGATGTTAAATGAATATAACCACACAAGAAAAAAAAGTATTCACTCAATAAATATTTTTTTTTCAATAAATATTTTTGAACTCCTCCTATGTAGTGTTTGTAATCACCAATACAAAGGCATTTGATTAATTTTACCAACAGTTATAGATTGTCACTCTTTAAAATGCAGGCAGTATGTGAACCATTTATTTGATGGGTCTGAACTTTTACCTTACTTTATTCTTGACCATGATTTTTTTTTTCCTTTTCCTTTTGTCTCCTTCAGAACAGTGCTGCTGTTCTGTCAGGACACCCTGCCCTTCCTCACCAGAAGAGTTAGAAAAACTGCAGTGGTACGTAGCAAACTCTCTTTGCTCTTTAAAACAATATATATATATAATTTATATATATTTATATATTTATTATATATATATGTTTTATATATAATGATATATATCATCATATGTTTTATATATAATGATATATATATATATATATATATAATTTAATCTCCAGACTAGATAAGGATTGCTCAAAATAGGGGAGTGAAGAAAGACTTTGAATTTTAGGGAAAATGTCATTTTCTGTTGTGTGAGGTTTCCACTGGGGCCATTGCCTTAAACCAATGATTTGTAATCTTGACTGAGCATTAGAATTACCTGAGGAGCCTTACAAATATTCTGACTCTGCACAATCTCACCAACTAAATGTTTTGTCATTAAAAAAAATTGCCAGGCTGATAGATGAGAAATGGCTTTTCAGTGTTTCAATTAGCATTTCTCTTACTAAGACTGAGTCTGGACAGTTTTTCATATATTTGGGGGCCCTTTTGTATCTTTCTGTGAATTATGTTTTCATATCTTTTACTTTTTCTGATAGATATTTGATCAGTTTTTAAGAGGACTTTATATATTGTGAGTGCTAGTTCTTCATCTGTGGTACATGCTAGGGACTGAGCCCAGGGCCTTGCACACACTAGCCAAGCACTCTACCACTGAACCACATTCTCAGGCCTGTCCATTGTCTTTTGAATTTGTTTATCATGGTTTTTTTGTCCTGGAAATTAAAAAGAAGTTTATCAGTCTTTTCTTATATTGCCTGAAGATTTGGAGGCATCATCAGGAAGCCTTTTGCTGTATCTAGGTGGTAGAAGCATTCACCCTTTTATTTTTATATACTTGTATGGTTTCATTTTTCACATTAGATTCATTGGAGTGTATTCTTGTGTATGGTGTGAGATATGGATCTAATTTTATCTTCTTCCAAATAGTTAGCAGCATTTATTAAAAAGCATCATTTACTTAAAATTCTATCTTTTTCCCAGTGGTTGGAGGTGACACCTTTGTTATATACTAAATTTTGATAGGAGTCAGGAGATTGAGGTAGGAGGATCATAAGTTCGAGGCCAGTCTGGGCAACATAGCAAGACAATGTTTCAAAACAAATAAAACAAAATAAATTGGTCTAATTCTGCATGTTAGATGTTAACATTGGAAGAAGCTGGTTGAGTGGTACATGGAATTATTATTGTTTTTGAAGTATGTCTGTAAGCTAAAATTAGTTCAAATTAAAATGTTTTAAAGAAATACTGATTCTCAGTCACCACCCTCAGAGATTCTGATTTAATTGATCTGGGACAAGGCTTAGGTATTGAAAAACCTTCTGTTGATTCTAAACTGTAACTCAATTGAGATTCACTGCCTTAAATATATCTCTTCAATGGAGGAAAACTGGGAGATAGATGCTTCAAAAGAGCAGAAGACTGACAGTCACCTATGATGTGACTGTATAAAAATATACATTAGAAGAAAATAGGAATGAAAATGTTCATAGTGGTTACCCATGATTGACCTGCCAGACGGCATGATGAGTATTTTAGTTTTTTACTTTTTCTTTCTTTTTCCCATCTCCCACTTTTCAGCATTTTCTGTTTTTCTACAGTCAGATAAAAATTGTGTTTGAAAAAAAGACATACATTTTTTAAAACGTGAAGACTTTCTATATGGAACAGGTTAAGTGTAGCCTGTCTGCTCTGGATGGGTTATATTTCTGGGATATATTAAAACATTGGGTTCAAGGAACAGCTAAAAGTCTTTAGTTAAGGACTTGTAGCATTTTTTTGCAATAAAATGTGAAGAGGAACATGTCCCAATAAGCTTGACATCCCCTATTAAGCTGGAAGGTTGAGACCTATTTGGGGGATAGAATTTCTGGAAGCATCAGAATGAAAGCAGAAGACCACCCTTCTTTTGAGGCAGCCCTACTATACCCTAATGGCTGCCCATTCAGGGAGCTATTAGGAAGAAGAAGCAGGACATAGAAAAGAAAACAGAATTTGAACCCAATGTCTGAATAGGGCCATATCATTAACTAGCTGTGTATCAAAGTTCAAGAGTAGCTGTTTATTTACTTTCAGAGTTCCAGGTAAAATGAGGAAATGAATTAGATCTCCATAAAATTGGAAAGTGGATTAGACAAGCACATCTCAAATATTCTGTGCATATCACTCATTGAGGATCTGTTGAATTGCATATTATAATGCAGTAGATCTGGGGTGGGGTCCCAGGACTGTGTATTTCTAGCAAGTTCCTGGATAAAAAGCCAGTGCTGCTGGTCTCTCGACCCTGCTTTGAGAATTGAGGATCTAGGCCATAGAGCAGTGCAGTGGTTGTAAACTCTGACTGCATGTTGGAACCATTCGAGGAATTTCAAAAACACCAGTGCCTGCCTTCCAGTCTCAGAGTTTGGTCTGGGGTATAGTCTGTGCTTCTGGGTTTTTACACCACCTCCCTGAAGTGAGATGATTCTAATGTGCAGCCAAGTTTGAAAACCCCTGGGCTAGAATTGAATGATCACCAGGGTCTTTCTAATATATTGGTTCTTAAGATGGACGGTACGTTAGAAACACTGAGACACTTTGAAAATGTTCTGGAAACCCTCTATGTTTAGATCTAGATGGTGATTATATAGTCTGTACAAACGTAAAAGTTTATCACGCTCTGAATGTCAGGTGAGAACACTATGTAGGCCACACTTCTGTGAGGAAGCACATTCAGAAGGGTACTGATGCCCAGGCTCACTGCCAGAGACCGCCGGTCAGCTGGCACTTCTCTTTATGGTTGTGACTGACCTTATGCCCCTTCACTTACTAGTCCTCTCTTCTCTCACTCAAGAGAAGCTCCAGGACACGTTCTCCTTGATGATCTAAGTCTCTATCTAAAACTGGGTCCATCAGAGGCATCCCTGGGTGATCATTTGTTGTCCCCTCAAATTTTTCCTCTTCCAACCTCCCTCCAGACTGATAGATCATGTGCTGATAGTAGGTGAGTTCTTCTCAATCTTTGATACCCAGGAAAATCACCTCAGATTATAGAAAATACATGGGCCTGGGACTTCCACACCCCAATATCCCATCCCAAAACCGACTGCATCAGACACTAAGGAATAAGCCACAGAAATCAGTCAATCTATCTAGTTCCCGCCCCTGTACCATGTGTATATATGTATATTTTTTTAAAGTTCTTTGGATAGTTCTCATGCACAGCTAAAGCAACATTGAGGGCATAGATGATTTACAAGCTGGGGACCCAATTCCTTTGGCTCCAGTGTGATTTGTCTTTGCATTCAACCAACATTTCTTGGTCATTTACCGTGTGCTAGTACCACTATGTCAGACTATAACAGTATGAAGTTGGTTAAGACAGATTCCTAATATATGGAAACCAGTTGGATCATATAGCATGTAACAGCTCCCTTCCCCAGGAACATATAGGCATTCCATAGGATCCCCTCAGTAGAGTGATAAATGATAAGGCAGAGAGCCCCAGAGCAGCTACAAATTGGTGAACCAGAACTAGGGGTTCTAAAAGAATGTTAAAATTACTCCCCCCTGAAATTGTTGATAGAAGCAGGCAGGGGGCACAGAGGGTATGAAATGGTACATCTTTTATGTAACCATGTCAACTTGGTGGTGTCAGATGGTTGCCAGAGGGAGGAGATTTACTCCTCTGTAGCACATTTGTGTCTCACATGCATCTCTGATTTTTTTCTTTTAGTGATCTGCAGGATCCCATTGTCTGTCTTGCTGATTATCCACATGTTCCACCATTTTCTTCTTCCAGCAAATCTATCCCAGTTGCTCCTCAGACCACCATCCTTTCCCAGATCTCCAGTGCCTTCTCTTTTGCTGAACCTCTTAATCATCCCCCTGTGACCCAGAACACTCCCTCTCTGACACAGGAGAATCACTTTTCTCTTCCCCAGCCTTCAGCTCCCATAGCTTCCAGCCCTGCCATTAATATGCCCACCCAATCTGGAACTCTCTCTTCTCCTGTGCCCCAAACCAATCCTTCACATACACCACCACCTGTGAAGTCCTCACTTCCCTCTCCCCCCACACCTGCCCCATCTGTATCTTCAGATGACATCAACACCAGCACACCTCCAGGCAAGACACGTAAGTATAAGGAGCCAAGCTGCTCCTGCGGTAGTTGGGATTTGGCCTGAACCGATAAGACTACACGGAGCATTTCTTTTTCTGAAAGGGAAGAAACGTTTAGAAGATCTAGGCTTAGGTCCTCACAGGCTGGGTGATCTGGGACAAACAGTTTGACTCCTCCTGCTCTACCTATTCTGTGTAAAGATGGAAATAATAGGGGCTGGGGATATAACTCAGTTGGTAGAGTACTTGCCTCATATGCACAAGGCCCACACACACACACAAAAAAGATGAAAGATGGAAATAATCATACTAACTGCACTTCCTTGAAAACGATGGCATGCATGAGAATGTTGTGGAAATTGCAAAGGACTCCCAGGTACCAGGTAGGCTTAGTAGTACTGAGATAAAGGCAAGATGGAAAGAAGCAGAGAATTCTAGATATTCTGGAGTTTCAAATCAGTGAGTAAGAAACAGATCTTCCTCTACAATTTGGAGGCTGGGAGGTGAAGCCAAATTTTGGGTGACATTAGATTAGAGTTCAGGTGGTGGCCCCCACCTCCTCTGTCATGGCTCCAGCATCACCAGGAGATTTGGAGCTTCTGCCAAATGACTTGTTAATTCTTCCACTTTGCAGTACTCTCTCTTAAATAATTTTGAAAATAAATATTAACATTTTAGGCAAAATCTTAGGATTTTAGGGCTCTAGTCAAGGGAAGGTTCAGTGGCTGGTAAAGAATAAAGTACAGTTGAAGTTTGTTAGTCTGGGCCTGCAAAACTCATCTTTCCAAACGTATTCCCATTGATCTTTAGACTCACCTTAAGGGGTTACACCCCCCCCCCAAAAAATCTAAGGGGTTGTACCTGTACGTCTAGTCCTGGGGCATCAGAATTGAAGTGATATGTGCAAAAGATACACACTGAAGTATTACCTGATAGCCAAAAAGTAGATAAAACTTACTTCCATAGGAGAGGAATGATCACACAGGATATGCCACCTCAACACAATGACTATCACACAACCATGTAGGTCATTAGAAGAGCTATACAGAAACTCGGGGGCATTTTTAAAGTCTGGATGTGAAGTAAAAAGTCCCAGTGACAAGATATTTTGCTGACCATGTTTATAATAGTGTGAATACACAGGGATAAAAATTAGAAGGGAATATACAAAATAAACAGAAAGTGGCAAAATTAAGATACTTTTTGGTTGTTAAAGATAGATTTATATCAGGCAGGTTTATATTCCCAATTAAATACACTATAAAAATCAGACTTAGCTGAGAGTCCAGCTGTTGATTTCATAATTTTTTCACAAAGGGACTTCTAGTGACCCACATGTCCTGTGTACATGATATAAATTAAATGCAAGTATATTTGTACTGGTGTGAATATACATTAAATACTCTGATGTGCTTTTATATTTTTGAGTTAGGTTTATTGAAGTATAATTTACATACAGTAAAATTTATTCAGTTCTATGAATAAGTGAATTTTTCTCTCTCTCTCTTGATACTGAGGACTGAACCCAGGGACACTCTACCACTGAGCTACATCCCCAGCCTGTTTGTTTGTTTTTAATTTTGAGACAGGCTTTCACTCAGTTGCTTTGGATCTCACTAAATTGCTGAGGCTGGTCTTGAACTTGCCATCCTCCTGTCTCAGCCTCCCAAGTTGCTGGGATTACAGGTGTGCACCACCACACCCAGCTAAGTGAAATGTTTTATTCTTCTGTGCAGCTGGCTAAGTACCCATAGTCTTGTAACCATCATCACAATCAAGATATATAACTTTTCCGCTACCCTGAAAGTCCCCTTGTGTCCCTTTGAACCACTGATGTGTTCTGTTTCCTTGTAGTTTTGACTTTTCTGGAATGTCATATAAAAACTATCACGTAGTATGTGGCCTTTTGAGCTTGGCTTCTTTCACTTAGCAAAACATGTTGGGAAACTGGTGAGATCCATCCATGTTGTAGACTGCACTGGTCGTTATTTCCTTTTTATCACTGAGTGATATTTCACTGTATAGATATCTACCACTGGGATTACTGGTGTATGCCACCATGCCTGGCTCATGACTAAGCTTTCTTAAGATACGTTCTCTTTTCTCTGCCAAATATCTAAAAGTGTGTTGACCACATCACAGGGTCTGTGAATGTTTATCTGTTTATCTTTATTAGTGACCTTTCCATCATGTGTTCATAAAACAGTTTTCCTCTTTGATACAGAAATTGTCAACATCAGCAGTGTTTCTGATCTTGAGAACCAAGTGTCCCAGATGGAGAAGGCTCTGTCCTTCGGCAGCTTGGAGCCTAACCTTGCAGGCGAAATGATAAACAAAGTCAGCAAACTCCTTCATTCTCCTCCTGCCTTGCTGGCCCCTCTGGCTCAAAGGTATGGCTTAGCAAACTAAAGACGTGCTAAGAGAGGCCCTGTAATAGTAAAGATGCTATTTATATGATTAAATACAGTCAATTATTTTTCTCTCAAGGATTAAGTTCATTTGACTTCTCAAATTGCTACTCTATGTTCTGCTTAGAATGGGGGTGCTAAATTTAAACTGCCATCTCTCTTTACAGGTTGCTGAAAGTTGTAGATGACATTGGCTTACAGCTGAATTTTTCAAACAAGACCATAAGCTTAACCTCCCCTTCTTTGGCTCTGGCTGTGATCAGAGTAAATGCCAGTAATTTCAACACAACTACCTTTGCGGCCCAAGACCCTGCAAATCTGCAGGTACAATCTAATTTTTTATGGAAAAAGTATTTGACTATTTCTGGCTATCCTTAACATGTTTCTTTGCCTGCTTGGAGTCCTCATCTCATTATTTCATATCCTCTCTTTCATTTGGTAGCAACCAGAGAGAGAAGCAAGAGCCATTTTATGTAGATGTACCACAGATCAAGCCCTTACAGGACCCTCCATCTTAATTAGTCATGTTTTCCATCTCCTCATTAAACCAGCTCCAGACATTTTCATTATCTCTTACTTGATTTTCAGGTTTCTCTGGAAACTCAACCTCCTGACAACAGTATCGGCATTATTACTCTGCCTTCATCATTGATGAGTAATTTGCCAGCTAATGATGTGGAGCTAGCTTCCAGGATTCAGTTCAACTTTTTTGAAACACCTGCCCTGTTTCAGGTAAAGTTGCTACTCACTACTTTTGGTTTGGGTTTCATTTGGAGGTGGGGAATTATATTCCTTTTAACCCTTGCATATTTTTGCACCTGCTATAAGTCAAAGGAATTGCTGCAACTCTGCAGTTTATGTTTATTCATAGTCTAATGGTGCTGGTGATGATAACTAACAGTAACAGACACTTATATAGTATTTACCAATTGCCAAGCACTACTCTAAGCACTTCCTGATGTTGACTCATCCTTCCAACAACCCTATGAGGGAGGAACTATGCAATGGAGGCACAGAGAAGGCAAGTAACTTGCTCAGGGACTTTCAGTTCAAATGGACTAATGTTATGTTCATTTGAAGATTCATGGGCTGGGGTTGTGGCTCAGTGGTAGAGCACTTGTCTAGCATGTGTGAGGCACTGGATTCAATTCTCAGCACCACCTGTAAATAAATGAATAAAATAAAGGTCCATCGACAATTTAAAAAATTTTTTGAAAAGATTCATAAGGTCCTGTTATGTCAGTCTAACAATTAAACTCAGTATTTACAGCATTGTAGTGGAATAAGCTCTGCTTCTATTTGTGGTCCCTTGGAAAAGTCACTTTACTCCCAGACCCTCAATTTCTGACTTACGTTATAAACAATGTGGTTTCAATGCCCTTTGTGTCCCTTGTAGCTCTAAAACTCTGATCAAATTTTATTTTCCCTTGTCATCCTGATGATTCTTTGGTGTTCTAGGACCCTTCCCTGGAGAACCTTTCTTTGATCAGCTACGTCATATCATCAAGTGTTGCAAACCTAACTGTCAAGAACTTGACAAGAAATGTGACGATCACGCTGAAGCACATAGACCCAAGCAAGGTGAGGAGAGGCCAGTCTGGGCTGCTCATTGACCAGGAACACTTTATGTGAACTATGTCCTTAAGACATGACTTGAGAAAGGCAGATCCAGCAAAAAAGAACCTTGAACTCACTGGAGTCATGTGTGAGACTAGAATCGCATAGTTATTCTACAGGGTCTTAACACACCTAGTAATTGACCATCTAGTATCCAAGAAGGATGGATGCAAAAGCAAGCTCTTATCAATTGCTGAATTTCAGTACATGTACATCTATAACTGTAGGTCTGATTTTCACCTCTAGGAGACAGCATCTCAGCTCAGTTCACTTTGAATTTTAGCTATGACCTCTCTATTTACAGTGTGGTCTGCAAACTGGAAGCCTCAGCATCACCTGGGAGTTAGCTAGAATGTTAGCTCTCAGGACTCACCCCAGGCCTACTGAGACTGACTGTGCTTTAACAAGGCCCCAAGGCCATCCCTGTGCATGATTGATATGCTTAAGGAGTGCTGACCTATACGGGGCTCACTTGCTTCTAGGGACCACATAAAACAAGAGCTTTCAAAATCAAGGATGAGATTCTGAAATAAAAAATACCATAGTTTTTTTTTTTCAAATTGCTTTTCAGTTCAGTAAATTAATTAATTATGATTTATCTTTCTATTGCAGAATGACTTAACTGTGAAATGTGTATTTTGGGACTTGAGCAGAAATGGTAGGTTCTAGTCAAAACCTTGTCAAAATCCTGAGTGGGTGATTGGGGAGGTAGGGAGTCATTGGTGCTGTGGCCTTGTTGATAGGACAGATATTCTTTCTGATGCCAACAGGTGGCAGAGGAGGCTGGTCATCTGACGGCTGCTCGGTCAAAGAAAGGAAGCTGAATGAAACTATCTGTACCTGCAGCCACCTTACGAGCTTTGGGGTCCTATTGGTAACATGACCATGCTCAGTGGCCTTGTATTCTGGGACTGAGGGGTTGCTGGGCATTATATCTGGATGTCTAATCTAATGTATGACTTGGGCAGATAAGCAGATAGCATGGTATTATGGCAAAGTTATGCACCAATTAGATTACTTTTCTAATAAGCAAATGCATCTGAAGGAAAATATTTGAGTATGAGTACAAATGTTTTTTCACATACTTTTTTTTTTCATTAATGGGGATTGAACCCAGGGCCTCACACATGATATGGTAGGCAAGTGCTCTTCCACTGAGCTACATCCCCAACCCTTTTAAAATTTTATTTTGAGACAGGGTTTCTCCAAGTTACCCAGGCTGGCCTCCAAATTACAATCATTCTGCCTCAGCTTCCTGAGTTTCTGGGATGACATTCTATTGCCAGGCTCATATACTCTATTTTTACATTTAAAATTTCTTCCTTATTTTTTTTAAAATTTATTTATTTTGATTCATTGAACACAAATGGAGTACAGCTATTGTTTCTCTGGTTGTGCACAAAGTAGAGTCACACCATCTGTGCATTCATACATGTACACAGGGCAATGATGTCCATCTCTTTCTGTTATTATTCTTACCCCCCCACCCCAACCCTACCCTTCCCTTCCCTGTATGCAATTAGCCTTCCTCCATTCTTGCCTCCCTTCCACCCCACATTATGCACCATCATTCACTTATCAGAGAGATCATTCAGCCTTTGGATTTTGGGGATTGGCTAATCTCACTTAGCATGACAGTCTCCAACATCATCCACTTACCTGCAAATGCCATAATTTTATTCTTCTTTATGGCTGAGTAATATTCCATTGTGTATATATACCACAGTTTCTTTATCCATTCATCTATTGAAGGGCATCGAGGTTGGTTCCACGATCTGGCTATTGTGAATTGAGCAGCTATGAACATTGATGTGGCTACATCACTGTACTAATCTGATTTTAAGTCCTTTGGGTATAGGCCAAGGAGTGGGATAGCTGGGTCAAATGGTGGATCCATTCCACGTTTTCTAAGGAATCTCCACACCACTTTCCAGAGTGGCTGCACTAACTTGCAATCCCACCAGCAATGTATGAGTGTACCCTTTTCCCCACATCCTCGCCAACACCTGTTGTTGCCTGTATTCTTAATAAAAGACATTCTAATTGGGGTGAGATAAAATCTTAAGTTGGTTTTGATTTGCATTTCTCCATAGAACTAAGAAGTGTAAGAGTCAGGAGCCAAATGCCAGTGTTTAGGCTCCTGGTCCAGTACTTTTCCCATGCATTGTAATGCAGTGAACAAGTACATGGGCTTGGAGTCAGGCTCACCTGAATTTGAATGTGACTCCTCCACTTCCTAGCGGTGAGACCTTGGACAAGTTACTTAACCTCTGAGTGTCAGTTTCCTTATTTTACCTGATTATAATAATTGTGCCTACCTCATAGGTTGGTTCAATGAACTACAGATGGGTACCTCGCACACTCAATAAATGCAAATCATGACTCATTTGTTTATATAAAAATATTTGATCATTGAACATAATGTTTTTTTTTTCTAGGACCTATCTCGGACATCCTTACCGCCTGATCAAATGATGGCTCTGACATTTATAACATATATTGGTTGTGGGCTTTCATCAATTTTTCTGTCAGTTACTCTTGTAACCTACATAGCCTTTGAGTGAGTATCCACAACTGGAAATTTGGATTATAGGACTTGATGCTCACCTCCATCATCAAAATGTATTAATTAAGCACTTTCCTCAGCCTGCCCTGCCCTATACACCCACCTAGTGGAGCACCTAGTTGTGAAACTTCATGAGGCTTTTTGGTTTCTGTGCTTGCGTCCTTCCACAAGTCTTCAAGTTCAGTAAAGGCAAGGATTGCAGCATAATCGTCTCTGTACCCCAGAGTGATGCCTGGTACCTAATCAACATTTAGTGCGAAATGATAGACACAGACCCCAAAATCCAAGAGCTTATGGTCTGAAATAGGCCATAGCACCACATACAACAGAATAATGATGAATAAGTTAAGCTTCTAAATTACACTATACAAGCATAAAAGATTAAATATATTAACTGGTTTAGAAATAATGAAAGAGGGTATAAAAACCTCACTGCAAAAAAATCAATACTTGGTGGGTGTGGCTTTGTAAGTTAAAGCAAGGCTTCTCCTTGGCTCACCAGAAAGGTTCCTCTGGTCACCTTTTGGGGGAGAATTCTAACAAATTCTATTGAAAAAGAAAGAAGTAAGCATTCTTGTTACATTAACTAATTGAAACAATATGTAAGTTCTGGGACTTAGATTTTGGACACTGATCAGGAAATGTACAAATTTATTTTCAGTGCCAAGTTTAGGGTCCAGCTGTGACTACAGATCTTCTAGTGGACCTTTGGAAATATTCTTAGTGAGACTAAATTACCATAAAGCCAACCATTACTCAGAATGATTTCACCAGTTCTAATTTTGCACACATAAACATGTACATGTCATCAATTAGCTGTATTTTCCTATGCCATTACATTTAGCTATAGTTTAAACTCTTTCCATGACCTCATTTTAATTAATAACATAAGATAATATGGGAATCTGGCCATATTTTGAAGATCTGAATATTGTATGAGAAGCAGCAGCAATATTTCTAGAAGTAGTTTGGGAGAAATGGGGTGGGTAATCAGTAGACTCTACTACAAACTATTTAAAGTATGGGTCAACAGTTAGCATGTAAAAAGTCCCACAGAAATCTAGACACAAATTTTCCATATGGTTTCCATAGATGATTTGGTTAAGATTTTTCCTTTGTTGCTGGTTTTAATGTCTCCCATACACACACCCACTCAAAGAGAGAAAATTTATACATATCTTAGACATTCACCAAAGAATAAAAATTAATAGCTTAGAACTCAGAGATAGCCTGTAGAATATCCTTATGTAAGGGTTGGCAGAATGTAATGTTAATCTTTTCTTTCCCTTTCCTTTTAGAAAGATCCGGAGGGATTACCCTTCCAAAATCCTCATCCAGCTGTGTGCTGCTCTGCTCCTGCTGAACCTGGTGTTCCTCCTGGACTCATGGATTGCTCTTTATAACACACAAGGCCTCTGCATCTCAGTAGCTGTATTCCTTCATTATTTTCTCTTGGTCTCATTCACATGGATGGGCCTAGAAGCATTCCATATGTACTTGGCCCTTGTCAAAGTGTTCAATACTTATATCCGAAAATACATCCTTAAATTCTGCATTGTTGGCTGGGGTACGTATAAATTTGCTTTCATGTTGCCTGGACATTTTCTACAGTGTTTTGACTTTTTTGTTGTTTGTTTTTGGAACTGGGGATTGAACTCGGGACATTCAACCATTGAGCCACCTTCCCAGCCCTATTTTGTATTTTATTTAGAGACAGGGTCTCACTGAGTTGCTTAGCACCTTGCCCTTGCTGAGGCTGGCTTTGAACTCGCAATCCTCCTGCCTCAACCTCCTGAGCCTCTGGGATTACAGGCATGCACCACCATGCCTGGCTCAGTGTTTTGACTTTTAATAAGGTAGAGACATGATGAAGCAGATCACACTTGGCAAGTTTCTAAAACAGCTTTATATTCCCTACAGGCTGCACTGTCCACAGAGTAACCTTGTTTAATATTTTTCTAAGACATAGTATTTCCTCTAGATTTATTATGAATGTAGAACTCTTTGTGGTCAGGCCATGAATCCTTGTGTGCCTCCAGCAACTAGAATTGGAGCTAACACAGAAGGTACTAGAAGGTTCCAGAATGTGCCCAATAAATTGAAAAAGTTAGTTTGTGTTAATGAGGCCAAATTCTCCATCCCTGAGCTCTTGGTTAGCCTTATTGATTTGTACCTCCCACATATCAGACACATGTATGACAATGATATACTCCAAAGGGCAGAGTGAAAGGATGTATATTGAAAACCAATGTAACTTCACTGCCACACTGACACAATATTTCAGATCATGTTACCTATTTCTGGTGGGTTACAAAGCCTTAGACCTCCTCAAGATCTTATAGGCTTCTTCCTTCAATTCCTCACCCAATGTAGGTGCCTCATCAAATTCACCTGATTTTTCTTGACTAAAAATAATCCAACTGCTGCTTGAGCACTTCATTATTGGGGAGCTCATTATCTTACAAAGCAGCCAATGACCACTTTCCAAAGCACTACAATTCTGTTTTCCCATTAAGTTCAGTTGACTCCCTGGGGACATTTATCAATGGTTTTGCTCTCAGATAAAAAAAAAATAATAATAATAATAATAAGCTAATACCTGTTCTGCCCAGGAATCCTTTGGATTATCCACAAGTAGTATAATGCCCAATTTTTCAAGGTATTTTCACACAAGTCACCTTATTAAAATCAAGCCAGTGAGGTTATTAAGTCAGTTTTTATCAACTCCAAGGTGAAGAAACTGGCTCAAAGTGCCAATGTGATTTATCTCCAGTTCAGAAGGCTGGAAAGCAGCCGAGCCTGCCTTTCTGATTTCTTGGCCATGCCCCTTCTACTGTATTCCAGCTACCACTGCCCTTCAGACTCCCTCTTCTTTAGACTACACAGTCCCTATACACCAGGAGTACAAGCCCTTCATCACCCTTGTCACCCTGCCTGTCATTCTGTCTTTGTAAAGAACAACAAAACAACCTTTTCCCCTAACTTGGCCCAGAAAGACCCACTGTTCTGGATATTGGGCACTGATTCTGTCTTCTTTAGAGAAAGCTAAAACGTCAGATGCCCTTGTCAAGGACAAGCTGCCCTACTACTAGTATTTTATTTTATTTTATTTTATTTTATTTTATTTTATTTTATTTTATTTTATTTATTTTGTGGTTCTGGGGATAAACCTAGGATAAACTTTGCACATACTAGGCAAATGCTTTGCCACTGAGTTATACCTCCAGCCTTCCAGTATTGTGTTTTTAGAAAAATATCTCGCTTAGGAAATTATCATATGTCAGTATCATTAGAAGGTTCAAATACAATAGATTTAAATGAAATATTACATTAGATGTGCAGGCACTCCAGCCAGTCTATGAAAAGCAATTATTTTTAATTTCCCAGAGCCTTGAGATTAGATGGCTGGCTGGTCTATGTGCACAGGGTGAAGTGGTGGTATAGGGCAGGTGGGTGATGACCTGGAGGGGTGAGAAGCACTCTTTTCCAGCCAGAAACCATTTTAAACTTGTAGGAACCTTCTCATTTGCCTCTTCCTATATGCATGGGCCCTTGGGAGAGCCAGCAATAGTGGCAGTCACCACCCCTATATCAGCTGGAATGGGCTCCCCCATACATCACTGGGTTCTAAATAATCAGGATTTTTGGTTATGAATGATTCACCAAGAGTTGCTTATTCTTAAATTTACATTCCAGTTGTGTGTAAGTTAAGGGTAACACTTGCTGCTATAACAGACAAACCTTGAAATTGCAGAAGATCGTCTCTCCCTCCTACATGGTCCAGTTAGAAGGAGTAGAAGAGTCTCTGATCTTGCAGTTATTCAGGGATCCAAAGTGATGAAGACTCTTCTTGGAGATGGGGCTTCTAAGGTTACTCTGAGTTTTGGGGAAAAGGGAGTAAAAGATCTCACAAGGGCAGACTTGGAGTGGAACTTATCACTTCTGTTCAAATTCCACTGACCAAAACTTAATCATGTGGTGTTACAGGAGTGAGGACTTATGGGAAACTGAGGTAGCACAAAGCTACCCCCTGCTTCAAACCCCAATTCTAGGGATCAAGTCAGAAAGATTTCAGACAAATCACTCAGAGTTACAGGCATAAGTTTATTAGAAGGGATAGGAAAGGGGTAAGAGGATGCTCTCAAGGGAGAGAGTGGGTTGTTTCAGAGAGGAGAGGGACAGCGTGCCTCTCCAGCCCTCCAGGTTTATTGGAGATCCCAGGGAAGTTCCCAGAGAGTCCCACCCAGGTCCACCTCTTGACTTTTGACTGACAGCAGAAGACATCAGAGCTTCAAATCTCCACTGCAATGGCAACTCTAGGTCACTTTGGCCCTTGCTGACCAATTCTAACTAGAACTTGTTCTTACAGATTTTATAGTTGGGTGAATTATTGTTATCTCCCTGAGTTCTGGGATCTGGTCTGTGTAAAGGTCACAAAAGTCCCCCCTTCAGTGTAACTTGTGTTCCTCTTATTGGCATTTCAGGGCCTGAATTTCTCCTGCAGGTAACAGGTAGTTTGCTAAGGAATGTAACATCCTCTCAGCTTAAGCCAGGCAGGGTTGCAAGTAAGTAGCTTTTCAAAAGTGAAAGCATGTGAGGATCAGCACAGTGGGCCCCTGTTTATAGAATTAACCCCCTAACCTCATGTTCCCACCACTTGTATCTGTCCATTCCCTATTATGGCCATGCACACTTGGCTGCCAGGAGGGCTGAGAGGGTCTAGCCATGTGTCAAAGAGCAAAAGAAACTCATTTGCTGAGTAGACAGTCTCTGCCATGCCATAAGAAGTAAATAGAGGGCTGGGGATATAGCTCAGTTGGTAAAGTGCTTGCCTCGCAAACACAAGGCCCTGGGTTCAATCCCCAGCACTGCAAAAAAAAAAAAAAAAAAAGGAAGAAGTAAATAGAATGATCTCTAGTCTTTTTTTTCTCACCACCTTTGGTTGTTAAAACTATGTGTGACCAATGTTTCCCATCTTCCAGGGGTACCAGCTGTGGTTGTAGCTATTGTCCTGATTATATCCCCAGATAATTACGGGCTTGGATCCTATGGGAAATTCCCCAATGGCTCACCAGATGACTTGTGAGTACAACCCCCCACCCCCGAGATATTGTTAAGTAAATTGGAAAATAAAATTCTCCAAGAAAATGGAGGATCTAATCAGCATATCAGCTCTGGCTGTCATCATAATAAAATCTAATCATATTTAACAACAGCTTTCACTGTCATATGTAATGAGATAAGGTAGCTGGAGATGTCATGCAATTATTTAAGTAATGAATTAGGAGAAGTTCTATTGGAAATATTTTATTAGCCTCTGCTAAAAATGAAACAACAGCTATATTATATTAGTAAAGACTGATGAAGTAGAATTACTAGAATTTATAAGGGTGAAATCCTGAATCACTAAGTGTCCTAAGATAAATTCTTTTCCTTAAGAAATGGTTATGGACAACATTATCATCTTTTTCCTCCTGAAGAAAATGTTTTAGTAAAGCATTATAGATTCAGTGTATCATTTAGAACACTATTTCATCATAGTAATGTGTTTTCCCCTTTTTCTCTCCCTGCCCCAAATTCCAGTTGCTGGATCAACAGCAATGCAGTATTCTATATTACAGTTGTGGGATATTTCTGTGTGATATTTTTGCTGAACATCAGCATGTTCATTGTCGTCCTGGTTCAGCTCTGTCGAATTAAAAAGAAGAAGCAACTGGGAGCCCAGCGAAAAACCAGTATTCAAGACCTCAGGAGTATTGCTGGCCTCACATTTTTACTGGGAATTACTTGGGGTTTTGCCTTCTTTGCCTGGGGACCAGTTAACATCACCTTCATGTATCTCTTTGCCATCTTTAACACCTTACAAGGTAAACTCTACACCATTAAATACGAGCTGAATGATCCCAGTTGAATATTAAAATACCACTACTAAAAGAATCTCTGCAGAGTGGCTTAGTGGTTTAAGATCTATTCATTGTAAGATTTATCACTGAGAAGAAGAGCTTTGAGATTCTTGGAAGAAAATTGTTCACTAAATTCAAGAAATTATGCTTTTTTCCTCATTATCTCTTGTTATCTCCTTGGACAGGGAAACGTGCCAGGAACTCTTCTGAGAGAGCCAGTTACTCTTCCTTCCCTCCCTCCCTCCCTTCCTTCCTTCCTTCCTTCCCTTCCTCCCTCCCTCCCTCCCTCCCTCCCTTCCTTCCTTCCTTCCTTTTTTTCCTTTTAAACTAATTTATTGAAGTAGATCCAGAAAAGCACACATACTATAAATTTCCATTTGAAGGCTGGCCACTTCAACTTAGGCTAGCATTTGATTTGAAGACATCAGATGATAAATGGAAAGGCAATAAACAGACTCAAGTGGCAACAGTCTTCCCAGGGGCTAATCCTTAGAAGTTACTGAGCTGACCTCACAGCAGGAAAGGGGCAGGCTCTGCCTGTTGCCTTTCCCTTCTGAGCTTTCCATTCAGTAATGAAACTCAGCTATCTTCCTTTTGGAACCCTCATAGTTGTATTCTTTATAAAAGCAAATGACTAGTTCTTTTAGAGTAGTGTTATAAAAGACTTGTCAGCTGTTAATTTTTAATGGAAGTGCTTTGACATTAAAAGTCCAGCAGGCTAATAGGTTTACATTACAATAATAATAATTCACTGTCCCTTGGCTTCCTTTGATTCCAAATCCTTGCTGGAGATTTTCATGGCATTCTCTTATCTGCTGTTTTCCTCTTGCTTTTAGCTCCAATAGCACCCTCCTGTAGTTCCATCAGGCAATAGATCATTTTGCTGGTTTTCAAAGAAATCCCACCCTGATCCAGAGTGGTGGTACACACCTGCAATCCCAGCAACTAGGGAGGCTGAAGCAGGAGGATCGCAAGTTCAAGGCCAGTATGGGCAATTTAGTGAGACCCTGTCTCAAATTTTAAAAAATAAAATAAAAAAGGTTGGGGATGTAGCTCAGTGGTAGAATGCTTGACTAGTATTTCTCTAAGTCCTGGGTTCAACCCCACAGGACTGAAAAAAGAATTTAAAAAAAAGAAAAAAGAAATTCCACCCTGATATGAATTAAGATACCTAATTTGGCCATTGGTTTTTATTTTATTTGGAAGAAGCCCCAAAGATGCTCACTGGTTACATATGGTTGTTTGTTTTTACCCATAATAGACCAGTTCCCAAATTGATATATTCAGGTATCAAATTACATAGTATGAAATACAAAAACAACAGTAAAAAAGAGCAAATTCTTTCTAAGGGTTTTGAAAAAAGATTTATTTGCAACAGTGGCATACTAAAAGTAGTATATATTTTAAGAGAAACAATTTATATGACCAAATCATATTAATCATTAACACAAAAACTAGGTATCCACCCTCACACATTTAATGTGGAAAACGAACCTGCCTCTTTCTCTGCATTTCTCCAGGGTATCTTCTTAATCAGATATAAATGAATGGGAAAAAATTTTCTGCTTCTATAAAAGAGAACTAATGTCTAATTCACAGTGTTTTTGAGTTATTAAAGAGAGCTACGCATAGGTTCTGATTTGGGTTGTGTGCATCTCTATTTTGACCTCTCTGACATATGTTGTTTCCCCCCTAATGCAACCGAGAGTTGCCTCCCGGGTGATACTTTGAGAAAAGGGATATGATATCCAGATATCAGTCTTGAGGGTGAGCCTGTGTACCCTATTAGAAGCAAATCTGGTATTTCAAAATGAAGATTTTAAAGGGGTTGGGGAGAGAGAGAGCTCAGAATTCATCCATACCTTCAGCAAATATTAATGGGAGTGGCAGAGATGGCACTGTGTGGGGAGCCCTGGTCTGTATAACTGGGATTGGAGGTGGGCAGGAGGTAGAGTCTGAGGGCCCCTTCAGATCTTCAGTTTGCTCTCCTTGCTGAGACATCAGGAGAGGATTTCCTTGAGCAGGTTGGTAGGCAGCAGGAAGATAGTTAATGAATGCATTGGTGTATCGCCCAGGCAAGGCCAAGCAAGGGACCTGGCAGTGGGCCGGAGAGAAGGATGTGAGACTGTGGAGGAGATGACATTTGATAAAACTTGGAAATGGATTATGAATACAGAGGGAGGGAGAGGGGGGAGCCAAGGTCCCACCTAGGTGGATGGCTTGTACTACCAAGACAGGGAAGGCCAAGGACAGGATGTGAGAGGAGAGAGAGTGAATTTTATTTTGGAAATGTGAAGTTATCATTGCTTCTATACTTTTTTATGTGTTTTTTGTTTGGTTTTTGTTACTGGGGATTTAACCCAGGGGCGCTCAACCACTGAGCTACATACCCAGCCTTTTTATTTTTATTTTTTAATTTTTGAGACACAGTCTTGCTAAATTGCTTAGAGCCTTGCTAAGTTGCTGAGGCAGGTCTTGAACTTGCGATCCTCCTGCCTAGTGTCCCTAGTCACTGGGATTACAGGTGTGCACCACCACGTCCAGTCATAAGTATTCTTTACAAAGATTTTTAAAAAGGGGGCATTCTCTGGGTGTCTTTCCATAGCAAGGTTTGAACTTAGGATTTTTTTTAGTAAATTTGCAAAATTTTACTTTGCTTATAGCTGCCAAAGATTTTACTTTTGTGCAAAGTGAGCCCATGATATTCAAGTCTTTTTTGAAATTTATTGTGTTTTTATTTGTTTTATTTGTTTTTCTTTTTTCCCCCTTTAGGATTTTTCATATTCATCTTTTACTGTGTAGCAAAAGAGAATGTCAGGAAGCAATGGAGGCGCTATCTTTGTTGTGGAAAGTTCCGACTGGCTGAAAATTCTGGTAAAAATTAACCTTACTTTTTCTCTTCCTCTTAAATTTCAAGGAAAAGATGCATAAATTAAGATACAAAACAATCATTGCCAAGGGACCCTTGGATCTGAAAATCAATGAATAGAACCCGTGCAACAGAAACCTATGGATTGTGAACAGTAGTGGGGAAACCTAGTGAATTAAAAAGCAATTATTCATATCTGGGAATTTTGCAAGCAATAGAATTAGCGGACTGGCTGCTTCTTGAATGAAGGAAGCAACAGTAACATTTTTTAGAATTTATTTCCTATTAAGTTCATGTTTTTCATTTTCCAAAGTAATTTTTAATATTTTCCTTCATAACTTTTTAGGATTGACTCAACTCTTTCTCCACAAGTCCTGGTTGTCAGTCACTTTATTTGTTAGCAGGCCAACTTTGTATATAAGCTTTGGCACACATCTGGTTATTTGGAAGTTATTTTCACATATACTCTGTTGGGTAGTAGAGCAAATAGCTCATTTTTAAGAAAATGAGGAAAATGAAGTACTGTTTTAAAAAGCTAGATTTCCTTTTGTGTGAATATCACCCTTGGGGGTGGGGAGCACCAGAGTCTGTTCTCAGGAAATGGCAATACACATAGGTCAGTCATTTCTATGGATTCAAGAACAATTAGTCATCACAACACAGTTGATTCGTGTTCTTGTTAAGACAGTGTGAGGCTTTGAATTATTACCTAATTCAGTAGCTATTTAGAGACACAATCAAATGAGCTTGGCTTTTAGTTCCAGGAGAATATAGGTTACTTTTAACCAGGCAGTCATTTGAAGGACAAATGTAAATAGTCTAAATGAAAAAACCTTTTATCACACCAGCTTGTGAAATGTGTGACTTCTCTTTAAGATCTCAAAGTGAGAAATCAGTTGCTAGAACTTGTTACACTATAATCTGTCTCTTGCATTTGAGCTTCAACATACTGCCCTGTTTTTCTGTAATGCTTATTCTGCTGTAGACTGGAGTAAAACTGCTACTAATGGTTTAAAGAAGCAGACTGTAAACCAAGGAGTATCCAGCTCTTCAAATTCCTTACAGTCAAGCAGTAACTCCACTAACTCCACCACACTGCTAGTGAATAACGATTGCTCAGTACACGCAAGCGGGAATGGTATGTATGTCTAATATAGTATTTCTCAAGCTAGTGTTTATTTTTTTAAGTAGTTTTATCCTTTAGTGGTATTTTTGCGAAGCAAACTGAATTATTATATATATGACTAGTGGATCAAAATGGGGTTCCCTTATATAAAAGAGAAAGTTTATTTATCCAAATTTATTATTTTAGAGCAAATACCAGAACTTTTTTTAAAGATACATTTTTTGTAGTGGGAATTGATGATGACCTAAAAGTTTTAATGTTTCATATCCTAATTTAAACATCACCCAAAGATTTCAGTACTGTTCTCTTTCTTTAAGAGCAGTACCTAAAATAGTCCTTAAGACTATACCAATTTTTATTACATCTATAATCATACACGTCTTCAACACTTTTAAACTTCCTGTTTTTCACTTTTCATGTTTGTTAATTCTTTCCCACAATGTAGCTGCCTTGTGACAGCACCCAAATCCCCACAAATATACCAAATACTAGAAGATGAATTGTGACCAGTATTGGTGACCATATGGGTCATCAATATATGAACAGATTATTGCTGCTGTGCCTCCTACACTCATTAATTCTGACATTTCTAGCTAAAACTTCATTACATTTTCTTTCTTTCATAAGACTGGGCTGTTTGTTACTCATAAAAGCTTGCATTCTTCTGCTTCTTAATATTATCTTTTGCATTTTATAAAAACTTAAGTTCTGCCAATATACTTTCTTCTTCCATGCAGAATTTGCCTTTATTCATTGTTTGAGGGTGTTAGTTCTTTTCATGACTAATTCAAATAAATTTGTAACAAAGTTCATACATTACCAAACTATTACCAAATGGTTTTCCAGTCTCCTGAGGGTTGGAGAGCCCTGGTGGTTTCTTCAGACTTTTAAAATACAAAAGAATGCCTTGAAATCAGTTTCTCAACCTCAGAAACAGGGGACATTAGGAGCTGGGTACTTCTGTTTTGTGGAATTGCAGGATATTGAACCCAGGAGAGCCAGTAGTGCCCTACCCTCAGTGGTGACAACCAAAAACATCCCCAGACACTGCCAAATATCCCCTGCGGGATAAACTTGCCCTTGGTTGAGAACCCCCTCTGAGAAACTGCTGCCATGTGGCCTTGAATCTTCACTGTCAATACCAGAAGAAAAGCTCTGGGCTCTATGCCAAATAGCTATATCAGGAATGATTCAACGTAGGTAAACGGAGTAGAGGCAGTGGGAATCAAGGTTGGTTAATAACTTACTGTGAGAGAGCAAGTCGAAAAGAGAGAATTCTAAGAGTGGTCTGGGTCATCCAGAAGTCTTAAAATTACATGCTTTGGGTGTTCTTCGTGCATAACCAGAGTTTTCCATATTCTACAAAGAGCTCGGAGATGACGCTTCACCTGTCTAGCCCTATCAATATTTTGTCATTCTTTGGGGAATCAAATTTGACAGAAGTAGCACATTTGACACAGCTGCTTGACACAGCTATTTTTGATGCCTGACAGTGAGGGAGGGGTACATTTTAAGGCCACCAGAATGACTGTTTCAGACTACATAATAAGCCTGTCAGATGAACATCCCTGCTTTGTCAGTCCTCACATCAGGTTCAGGAATGGATGAGGAATGGAATTGGCAATTTTAAAAGAGACACTAGCAGCTGAATTGTTTGTTTATTATACTGGGACAAAGTGTTCCTTCACCAAAATGTCCTCAGACCAAAATGCCTAAGTCAGAACAGCTGCCTCAGACAGTCACATGCCCTGTGTGAGCTGTGACACAGATGGAGCTGCGTTAACCAGATCTACCACCTTGTCTGCATGAATGTGACATATTTCAGTTCTAAGCTGCCTCAGATAAATCATATCACAGGGTCACAAGCTCACAGTGTGGAAGCAAGCCATGGAACTCTGGGCAGAGCACTTAATTTCTGCAAAACTAATTCTATCACCTGTGAAATGAGGATGATAATAGTATCTATCCCATAGAGTTATAAATGAGATAATATTGATCAATTGCTCAGTGCTGATATAATTATTGTTGTTATAATTATGTCACCAACTAACAAATGGCTTATTATTCCACTTCCTACATGGTCTCCCATTGGTAGAGCAGTCAGAAGGATGGTGCCAAGTAGCTAGAAGTTCTTGGCAGCTATGTAGTCCTACAATCTGGGGCCTACTTGGGGTCCTGGAGGTCAATCCACAGGTGCCATTGAATACTTAGCTGCTCCCTGACTGGAATCTTAGATTGGAATCTATGGGTTTTTTTGGGGGAATGAATCCTATCTTGATTTAATTAGAGGGGCTGGCTTAGAAGGTGGTTAGAGATTTCTTCTTGCCATGACTGTTGTGGTTTTTTTGCTCTAGCTTTCTCTGCTAGTACAAAGTTTCATTTTACAGGAATCTTAGGGAAGCAAGAACCTTTAAGGGTATATATGGGGATCTCTGTTAACCTTAACTTTTTGGGGAGATCAAAATATTGCCTTAGGCTATCTTATATGTTCTTTAAGTCAGTATGTGTGATCAGTTAGGAAATGGGCCTTTTAAAATAAAATATATTGACTGGGTACAGTGGCACACGCCTGTGAGTCCAGAGACTTTGGAAGCTAAAGCACAAGTTTGAGGCCAGCCTCAGCAACTTAGCAAAGCCCTGTCTCAAAATAAAAAATAAAAAAAGGGCTGGGGGTGTAGCTCAGTGGTAAAGCACCCCAGGGTTCAATCCCCAGTACCAAAATAAATAAATAGATAGATAAATAAATAAATCTTGCTTTGCTTCATATTTTGGCCATTTCATTAAAAAGAAAGCTATCATTGGAAACTCATTTCTGAATCAATCTCCAATTTGTTGTGCTTACTTTGAACTTAGGAAAGGGATAGAATGAAAAATAAAATATGAATACATATCAAATATTTTTAAAAGCTGTTTCATGTGTGCATATTTAAAATTAAGGTGTATACGTTTGTTTTTTAATGCTTCTGTGGGTACTTCATGATACCCACTTTGTTTTTCTTTATACAGGTAATGCTTCTACGGAGAGGAATGGGGTTTCTTTCAGTGTTCAGAATGGAGATGTGTGCCTTCATGATCTCACTGGAAAACAGCACATGTTTATTGACAAAGAAGATTCCTGCAATGGTAAAAGCCGTATGGCTCTCAGAAGGACTTCAAAGAGGGGAAGCTTACACTTTATTGAACAAATGTGATTCCTTTTTTCTAAAATCAAAGCATGATGCTTGATGGTGTGAAATGTCCAATTTTACCTTTTACACAATGTGAGATGTATGAAAATCAACTTATTTTATACTCAGCAACCTCTGGAGGAACATAAGCTAATTAAGGGCAATGGTTACTATTGGAAGAGGAAACCAAGACATTATCGTGGTCTTTAGACATTTGCAATTTGGTTTCCGATCCTTCATTTTAAAAGAAGGTTGGTTTTAAACAACACAGTAAGAATAAGACTTGTATAAACAAAGAGTAGTTCATTTCCAGCTACATTTTAAAGAGGCTGTTATCTTTGATAACATCCTAGAAAGCAACTGTTGACTTCAGACTTTTGGTGAGTTTAGTTGTGCATGCCTTTGTTGTATATAAGCTAAATTCTAGGGACCCACATGTCAGAAATCTTCTACCTTTTTTGTATTTATTTTCTACTGTGTAGATTTATTCTTTTGTAGAATCATGGTTTTATTGTTTTGTCTAATGTGATAACTCAGAAATCTGTACTGATTCAGTGAATTCTAAAGCTCCTTTTGGAGATTATATGGATGTGAAATACAGAAACTTCATTGAAATCAATAAATAATGATGCAGCCAGACTCAAAAAATGTAATCAGACAGTGCCACAGTTAGCTCATACAGTGCCTTTGAGTGAGTCAGAAAAAGGTATCCACACTAGGAAGACACAGCCTGGTTTGGCAAGCAGTGTGGGGTCATTGTTTTAGCCCCAGTCATCTTCTTGGGGGCATCTTTATGCAAGGTACGACCTGTACAGCCATACATGACATCTAAAGCCAGTACCCATCCCCAGACCACATCCCTGTTAATCAGATTATGGGACCTGCACCAAGATGTTGAGCTTAATACCTTGGTCACAGAAAAGGATGAAACTCTAATCTGGACCATATGTCAGGAAGATTGAGAATGTGGAGGAGATACATACACTGCCACATCTCAAGTCCCCAGAGCCTTTCAGAAGAGGGGAACAGAGTAGGATTACTTTTTAAAAGAGGGATATATAAGGAAAACAAATCATACTGCTGTTCTTTAAAAGGCAACTGCATGGTACATTGTTGATTGTTACCACTGGTACACTCTGGCCCAGCCAGATTTCTAATTATTTTTTAAAATGTGTCAAGTCTTGAAGAGTGTATAGTGACAAGGGGGAGCAGCTACTGAGAACAGTGAACTATCCCATGATACTGTTGTTTCTATTTGTATCAAACCGTAATTGCTGTAGTCATACAGGATCTATCCTATTTCCCACCTACACCTGCTTGAGCAGTACCTCAAGTATGTCCTTACTAGGAACATTTCAAAACCCTTTAGTTAGGTCTTTCACTAAGGCTCCCTTGCATATCTTTCAAGTGAATGTTGTATCCCAGATTAACCATGGTAATAAGACATTTCTGTGAGTGCTGATTTGTCTTTGCAGTATTTCTTCTCCAATTTATTTAATTGTCTTGTATTTATGTGTTAAAATCAACAAAAAATGTTAAAATGAACTAAATAAATTTAGTTAAGTTCTTTAAATTTGGTAACTTTTGCAAAGAGAAACCTTTTGCAATTTCTTTCCCTGGCAACAGGGCGTGTGAGTGATAAGACATGACTGATGACGACCAACACAACTGTCATATCTTTGGGGAAATAGCAAGCACCCTGGGACTACGAAATGGGAGCAAGAGTTGTCCTGCCTCATGAGATTAGTTTTTATAGTCTTTTTTTCTCTTTTTCTATTTCTCTTTCAAGAGTGTCTCTTTAGGGCTGGAGGTGTGGCTCAGTGGCAGAGTACTTGCCTAGCATGTGCAAAGCCACAGATTCAATCCCCAGCATCACAAAACAGAAACATACTACTACAAGAGTTTCTCTTTAACATTTGTTGCATTGACCTGTTAGGCAATTTATGAGACCCAGTACAGATTCCCATCCAAGTGTCTGCTTCCTCAGCATCAAACAATAGGATTTCAAGAAGGTGAAAACAGGATTTAGGAGGGTCTGTGTTGCCGGTTAGCATGCTGAAGCCACAAATGGGGGAAACTGGCTTCACCCAGGTAATAGCTTCTGAGCGATCTCTCCTTCCAAGATCCTCAATCCCCACAAAGAGGCCAAGTACTAAACTAATCAGGAGGGGGGTGAGACCTCAGTAATTAATCTCCCAAAGCATGTTATATAACCAGAGTGTACATAAAAGGAGGCACAATGTCCAATGTCCTTTAGTTCCCCCACCCCCTATTTTTCCTATTATATTTTACATCTACCTGTGGTTCTTAAGCCAATTTTTTTCTCTCTCTCTCTCTCTCTCTCTTTTAATTCAGAGAACAGGGCAAGATAGAAGATGTTCCCTAGAAGTGTCCGCCTTTGGGTTTAAAATTGGCCCCACAAACTATTATAAGAAAATAGAGGTGTTGCCAATATTAGGAGGCAGGGAGTGTCAGAGCACTTGCCAGTCTTTGAGGAAGTATTTCTTCTGAACATGGAGAAATTGTTTCCCAAAACACACTGCAGTCATTAATCCCACACAGGAACTCTGTTGACTATAATGAGTAGCATTATGATTATTCTTATCACAAATGGTAAAACTGCTCCACTTGTGTCTAACAAGGTCACCTAGGA
Organism: Glaucomys volans; assembly: GCA_020662805.1. NCBI lineage: Eukaryota > Metazoa > Chordata > Mammalia > Rodentia > Sciuridae > Glaucomys > Glaucomys volans. The sequence continues at coordinate 766,817 of JAJEJO010049825.1, forward strand.
GGCGTCAGTTTGTTGAAGACTATGTCAATGAAGATCTAATTTACTGAATGACCCATTCATCAAGTGGGCTTGTTTGGTCTTTTTGTCTCCATATCAGTATTGAAGGACAATTAATTTGTCTCTGTCTCATCTCCTCACTGCTGCAGTTGGAGTCAGGACAGGAAAAAGGAAAAACTGAGTGAACATAAGAACATAATCTTAAATGTGAAGAATTCTTATCATGGTGTTATTTTCACCTCATTTGCCAGATACAGCATCAAGAAGTCAGAGCACTTAGGCCCTAAGCAACCTAGCAAGACTATCTCAAAATAGAAAAATTAAAAAAGGAAGGGTTGGGGATAGAGCTCAGTGGTTAAGCACCGCTACATTCAATCCCTAATTACTCCCCCCCAACACAAAAAAAGTCAGCAGATAAAAATTGAATATTTATTCTTCCAGAATATCCAGCATATATGCTGGGGATCAAACCCAGGGCCTTGCAAGTGCTCTACTACTGAGCTATATCCCCAGCCCCAGAATATATTCTTTTAAATATATTTAATAAATATGTACCTCACTTGAAGAAATCTTATACTCCCTGGGACTTCCTCTCCTGGCTTCTTAATCTCAAACTAGCTACAGGAAGTTGGAGCACAGATAAATTTAATATTCTTTAAAGTACTGTGATGAGAAACAAAATGATCCCCAGTCAACTAAATTGTTACAGAAATAACAAAATTTGAAACATTAGTTATTTTTAGCCAATTGATTCAGAATTGAAACTCTCTGGCTCAAAGATGGAGTGAGGGCTTTCTTTAGAGTCAAAGATCTGAACCCTCCAAGACAAACATTAGTTTCCACCTTGGACCCTGATCTGTAAAATGGATTCCTATGAAGCACCCAATGTGAACAAAAGTCATAATAAAAAGAAGAAATGAGCCCAGCTTTTGTTACAGAAGAATACATAAAAATTCTAGTAAGAAGTACATATTAAGATTCCAAAAGGAATTTAATTTTAATTTAACATCTAGTGTTATTTACCCTCTAGACCACACCAAATTCTGCATACCTACGTACATTGCTGCATAATTTAAGAGCCAATATTAAAAAAAAGTATGAGTGGCTGGCTGGGTACTTTAGTTGAGTGATCAAGTAAAGCTACAGATTTATTCTGGAATATCTAATATGAACTTGGATAACCAAACATAGGGGGACCACACTGAGTAGGATTGATTTTCATTCATTCATTCATTCATTCATTCATTCATTCATTCTCAACATTAATTGAGTTCCAGTCACGTGCCCGACACTGTACTAGACATGGTAGGAGATAGACTTTTTTTTTTTTTTTTTTGGTACCAGGGATTGAACCCAGGGGTGCTTTACCACTGAGCCACCCCACCCAGCCCTTTATTATTTTTTTTTCTTTTGAGACAGGGTCTTACTAAGTTGCTTAGAGCTTTGCTAATTTGTTGAGGCCAGCTTTTAACTCACGATCCTCGTGCCTCAGCCTCCCAAGTGCTGGGATAACAGGCCTGCACCACCATGACCAGCTTGATATCAGACTGCTTCAATGAATACTTTATAACCCAGTTAGGAAAGCAGGCCTCTTCCACACTTGAAAACATACAAAGGCAATACATTATGGTGCTGGGGATTGAACCCAGGGACTTGTGCATGCGAGGCAAGCACTCTTTCCAACTGAGCTACATCCCCAGTCCCGGATTATTTAATTAATTATTTATTTATTTATAATGGGCTTTTCTGAGTCAGGCTTGTGCTAAATGGCCTGGATTTTCAGTCACACTGTGAGGTAAGTAGTAATATTCCATTTTTACCGATGAGAATGTTGAGGTTCACACAGCTAAAACAGCTTGACAAAGGTCATAACACACATGGCAGAGTTGGAATCTGAACTGACTCCAAGTCCTCAGCTCTTACTAAAGAAACCTCTAAAAGAATTAAGGAAAATGAGGAGGGCTAATAGGAGGAAGGAGCTGAGTTAGCCCTTAAGGCAAAGATAGGCTTCCCAGGGTGTAGAAGGAGGAAGGGAAGAATGGATCAATACACTAAACGCCCTAGCAAAGAGCTTTCCAAAGCAATGAACTTTAGTTTTAGCAATCCAGTGGAATTCATATGTGGACCAGATTTGGGTGGATAGCGAATACTGGGCCAAAAAGTGTGGACTTAAGGTAATTAGCAGCCACAAGAAACTAACCAAGGACAAGTTTCAAGTTGTTAGTCCTGGAAGAGATGAACTGCGACCCCACCCCAGGGAATGGCGTCCAAGTGGCCAGGGGAGGGACTCCCGGGATGTAGCTGTGGGGTACGGTTCCGGCCTCCTCCTTTCCCTTCCAGGCTGGGTTCCAGGCTGGGATTCTATCCCGTGAAGAGGACAGGGACAGGGCCCGCAGAGAAACGCTCAGGCGGCCGCTGTGGTCCAGCCTCTCTCTCCTGCCTTGGATTGTGCTGGCGAACACGCTGGGGCCCTAGTCACCGCCGCCCCGAGAAGGAGACACTTCGGCCTCCAGAAGCCACGTTCTACCCGGATCCTCCCAGGCCGCCCCCTTTTCATTCCTCACCCGGCCGAGACTCCGCGAAGGAGGCGGAATGGGGGCGGGGCTAGGGGCGGAGGCTGTGGCCCCCTTACCCGTGTCCCTCAGGCCCGGCTCCGCGGCGGAGGCGGGTCCGGGAGGTGGACCCAGGACAAACTGGTGGCCGTGGCCGAAGGGCCTGTTTCTCCTGCCTCGGCTGAGGTTGGCGGCCGGCAGGGGAAGGAAGGGACACAAGGAGAGAACTTGGATCCCCCCCAGAGCCGGGTTCTCCGCCTTGGGCCATCCCCTGTTCCCTCCCCTCACGCCGCGACTTGGTTGGTTCCGCTCCGCGACGGGGGCGGGGCTGGGAGGCGGGGCTGAGTCAGGCCCGGGTGGGCCCCCTGGCAACAGCGGCCCGCGGGCCTGTTTCTCCCGCCCCGAGGCCCCCTCATTACGGCCTGAAGACAAAAGAGGTTCGGCAGGGGCGCCGTCTCTTCAGGCCCGGTACTCAGTTCCCGGCTTCTTCTCCTTGGCCGCCTGTGACACGCGGCCGCCGGGAGCGCCTGGTCAAGGCGGAGCCGCTATAACGCCAGCCCCCGTCTCCGCCCCCGCGCCGCCCAACCGGCAGAAACTCTGGTTGGCTTGCTTTCCAACCACACTTTGGTGGTGCCGTTTTGAAAACTCCCGACCTCCTCCCGCCTGGCCCCATCCCGAGAACTGACTGAAGCTGTGTGTTCTTGGGACCAGGCCCGCTCTGCGGCCGCAGCCCTGGCGGCAGGGCAGGTAGTGCGCCGCGGCTCGTGAGCGTCGCTGGGATGCGGAGCAGAAGCAATTCCGGGGTCCGCCTGGACGGGTACGCGAGGCTGGTGCAGCAAACCATCCTGTGTTACCAGGTAAGCAGAGACCACCAGGAGGGAATGGCCTGAACTGCTCTCTGCTGTCATTCATTCTCCTCCCCAGGCCTCTGTCCACTCTTGTGACCTGAGAGCTTGCAATTAAGAGGTTTCTTATTTGAACCCAGCCCTTACTAGCCAGTGATTACTTCCCCGTTTCCACCCCATTGTCTTTATTAGTCAAGGGACCGACCGAATAGCTGCTGTGGCGACCCTTTACAGAATTCTTTGACCATTGTTTAGGATCGAAGACAGAATGAGTCCCCTCGGTGCCCTGGGTTCAAAATGCCACTTTTTTTTTTTTAATTTACTGTTTCTTTTAGATGAGAGGATGTTTGTATAGGTTGGACAGAGTACACTGAGAAGATGGTGAACTCTGGATTGTAGACAGGAGTGAGGAAGCTCTGGCCCTCCCAAGAGTTACCTTGTTAGAGACCACTTGGGAGGACCCTAGGTCCTGTTCTGATTGCTACTTTATAGATAAGAAAACTACTGGGCCCGAAAGGGCCAGTCCAGTAGAGTGTCAAACCCAAAGGCAGGTCTTATGCTCCCAAGTTCAAGGGGTCCTGTGAAGCTTGCCCATATTGTCTGATTATGAATAATGCCCGCTATGCTTTGTCTCGCTGAACTAAAGTTATGTGTGGGTCCTTAATGTAAGACCACTGAACTATTTTTATTCCTAGTGGAGACAGCAGCTATATTGCTTGCCCTCAATCAACAGCAACTATTTTTAGGGCCTTCAGAGTCAAAGAAGGAAGTGGTATTTGGTGGTTAGGGGTGAGGCCTAAAAGTTGGGAGCTGTGGTTACTCCCAAGCCACTGACCTTTTTTCCAAGGCTAATTTCTCAGCCTTGGTCCCTCATTCAGGAAATATTTATTGTATACTTCTTATATGCAAGGCACTGTACAAAGTGCTGGGCTTTGGAAAAAGAATAAATGGTTGTAAAGCAGTGACATTTTTGTGTAGGGTCTAGAACCCCTATTTGGAACTCTTCAAGCTAGATGTGATTTACAAGTGAGAAATATTTGGATTTTAGAAAGATAATATGTATATCCTATACATTCTATAATAAGAGCAATGGAGTCTGGGGAACACTCCTTAATCATGTATTCTATTATTATTTCCACAACAGGATATGAATATTCACTCTGAGCAAGATAGGTAAAGACTGAAAGAAGTTCAGGTCATCTTTTGCTGCTAAATGAGCTTCCTGTAAGCTTAAGAAAATACTAAATTTCCAGAGCTTATTGACTTTTGAGTTTGCATATGAAGGATTGGAACTTTATTTAGGGAGTTTTGTGAAAAGACCCCTAATCCAGTTTTGTGGGGCAAGAGAGGAATCCTGCAAGAGATGATTTTTCAAGTTGAGAGCTAAAGGAGTAGGCAGATAAAGGGAAGTTACTTTTTGCCTTTCTTCTTGGAATATATTATAATTGCATGTATAAAATATCTAAAAATCCAAGTTGAAAGGCCTTTCCCTTCAGGTCTGTGATGGGAGGGGCTATAGGAGAACTGATGAAGCTGGTTTGAATCCCCAGCTCTGTCTTTGACAACATGTGTAACGTTTACTCATCCTTTCTGAGTCCATGCCCTCCATCTGTAAAATCTGGATAGTAACACCTGAGTTTCATTGAGTTATTGTAAAGAAAAAATTAGTGCCCATACATTGCCTGGCAGCTTATGTGCAATCAGTAGATGGTGAGGGCTCTTGGCAGGTTTATGGCCTTGATATAGGCCACAAGTTAGTAGTCAGTGGTCCTCGCATAACCACTCTGGCCCATGATGCTCCTTTATCTGAAGGGCTTGACACAGCTGCTAATTACTTTATGTCTCCCTATTGATGCAGTGAAATCCTAAGTACAGAGACCTTACCAGTTTCATTCCTTTGCATCTGCAGTGTCCAGGTGCATGAAAGGTACCCTTCAATCCTTGGTAAAATACTTCCTGCAGATTCTGGACCATCCTAATGACCCATTTTTTGGTCCAGGCTTGTCTTCCCTTAGGATCAAAAGACCTATTCATTAAAACAAATCTGCAGGGTTGGACTTTCCTCCCCAGCATTTAATGATTAAAAAAGGTTGTCTGAGCCTTTAGTTGTGTTTACTTTGGGGGGAGTTGGTGAGAGGCCCTCACATTTGCCCTCTTTTGCCCTTTCTGGCTGTATTATCAAGCTCTTCTGGCTAACAAGAATATTCTGAGCAGAGTTCTGTTTGGAAATCCCATGAATCTATGGGTACAGAATTGCACACCTTTCCATCTAACCCCACCCTGCCCCAACAACTAGAAAAAAGTTGTAGAACCCTGACCCATTTGGGGTCTCATCATCTTCTCTCAGTCATCTTAGGCAGGTCCCCTGTGTTATATATATTTTGCCAAAAAAAAAAATGAATGAGCTAGGTTTCTAAATTTTATGTTGAATCTCCTCATTTTCTGTACATATGTGCATATGTTTGAAATGTTTTTCATTGTCAGTTTGTACAAGCTCTGAACTCTGTTTCTGATTTGCTTTTAAAATTGAGATCAATTTATATTGGATTCACTGGTTAGAAATCATTCCAAGATAAATATGTCAAGCTAATCATTATTCTTTCTTTAGAGTCAATAGTTTGTTCATATCAGCTAACATGTCAAATAATTCCTTTTCTTGTATCTGTGAAAGAGAAGAAGTTTTTCCATTCATCATTTGCCAATTATGCCTGCTGCTAAATATTACTTGAGTCTTTAAGGCACAGAAGGAAAGAGCTATGCCCATAAAAGAGTCCTTTTGCAGGTTGGATTTTATAAATACATATTCTGGGGAGTATTTTCAAAACTTTGTTAACTTTAAGCTGGGCTCAGTGGTACACACCTGTAATCCCAGCTACTTGGGAGGATGTTGCAGGAGGATTCCAAGTTCAAGGCCAGTCTGGATGATTTATGAAGACCCTGTCTCAGAAATACAATAAAATGAACTGAGGATGCAGCTCAGTGGTAGTGTTTGTCTAGCATGAGCAAGGCCCTGGGTTCAAGCCCAGTACTACCAAAAAAAAAAATTGTTAACTTTTAAAAGAATTAAATTCTAGATTTATTTTGGCCCAAATAAAAAGTACTATGTACCTTTCTTTGGTGATGGCTGTTTGAAGGCTCATTAATAAAAGTGTTAAGTATGAAGTAGTGATAAGAGAATATGGATCAGAAAGAACAAATAATGATCAAAGCAGTATTCACTCTAACTGCAGATAACTGGGTATAATAAGGCATATAATTGAAGTCAGTAACTAAATATTGCTATTTAATAGCAATGAAATTTCAAATGAGAAGAATGGAATAAATAAGCATGGCGTATAGGACAAATAGTAACAGTAATAAAGACTAGTTTGGGGTAGGGTTAAAAAAGATATAAATACTATAAAATAATGATTCAGCAGAAGAATAAGAGACTAGAGTTAACGCATTCTAAGGCCTTTATCACATTAGAAAGGAGAATAAAGATATTGTATATCTTAAAGAGATCATGTCTAAGCATTATGAATTAAAATAATATAAATGGAATATATAACTTTTAAAACAATAGTGGAATAAAAGAAAATATGATCTCTCTGAGAGAAGTAAGGAAAAGTGTGGGAAGGGTAGGAAGTAAGAAAAAGAAGCTATGGTAAAACTAAAGGACAGAGAAGTAGATGCAGATAAGTCCAACTATGTTAGTAATCACAATAAATGTACATGTTTAAATTAGTCAAATAATGGAAATTATTTAAAATATTTAGAAAGGTATATGTAATTTGTAAAAGACAAAACTAAAACAGAATACTGAAAGGTTGAAAGTAATCTAGTGGAACAAGCTATACTAGGCCAATCCTAACCCAAAAAAAGTTGATGTGATTATACTAGTAACAGACAAAGTAGAGTTTAAATTTTTAAAAAATATATGATTGGGGATAAAGAATATTACTACATCACAAAAGGATAATTCATCAAGAAAACATAGCATTTTTAAAATACTAACAACATAGTTTCAAAGTGTATAAAACAAAACTTGATCTAATTATCAGAGAAACTAACATCCATAATCATTCTGGGAGTTTTAAAAATTTCTCAGATATTAATAAATCAACCAGAGAAATAATGAGGACATAGAAAATTTGAGCACCATAAGAAACAAACGATAAAGTACACATACATAGAACTCTGCACTCAGCTAATAGAAAATACTTATGTTTCAACCTTGCAAATTATGCTTTTCGAAAAATTGATGACAAATTAGATTATTTTAAGAGTCTCAAAAAATACTGAAGAATCAACTTTATGCACACTTCATTTTTTTAGCCAAGATGTACAAAAATGAGAGAGCAACAGCAAATGACTGCTAAAGCCCCCCAAATATGTTTGGAAACATAGCAAACCCACTTATTAAGTATGTCATGGATTGAAAAAGAAATTACAAAATAGTTAGAATGACAACAAAAGCATTCCAAATAAGAATTTATAGGATACAATTAAAGTGGGGTTTGAAGTGAAATTTTTTAAAAAAAATGTTTTTTAGTTGTCAATGGACCTTTATTTTATTTATTTATATGTGGTGCTGAGAATCAAACCCAGTGACTCACACATGCTAGGCAAGAGCTCTACCACTGAGCTCTAACCCCAACCCCTGAAATTTGTATCCCTATGTGTATATATTAGAAAAGAAGAAAGATTTAAAAATGAATGCAAGATTGATAAAAGGGCAACAGAGTATGACTAAGAAAATAGGAGGAAGGAGATAATAATGATAGAAAAAGAAAAAAAAATTCTTTTTGGAACTGAGGATTGAGCCCAGGGTTGCTTACCCACTGAGCCACATCCCCAGTCCCTTTTTTTTTTTTTTTTTTTTTTGGTACTGGGGATTGAACCCAGGGACACTCGACCACTGAGCCACATTCCCAGCCCTATTTTGTATTTGATTTAGAGACAGGGTCTCACTGAGTTGCTTAGGCCCTCGCTAAGTTGCTGAGGCTGGCTTTGAACTCACGATCCTCCTGTCTCAGCCTCCCAAGTGCTGGGATTACAGGCTTGCACCACCGCGCCTGGCCCCAGTCCTTTTTTATATGTTATTTAGAGACAGGGTCTTGCTAAGTTGCTTACAGATCACTAAATTGCTGAGGCTGGCTTTGAACTCATGATCCTTCTGCCTCAGCCTCCTGAGCCTCTGGGATTACAGGTGTGCACCACCACATCTGGCAAGAAACTTTTTTTGAAAAGTGCTGGGGATGTAGCTCAGTTGTAGAACCCTGGGTTTCTATCCCCAGCACCACACACACACATAAAAACACAAAAGATCAACAAAACCAAAAGCTGTTTTTTTATAAGACTAATAAATAGGCAAATTTCTGGTAGGGTTAATGAGAGGGAAGTTGGAGGGGAGAAACAAACTATTAAGAGTGAAAATGGAAGAATACTATGAATAATTTTTGGCAGTAAATTTAAAAACAAAAATGGACAGTTTTCTAGAAATATGTTACCAATGTTAAGAAAAAGTTAAATCCCGATTAGACCTATAACCATTAAAGAAATGGAATGAGTCAAAAAAAATCCTGGTCTAAGATGGTTTCAGAGACAAGGGCTAAGGAACATTTAGAGATTTATTTATTCCTTCACCACTGAAAGCTAAGGAATTTGGCTTTAATTCTGAGAAGGGGAAGCCCTTAGAGATTTTTTTTAATCAAGTCTAAATTAATTGATATACTCTAGGAGTAATCTAGGAGTCAGCTTTAATTTTTTTTCTTTTTTCAGTACTGAGCTTGAACCCAGGGGCACTCTACATCCCCAGCCCCTCCCCCTTTTTTGAGTCAGGGCCTCACTAAGTTGCTAAAGTTGGCCTCCAACTTGTGACTCTCCTGCCTCAGCTTCCTGAGTTGTTGGGATTACTGGCTTGTGCCCCTGTGCTGGGAGAATTCCTTCTTGTTCCCTCATTCTCCACCTAGAATGGTGAGAATTTTCTAATGAATGATATCTCACCAAAATATATCTCCCCACACTGATGTCCATGTCCATTGCCACCAAATCTTGCATGGACACCCACCACTCCTGCCCCCAGGCTTCTCATTCATTCCCTGCTCTCTCCTGCCTAGAGAAGTGAGTGATCTTACATCAGGCACCACAGTCTGTCCTACTTGCAACCTTCCCATGGCTGTTTTCACTGCTAGAATAAAATACAGAGTTCTCCCTGTGGCCTTCATGACTCTGCCACCTAACTGCAGCCTCACATGTCAGCTACCCTTCATTATACTGTCCCCTCACTCACTATCAGTGATGTGCTGGTAAATGCTTAACAACAGGCTCCACTAACTTGAAAATTTGCTTCTGTCAATAGCAATACCAGGAAGAGAGTATGGGAGAAGCCACCCCCCATTTCTCATTTTACCCCATATCTGGGCAGCACCACCCATTCAGGCACCCAAGTTGACAACACAGGAATCTTTTTGGCTCCTTCTTGTTCCTCTCCCACCTGCATCCACTTCATCACCAAGCTCTGTTGATTTTGCTCCTAAGCCTCTTTCACATCGGTCTGCTACTTGTGTTCCTTTCTGCCACCACCACCCTGGTCTAAGCTAGCAGCCTTGCTGGTCTCTACCCATGCACTAGCTTCCCTACGTGCCTTCTTCCTGTAGCCTATCAGTCACCTCCCAGTGTTTCTCCCCACTATGGCCAAAATGGGCTTCTCCAGGGACCCATTCCAGCATTCTGGGCAGCACTAGGTCCCATGAGGGCAGAAGTGACATTACTAGTTCGAACTCACATAGGGACCATCTGACAGATGGTTGTCTGGTCTGTGTGGATGCAAGAAAGGAAGTGTTCCATGGAAAGCATTTTCTCCTTCCTGGTACAATCCCGGGTCCTGCCTTCTACCACCTTCTACTTCAACCCTTTTTGGGTGTGGCAAGGAGGAAGGCTTTTTCTGTACCTTTTCCAGGATAGCCTTTAAATAATTTAGTGTTCAATAAAACATTTGAGTAATTCAAAGAAAAAGGCCTTGAATCCTTCATTCACAAAGGACTGAAATACCCATACAGGGGAAAGATCTAGAATTGTTTCAGGCTTTATAGGGATCCAAAAGGTCCATTAGTCAGATTGAGTCTCCTTTTATAGTTAAAGAACCCCAGATGGGAGAGGTCATCCTTCTCATGAGCTGACAACTGTGTCATATGCAATGTGTCTTGTTGGGACCAGGCTGGAGGCGTGAAGATAAATGCTTTAAATACACCAGATTGCTGTGAATAACAAATGAAGTTGCACTGTTTTTGTGTGTTAAAATAGTGAAATTTAAGTAGGCTATTTATTTAAATATTCTACTAAATTTAGTTCTGTATTGCTCTTGTCTTGTTTATTTATTTAGGTACTGGGAATGGAACCCAGGCATGCTTTACCACTGAGCTACATCCCCGGCTCACACCCCCTTTTTTTTTTTTATCTTGAGACAGGGTCTTGCTAAGTTGACAAGGCTGGCCTTGAATTTGGGATCCTTCTGCATCAGCCCTCAGTTGCTGGAATTACAGGTGTGCGCCACTGTACCCAGCTATATTTATTTTTTTATGTATTTATTTTAAAAGCGTTGTTGGGATCTTGCTGTGTTGCCCAGGTTGGCCCTAAATTCCTGGGCTCAAGCGACCCTCCTGCCTGAGCCTCCCAAGTAGCTGGAGCTCCAGGCACATGCTACTATGCCCAGCTTGTCACTTATATTTAGATATGACACTAGTAATTAATAAAGTAAATGCCACATCTGTCTCACAAAGATTAAGGAGAACATAATTAGTGCTCATATCTAGAGAAATGATTCTTAATCAAGTGTGTTATAGACCCATTTAAGTATTTGGTAAATGTTGAATATACTGTCCTCTCCTGAGAAAAATGCTCAAACAGAAATTTCTGGAGTCTCATGGACCTTCACTTCCCCACCCTCCCCACAAAAACCTATATATAGATTCCCAGCAGATCTTCTGGAGAGTCTAGATCAGGAGCCCAGCTGTGGAGGAATATATGGTTTCTCCATGCTCCAACTCCAAACCCAAACCTGAAACTTATAGAATAAAAGTCATTCTTATAATTGACAATATCAAAGAGTGACATCTGCAGTTCTCCTGTTCAGGTGAAAGTTTTTGAATGTGTTCTGTAAGTTTCCACGACGCTAGGCTAAATACCGAACCCTCAATAATCCTCCCTCTTTACTACAGGAATTGGCAAGAGAGCAGCAAAGAATTAGTCACTTAAGAGCATAGTAAAGTCATTTGATTGTAGCTAAGGGGTCCAGAGCAGTTCCTGTGAGTTTGGAAAGATATAAGATGAGCATTGGGATCTGAAACGAAGTGGATGCCTGCAATGTGACTCCCGACCCAGTCTTTCCCTATAGCCATCATTCAGTCATATTACATGGTGCAAATGCCTAGGCCCAGGACAGCTTGCAGCTTGTGCATTATTTGTAAACCCAAAGGTGGAAAAGCTAATGAACAGCAAGAGAAAGACATCATTGGAAAGTGAGAATTGCATCCCTGTGATTCCCCTTAGGGAAAGCATGAGGCTTCTACATATTAGAGCCCCCATTTTCAAGCCTGGGTATGTAGCTCAGTGATAGAACACTTGCCTACCATGTGCAAGACCCTGGGTTCTGTCCCCAGCATCACCAAAAAATAATAATAAAAACAGTATTTTTTTTTTTAAGTAGAGTCACACCATCTGTGCATTCATACATGTACACAGGGCAATGATGTCTGTCACTCACATTCTGTTATTATTCTTATCCCCCCACCCCGACCCACCCTTCCATGTTATCTATCCTTCCTCCATTCTTGCCACCCTTCCACCCTGTATTATGCGTCATCATTCACTTATCAGAGAGACCATTTGGCCTTTGGATTTGGGGGATTGGCTAATCTCACTTAGCATAACAGTCTCCAACATCATCCATTTTCCTGCAAATGCCATAATTTTATTCTTCTTTATGGCTGAGTAATATTCCATTGTGTATATATACCACAGTTTCTTTATCCATTCATCTATTGAAGGGCATCTAGGTTGGTTCCACAATCTAGCTATTGTGAATTGAGCAGCTATGAACATGGATGTGGCTGCATCACTGTACTAATCTGATTTTAAGTCCTTTGGGTATAGGCCAAGGAGTGGGATAACTGGGTCAAATGGTGGATCCATTCCAAGTTTTCTAAGGAATCTCCACACTGCTTTCCAGAGTGGCTGCACCAACTTGCACTCCCACCAGCAATGCATGAGTGTACCCTTTTCCCCACATCCTCGCCAACACCTGTTGTTGCCTGTATTCTTAATAAAAGACATTCTAATTGGGTTAAGATGAAATCTTAAGGTGGTTTTGATTTGCATTTCTCTTATAACTAGGGATGTTGAACATTTTTTCATAAATCTGTTGATTGCTTGTAGATCTTCCTCTGTAAAGTGTCTGTTCATTTCCTTGGCCCATTTATTGATTGGGTTATTAGTATTCTTGGTGTAAAGGTTTTTGAGTACTTTGTAGATTCTGGAGATTAGTTCTCTATCTGAAGTGTGTGTGGCAAAGATTTTCTCCCACTCTGAAGGCTCTCTCTTCACATTGCTGATTGTTTCCTTTGCTGAAAAAAAGCTTTTAGTTTGACTCTATCCCAATCATTGATTCCTGCTTTTATTTCTTGTGCTTTGGGAGTCATGTTAAAGAAATCTGGTCCTAGGCCAACATGATGAAGATTTGGACCTATTTTATCTTCTATTAGGTGCAGGATCTCTGGTCTAATTCCTGGGTCCTTGATCCATTTTGAGTTGAGTTTTGTACAGGGTGAGAGATAGGGGTTTAGTTTCATTTTGCTGCATATGGATTTCCAGTTTTCCCAGCACCATTTGTTGAAGAGGCTATCTTTTCTCCATTGTATGTTTTTGGCTCCTTTGTCAAGTATGAGATACCTGTATTTATGTGGGTTTGTCTCTGTGTCCTCTATTCTGTACTATTGATCTACCTGTCTATTTTGGTGCCAATACCATGCTGTTTTTGTTACTATTGCTCTGTAATATAGTTGAAGGTCTGGTATTGTGATACCCCCTGCTTCACTCTTCTTGCTAAGAATTGCTTTAGCTATTCTGGGTCTCTTATTCCTCCAAATGAATTTCATGATTGCTTGCTCTATTTCTATGAGGTTCGTCATTGGGATTTTAATTGGAATTGCATTGAATTTGTATAGCGCTTTTGGTAGTATGGCCATTTTTGACAATATTAATTCTGCCTATCCATGAACATGGGAGATCTTTCCATCTTCTCAGATTCTTTTTAACTTCTTTCTTTCATGTTCTGTAGTTCTCATTGTAGAGGTCTTTCACTTCTTTTGTTGGATTGATTCCCAAGTATTTTTTTTTTTTGAGGTTATTGTGAATGGGGTAGTTTTCCTGATTTCTCTCTCAGAGGATGCATCACTTACAAATAAAAATGCATTAGATTTATGAGCATTAATTTTATATCCTGCTACTTTACTGAATTCATTTATGAGTTCCAGAAGTTTTCTGGTGGAATTCTTAGGGTCTTCTAAATAGAGAATCATGTCATCAGCAAATAGGTATAGTTTGAGCTCTTCTTTTCCTATTCATATTCCTCTAATTTCTTTGGTCTGTCTAATTGCTCTGGCTAGAGTTTCAAGGACAATGTTGAATAGTAGTGGCGAAAGAGGGCATCCCTGCCTTGTTCCAGTTCTCAGGGGGAATGCTTTCAATTTTTCTCCACTTAGAATGATGTTAGCTGTGGGCTTAACATAGATAGCCTTTGCAATGTTAAAGAACATTCCTACTATCCCTATTTTTTCTAGTGTTTTGAGCATGAAGGGGTGCTGTATTTTATCAAATGCTTTTTCTGCATCTATTGAAATAATCATGTGGCTCTTGACTTTAAGTCTGTTGATGTGGTGAATTACATTTATTGATTTCCGGATGTTGAACCAACCTTGCATCCCTGGGATGAAACCCACTTGATCATGGTGCACTATCTTTTTAATATGCTTTTGTATGCGATTTGCTAAAATTTTGTTAAGAATTTTTGCATCTGTGTTCATTAGGGATATTGGTGGGAAATTTTCTTTCCTCGAAGTGTCCTTCTCTGGTTTTGGTATCAGGGTGGTATTAGCTTCATAGAATGAGTTTGGAACGGTTCCCTCTTTCTCTATTTCATGAAATACTTTGAGGAGTATTGGTATAAGCTCTTCTTTGAAGATCTTGTAGAACTTGGCTTAAAAACAGTATTTTTAAAGTGATTAGCTGAACCACCTGAAGCTTACCTATCAAATTTGATAAAATGTTATCTTTTAAACTAATGTAAAAAGAGAGGGTTATACAGTTGGCAGTGACAATTATAGATGCAGTTATGGTTTTTTTTTCCTTTTAGATCTTTTTTATTGTGAAATGTATCATATAAATAAAAATAATAAAACTGTACATGATGATCTTGTTTTTCATTTAACAGTATACCTTTTAAAGCATTTCATATTAGCATATACCACACACTGCTTCAGTATTTTTGACTGCTATATCATATTACATGAATATACCATTAACTGATCCTGAAACTGATGGATTTTTACTTTTTAAAAAATTTTTAGTCAATGTATCTTTATTTCTGTTGTATGAAAGGCCACAAATACACAAAAATCAGAGACAATCTAGACAATCTGTATTATTTCTGGGCATTAATTAAAAAATACATATAGAAATAGACCATTCTGTTATGTGCTACTTCATCAATATATGCAATCATTTTAAATATTATTATAATTCCTACTTTAACATATACCTTAAGTTCAAAACATTACCCTTCCCCATTCCACTTTAATATTTTAAAAGGTGGTTGCTAGAACAAAATTCTAGTACAATAAGTGAATTTCAACAGTTTTTGGAGTTTTTATAATAGGATTTTTCACCTTCTATTTTTCGCTTTACCAACGTGGGTGGTGGTGGTCAGTAATCATGTATTTTCAACATTTATCCTAGCCTCTTCTGAGTGTTTCATTTGAATAATTAATGTACTTTCCTCCCTTGAAACTAAATGAGGCGATGACACATACTTAGTTATTCTTAATTCACAGTAGTGGGGACAAGGGTTGGGGTTGGTCTGAGGCTTCTGAATTCTGTGCCCTGGAGCATAGGACATGGAATTGATGGTCTGGGGCTCTGGGGGAGGCTTCGTAGAGGAGGGAGCATGAGTATATATATAAGCCTGAAAGTACAAGAAACACTAAAGCTGGATTTTCTGGGGAGTTAAGGAGGGAGTGTTGGGTAATTAGGCTGGATATGAGAGGAAGAGCCAGCACAGAGCCTCAGAAGACCATTTAAATGATTTAGATTCTGATAGGCATTAGAGAATACTGACAACAGTGCTATAGTTTGGATATGAGGTGTCCCCCAAAAGCTCCTGTGTTAATGCAGGATGTTTGGAGGTAAAATTATTAGATTGTGAGAACTGTAACCTAATCAGTTCATCCTAGTTTCAAAGGACTGACTAGGGTAGTAACTGTAGGCAGATGGGTCATAGCTGGAAGAGGTGGGTCACTGGGGGTGTGCCCTGAACATCTTGCCTGTGGTCCCTTCCCTTCTCTCTCTTTTGGTTTCCCTACCCTACCATGAGCTGAGCAGTTTTCTTTTGCTGGGCCCTTCCCCCATGATGTGCTGGGCCCAGAGCAATCTATGGACTGAGACCTCTGAAACTGAGCTCCAAATAAACTTTTCTTCCTGTAGTTTGTTCCTGTTGGGTGTTTTGGTCACAGTGACAAAAAAGCTAATAAAAACAGACAGTAAAGTCTTAAGATTGTTGGTCTTTCTATGACCACCTTTGTGGAGGTTGTATTGGAAGGAACTGGTAGTAGAGTCAGGGAGAGCAGTAAGGAGCTGTTTCAGTTTTCTTGTGGGATGGAGGTTTGGGCACAGTTAGATACCCAGGAGATGAGTATTTGAGAATTTGCAGTCTCTGTGCCATTTCTGGTTGCATAGATAACAACATTAATCTCAGACCCCTCAGATACTGAATTAAAAACTGTTAAATACTTTGGTGCCACCATCAAGCATTTATATATTTTGCCTTCAGGTTGCCTTGCATTGACATTGAGGCAGTTTCTTTGCCTTGCAATATTGAGACAATCTTGCCTCAACATTAATAGTATGAAATAAATGTCTTTATGGTATCTAGTTCACCTTGTATAAGCATTCGTTGTTACATTTTTCAGGATTCTTTTAGTTGCAAATGACAAAAACTCACTTCAAATATCCTTTAAGTACAGAAGAGAATTTATTTCTCACCCGAAAAGTCTAAGAGATTTTTGTAGACTCAGGAATGGCTGGATTCAGGAGCTCAAATGATAAACTATGTCTCTTTACATTGTTTGGCTCTGACTTGGAGTAGGCTTTATTCTCTAGCAGGCTCATCCTATATGGTCGCAGAAGTGGCACCTTGGCAGGTCCAGGTTATAGTCTTTCAGAGTGGTGGCCTTTTCAGAAAGCAAACTTAGTCTCTAGTGGCTCCAGCACAAACCCTGACTGAATGGCTCTCAGTTGGTCTAGCTTGGATTGTATACTCATCTCCTGGGTATCTAACTGTGCCCAGGTTAGCCAGGCTTGAATCACATATCCTTCTCTGCAGGTGGGGTCAGGGCCAAGGCATAGGCAGTGATGGGTTTTATCCCACCAGAACCACTCTGAGTCAGAGCAGGGAAAATTATAGGCAATTACCAGAAAACAGGTGAACAGGTGCTGGACAGGCAGAGGTAACAACATTTCCATGAAGGGGTGTGAAGTGAAGGGTCTGAATAGACACATACTCTCCAATCACCTTTGAATTCTCCTTTTAATAGAAAGGGAAATTGAGAAATTAAATAATTTGTACTTCACATAGCCAGCAAATGACAGAGCAGAGATTTGAACCTTAGAGGTGCCTTCCTCAGAGCTGGGTCCATGCCCTTAACCATTATCCACTACGCCTCCCATGTAAGATGGACTCAGGATCCTTCTGCCCAGAGAATACCAGAGAGAGAGCCCACATCACCCACAGCCCTGTGTGTTCTCTTTGGACGGTCCTAAATGTCAGGAAGTTCTTATGTCGAGTTGAGATCTAAAGAGATCGGTAGCAGAAAAAATCAAATCCCTCTTTTGGAGGATAACCTTTCAGCTCCTTGAGGTGGCTAACTGGCCCTCCCCTAAGCCTTTCTCTAAACATCCATCTTCCCATGAGATGTGGCTTCGAGCCTCTTCACCCTCCTTTGGGTATGCTTAAATAGTGAATGAACCCAAGGGCACTTTATCACTGAGCCACATCCCCAGACCTTTTTAAAATTTTTATGTTTCAACACAAGGTCTCACCAAGTTGCTTAGGGCCTTGCTAAGTTGCTGAGGCTAGCCTTGAACTTACAATCCTTTGCCTCAGCCTCCAGAGTTGTCAGGCTTACAGACGTGTGCCACTGCACCTAGCATATATGTAAATGTCCCTTTTAAAACATGGTGTTTGACTTTGACAAAATATACCACATTTGCCCTGCCAAATTGGCATTTAGTGGGGCTTTTTCCCCCTCTCTTGTCCTGAAAACTTCACTCTTATTTATTATTTATTTATTTATATTTGTTTTTGGGTTTTTTGGCGGTGCTAGAGATCCAACTCAGGACCTCACACATGCTGGACAATTACTCCATCGCTGCACTATACCCATGGCCCCTCTACTTCTGTTAACACAGCCTTTGCTCTGTGATATTTGGTACTCACACTATTGGTGGTAGGTTGCTATTAAAACTTTCAGTCAGTGTTGTACAGTTGAATTTTCTTGTACTTAAGTGTTGAAGCAGGCAGCAGTTGGGTCACAGGTTTACTTTTGGGGTGGGGTAGGGGATTTGGAAAAGAGAGAAGAGACTCTGTGTAAAAACTGGTTAAGGTCCCAGGGGTGGGGTGCGTGTGTAAAGGGAGCTGAGTCAACTCAAGTGTGGGAGTGATGGCTAATAAAATTAGTTCAGAAAACATTTATTAAACATGTGAGCCCAATAAATAAATCCTTGCTGAATTTCTTCTAGTTTGTTTGTCATCCTAGTCCCTATGCATTCTGCTGTTCTAGTATTGGCACAGCATTCACACTGCAGCCCTTACCCAGCCCTCCCCCACTTGCACATACCCTCTAAGGAGCAGAGCATATCACCATTTCAGCATCTCTGCTATCTTCTGTTGTCTAACTCTTACTTTGACAATCATCTTTGAATTGCCACCAGCCAAGAAAATTGTGTAAGCATTGTTTCTCAAGCTTGTATGAAGACTTGAGCTCTTTGTTTTCATTTTACAAGTAGAAATTATAATGTTGAATATGTGTTTTTAAAGTATGAACACACCACCCTCAGGGGTTATGAGCCCGGTCTTCTCTGGTCACCCTCTACCACTGTACCCCCACACCCACTGAAATTTATTGCTCTAATTCTGCCTCCTTAACTTTCACCTCTGTCCTGTGAGGTTACTGTTCTCTATTTCATCAATCTCATCTCTGAGTTGAGAAATAAACCATTTCCTGTTTGAAGCAGCTTCCCTGTTTTGCCCATTTTCCTAATTTATTTATTATTATTATTATTTGCAGTGCTGGGGATTGAACTCAGGGCCTCACACATACTAGGCAAGCACTGTACCACCGAGCTACATGCCCAGCCCCCACTTTTCTACTTTTAAAGCAGAAATAAGACTTTACCTGGAATCATTTCCAAGGTTCATGCTGTGCATATCTGACTTGCTTCTTCAGGGTTTCCTGAAGAAAGACTGAACAGAAGAATGTGCATAATAATAAAACAAACTCTCTTAAATGGCAAATTATTTCTATGAGCTATGAATAATACATATATATGCCCTTTTAAGTATTTTTGAAAAAGTATTTCATGCTATAATTAAGTAAAAATGTAACCTTTATTGTACATTTGTTCATTTATTTATTCAATACTTAACTAGAGTGGTAAACAAAAAGAAAAAAAGATTTTACCCATAGAAAGCTTGTAGCATAGGAATAATGCTTTAGATTGTACCAGAAAGATATGTTCATGGATCAGAAGATTCGGTATGGTTGAATATTCCCCACACTAGTCTACAAGTGTGGGATTTAAATCAGGTTCATTTTCTTGTGTATGTATGTCCAGTTATCCCAACACTATCTGTTAAGAAGTCTTTTCTCTCTCCCTTAGATTGTCTTCAGAACTTTGTTAAGAATCAGTTTACCATATTTGTGTAAATCTATTTCTTGAACTCAATTCTGTTTCATCTAGCTATGTGTCTATTCATTTACCTCTTGTTAGATTCATACACATTTAGGATTATTATGTCTTCATGGCTGTCTTCCCCTCTGCTTCGAGATGAGCAGTGTTTTAAATACAGGCTGATCCTGTAGCCTGGTTCCTAGAGGGATAAAAACACAGAGCAAAATCACAGCTGATTAGATATGTACACAGGCTTGGATGAGAAATAAACATTTTGTGTAAACAGCCACTGAGATTTTAGTGTTTTTTGTTACCAGGGCACAGAGTCCAAAACCTGGACCCAATTCATTCTAGGCTTTCAGGCCCTGCTTTTTGTTCTCACAGACAGGGGCCAATATGGGCACTTTCCCTAGATTAGAAACTGAGAAGAGATGGAGAAGGAAGGAGAAGCAAATAAATGACTAGAGTCAAAGGACACTCCACACAGCTGCTGGCCCTTATCCTCAATGAAACACAATCTGTAGGAAGCTCATCTGTCTCGGCTTCTAGAGTTTAAGGCTATCATTGTCAGGTCAGTCAGCAGCACTGTGCTATCTCCACTAAGACTGTATTGTGATACCTGCTCTTTATTATTTTTAGATATCCTTGTAGTTGCCATTTCTTGAGAACTGCCCCATCCTCCTCCTCCATGACCCCACACCTGGTCACCTCAGGAACAGCTATTGATTGGAAGAGCAGATATTCTTACAGAATTTGCCACTGATTTTTAGTTATTAATTTTTTTAGGCAAAGTGAACAGAGTTTAGTAAAGCAAAATAAGATTTATATGAGTGAGCACAAATCAGGGCTAAACTTGAAGGGGAAAAGCAAGAGCTAGGTGGGGAGAGGGTACCAAGTTGCCAGGGATTTTGTTTCAAAAATATCAGTGGGATAAAATATCACCACCAGCCATATTTATGGTAAAGATGAAAGAGGGCACCCGGACTTAGTTTTTCCTAATAAAAGTGAACTTGGACTTGCTTGCAGATTCTTCCCCTAGCCAGGTATCTTCATCTGATTTCCTGAAATTATTATAATTATACAAAAAAGAAATAGTATAATGAAAACTGTTCAAATAGTTAATAATATTAAATATAGCTTGCAGTTATTGATCACTTATGTGTGTCAGACACAATCCAAAATGCTTGATACACACTAACTCATTTAATTTTCACAAACCACCCTATGAGGTGGAAACACTGGTATAATCCTCATTTTACAGATGGGGATGCTAAAGTCATTTGACAGGGTCTCAGCTGTATTGTGGTAGAGCTTTGAACAGTCTGATTCCAAAACTTGTGCTCTTAAACATGGTACTTGGAAGGTTGTCATTCTTTGTAGATAAAAATGGTGAAATAGTGTACCTGATTTTAAAAAACAATGAAAAATTAACTCACAGAATAGAAAATCCAGTGCCCTTTTCCCCCCAAAAAAATATACAGAGATGCTTAAATTCACTGGCAGTCAGGGAAACAACAATTTTAAAAATAAAAGCAGTTATGATATGTCACTTTATACCCATCAGACTGATAAAAATTTTAAATACTGATAACTTCCTGACAAGGATCAGGGATATTTATTAAAACTGGAAGTGCATATGCATATCGCCTGTGAACATAGCAATAACATTTTGGGGATTCTATTTCATATAAATTAAAGCACCATTGAAAAGAGCTTATGTTATAATGACATTTATTGCAGTATTTTGTAGTGGCAAAAAATAAATTAAAACTCTGGAAAATAAATAGTTACCCATCACAAGGGTAGATGACTGGATGCATTATTATGTGCATCCACCATGGAATATTATGGAGCCTATAAAGCTGATGAGTTTGAGTTAGACCAGAGGGCCTAAGGGATCTCATAAGGTTCTGCTGAATGAGAAATGCCAGGTAAGCAGTAATCCTAAGATCCCATTCATTAAAAACAGTGACACCCCCCCCCCGCCGCAAAAAAATCCTTGTACGTAGAGAGGTTTGTGTATAAGCATGTGCATATATATATATATAATTTAAATATCTGATTTAATATGTAATATCTGATTTTCACAGCATAGAGAAAAAGATGGAAAAATATATACAAGGTTGTTACATGGACAGTATTTATGGGATTGCTGATGTGAAGGGAGGAGGGCAAGCAAAAAAGAGCAGAAAAAAACCTGAAAAGGATTCATCTATATAATTATAGTTATACAGTTCTATAGGGTTATATTTAAAAATAATATTTTAACAGATATAACTAAATAATATTTTTAAAGATCAGAAAGCAGTAGATGGTTAATGTGATCATATCCGAAACCATAGGCTTTGTCTGGATAAATCTCCCCACCTTCTTTCTATGGTCTGCATTTGCCAGTGTTCAACCTTTTGTTTCCCCCTCCATTGACATATCTAGTGGAAACCAAAAACCCCAGAACTCTAACACCACGGACCTGTTTGGGTGGTTCAGAAGTATCAGTGAGAGTTCAAGTGATGCAGCACAACCCATCTCCAAGTAAGGGAGGAACGCAAAGACAAAACAATTCGGTCCTCTTTATTGGAAGGGACAGTGGACTGCAAGTAACAGAGTATCTACAAGTCTGTGGCCATTTCAGTTTTTATGAATCACCTCAAAATAGAACCACCCATATCTTCTTGCAACACAATGCATTATGTTTTATAGATTTAAAGAGAGAAGCAAGTCATAAATACTTCTTTTGCTGAGTGTAATAACACCCCACTTTTACATGGCTTTCATATGCGTAGTTTTGAATGGGGGTTCCCCTGAAACACCCAGATTGCTTCTCAGTAATTGAATGAGGGAAGATAGACAGTCTATTCTTGAGTGGGAACGAAGTAATCCATTCCAACAGTGAAGCTCAAACTAAAGAATAAAAGGGAAGACTTTCCGTTAATAGAACGGTGACATTTCATAATCCAAACCACACTTGGCACTATGTGTAAGCAGTCACTGCTGTGTCATCTAAAGGTTGTTTGTCTCAGTGGACTCATGGTTGGTGGAGACATTTGAGGGGTTGAGTTCTTCCTGTAGATCTCCTGATGATTTCCTGTGCCAGGCTTACCCAATAGGTCTCAGAACAGATGAAGATACATATGTTATCTATTGTTGGTGAATAGTGATTTTAAAAAAAAAGAATCAGTAATCTACTATTGGAATAAGACTTGTACTTTCACTCAGCCATTCCTTGATCTCAGTTCTGATTGGCTTTAATATCATTTATTTATAGTTATTGGCTGGATAACTATGTCAGTAGGTAGAATGCCCCTGAGGGTAGCATAAGTTCGGTTTTAGATGTTTTTATAGAAGGCATTAAAGGAGAAATTCAAATATTTAATAGGTGGGACCATGTGAAATGATTTCTTTTTTTTTAATCCAATAACCTTGGCTCCGTCACCCAACAGTTTTTCATGAGACATCTTGTAAATAATACAGTACCCTTTTGAATAATGGTTGTTTTTTTGTTTTTGTTTTGTTCTGTGGTGCTGGGGATAGAACCCAGGACTTCATGCATGCCAGGCAGGTACCCTACCACTCAGCTACATCCCAGCCCAATTGAGTAATTTTTGTTCTAAGCTGGCAGGTTTCTGATTATTGTGATGCATTTTATTAGATACGTATTTCTTTGTATGTTTTTGGGAAAAGCCAACAGAGACTTTATGCAACTCATTTTCTATCTTATCCATTGTATTTCTGGGCTCAGAGTTTATTAGGACTGGTGCTTAAAAATTAATAACTTGATTGAGATGCAACTTACCACACAATTATCCTGTTTAAAGGTACAACTGAATGATTTTTAGTGTATTCACAGAATTGTGCATCCATCACCATGATCAATTTTAGAGAATTTTCATCATCTCTTAAAAGAAAAGGAAAAAGCCTATTAGTAGCCACTCATTCCCTCACTCCACCTCCACCCCAACTCTTGGCCACCAATGATCTTTCTGCCTGTATAGATTTGTGTATTCTGGACATTTCATATAAATGGAATCACTCAATATATGTAGCCTTTTGTGACTGACTTCCTTCACTTAGCATTATGTTTTCAAGGTTCCTCTGTGTTACAGCATGTATTAGTAATTCCTTTTTGCTGGCAAATACTTCATTGTAGAGACTACATTTTGTTTATCCATTCATCAGTTGATGGATATTTGGCTTGTTTTCACTTTTTGATGTTTATGAATAATGCTGCTATGAACATTTCTGTGCAAATTTGTATGTGAAGATCTGGTTTTTTAGTGACTCCACTGCCTTGTTAAATAACAATGACATCACAGTTAAATAGGACTCCCACATATTCCTCCTGCCTAGCACCTTCTCTTTAGGCCCATGAAGTGTCTGAATTACAGGCAAGACAGCTAAGATCCAGACGGGAAAGGTGGCTTCCCTGGGAACACAGAGCTAGGACGTGGAGAGGGACCCTGCATCCAGGACTCTTGCTCCCAACTTCAGTTCTTTACCAACCAATATAGAAGCATGAAGGCCAGAGAAGACCTAAAGCGCACAATACACAGATTCATAAAGCCTTGCAGTGTTTGTTCTTTCTTCTGTTTTGTCACTAACAACAGTGTGGTCTGATCTGAAAATGAAAAAGAACATAAGAGTTAGAAGGTTCTTTAGGCATTTTCTAGTCTCATCACCTGGTTATACAGGTGAGGAGATTGAGGCATAGAGAAGTGATCCAACTTAACACCCAAGATCACACTGTTAATGGTGGAGCAGGAACTGGAACTCTTGTCTCTCTATTCCTCATTCCTGGTCCTTGTGTGTTCTCCTGGGTGAGCATTTGTTGCCCAGGAGCTGTGTGAAGGGAGTTGCAAAGTCATTCTGTGTCTTTTCTTTAATAGAATCCCGTCACAGGGCTGCTGTCAGCCAGCCATGAGCAGAAGGATGCCTGGGTGCGGGACAACATCTACAGCATCCTGGCTGTGTGGGGACTGGGCATGGCCTACCGCAAGAATGCCGACCGCGATGAGGACAAGGCCAAGGCCTATGAGTTGGAACAGGTAATGGTGACTGACGGTCATCTCTTAGCTGTTTGGCACCTTTTACTTGAACTAGAAAACCAAGGAGGAATTAACTGTGTGTGCAGAACAGTGTGCAGGTCTCTCTTCCATTTCTGTTATACAACATTTTGGAGAGGCATTTAGATGGTCTCAACCTCACGTTTCTCTTTCTGTTTGAGATATTTTTTTCCTCTCCATAAAATAATGACAATATCAAAATCACACCAAATAGGAAATGAAAGCATTCAAATTTCTAACCCCAGAGTTTTGATTTGCCTAACTAGCTGTATTTCTCTCACACATTTTATCAATTTTATACATATTTATATATAATACATCATTATAAACTAAATGTGATTATTTTTAAAAAGTCAGCACATCAGAGCTACACATTCCAAAGTGTGTACTCTTCAGGGTAGCCACATTGAAAGAATATTTATCAAACATTATTGCCACTGCTTAAAACATTTTCAAAACTTCCCTTAAAAATAACTGTAGTTTGAGTCACTCCAGGAAATTATTTATTTATTCATGATCACCCTTTAGTTTCACACCAAATTGGTATTATACAATTTTTGTGCCTGTTATTCACCATTCAGCACAATGAAGTACTTTTTTTGTTTTCCAAAATCAGAACCCAAGACACTCACCAAAGCAAAGATTTGCCATCAGTGAGTTTGAAAGAAAATATTCTGTCTTTGAGCATGGGAGGTGTTTTCCAAATATTTTGATAACATTGAGGTAGGGAGCATTGAAAATATAAAAGTATAATTCTTTAAGCATGAGAAGCCTTTGGGATTTATCTTTGTTTGTTTGTTTGGATACCAGGGATTGAACTCAGGGGCACTCGACCACCGAGCCACCTCCCCAGCCCCATTTTGTATTTTATTTTGAGACAGGGTCTCACTGAGGTGCTTAGTGCCTAAGTTACTGAGGTTGGCTTTGAACTCGCAATCCTCCTGCCTCAGCTTCCCAAGCCACTGGGATTACAGGTGTATGCCACTGCACTCAGCAGGATTTATCTTTATAATGATACTTTTGTACATGTATGTGCTGAGGATTGAACCCTTGTGCATGCTAAGCACACATTCTACCACTGAGCTACACCCCCAGCCCTAGGATTCATCTTTAATTCATACATTTCTGGATGACCCTCACAGCCAGTGGATTGTCAGGTCTGGGAAGAATTCTTCCAGCCCAGTGGGTGCTTTTTTATAGCAACCAAAGTGGACACGAGTAGTAGGCAGCATGAGGGAAGCTTTGAGAGCCCTGGGGAAACTAAGAAAGGAAGCTTATCTATGGGAGTAAGGCTCATATTTGGTCAGACATGCTGAGTGTAAGGTGATGAAATCACTCAATTTTGGGGGTAAGGCAAGTTTTAAAATTTGGGTACAGAAAGCTTTGAATGGTCCTCCAAAACAAAGGATGAGATTTACATAAGTGAATCATTCATTTATTAATAGAATAATTTGATGTGAATGTCTTACAAATCTCCTGTCACCCTTTGAGACAAAATCAAAGTAAAGCAGTATCTAATCCCTTTCTCTCTTTCTCTTTCTCTTTCTCTCTCTCTCTCTCTCCCCACCCCCTCCTCCTCTTTCCCTCTCTGTCTCTTTCTGTCTCATGCACAAAAACACACACACACTCTCCCTCTCCTACCAGGGCTGGGTTAAGGGTGACTGGATTTGTTGCTCCTTGACTAACAATAGAGAGACACAAACAGGCCGCATTGTTTCATAGTTAAAGCCTTTTACTATTTGATGAATGTGGTTAGTAACATCTCCCTTGATTATAGAAAAGAATGCAGTGATCTTCCAGTGATACTCAACAGGGACACTACTGCATTTTGGGTTCATCGTGTGAGTGTCTCATGCATTGTGGGATATTTAGGGACTCTGGTCCTTACACTCTAAATGCCAGCAGCCCCCACCATTGTCATGATGATTAAAAAACCTCTACCCCACATTTCTAGATACTTTCCTACTTCCTGGGAGATGGCAGTTATCACCCCCAGTTGGGAACCGCTGTGCCTCTGCCTAATGGAAAATAACTTTTCTTTATTGGGGGTGGGGGAATCAATTGACAAATGTTTACACTATATACGCTGTAGGAAACGTTAATTATAACAATGCGAATTTTACCTCATAAAATTTTACCTCATTTTATGTCTCAATAGAGTTCATGATATAAATTAAGATTATATTCTCAAATCCTAGGATTTGGAGGCAGAAGTTTATTGACAATGAACTTTTGAGCCCTTTCACTATGTCTTCTCCTGTAAATCATATACGTTCTGTAAGAGAGGATATTTTCATGCCACTGAGTGGAAAATATCTTTCCTTTAGGCTACGTTGGCCTACAAAATAGCCCCTGGCCAACCACTCATAAAGTAGTTGTATAGTGTTCTTAGCAGACCATGTTCAGACCCGTCTTTTTTTTTTTTTTTCAGTACTAGGGATTGAACATACTAGTCTTTAAATGGGCTGAATTGTGGAGAAGATGGGAGGCAACATAATGTACTGGATAAGAGCTCAAACTCTGGCTTCTGGATGCCTGAGCTTTGTCCTTGCTCTCTACCCCTTGCCAGCTGGAAGACTTGAACAATATTACTTCAGCTCTCTTGGCCTCAGGCCCCTCATCTATAAAGTGGGGTAATAATGCTACCCACCTCATAAGGCTGGGGCAAGAATTCAAGATAATCTAAGTGTTTTAAACAATGCCTGGATGGTGTGTCTAATTGATTAATGTAGCATTACCATTATTATTTATAATGATGATAATCGCAATCGGTTGCAATACATCATTAAGAAACATTGGCTACCACTCAAATTTTGTAAGACCTTTACTCAATAGTCCAGTAATGGTGTCACAAATGGTTCTTTTGGCAAAACATCATTATTTTGGGGCAGGCATGGTGGATTTAATTAACAAAAAAAATTATTGAGAAATGTGACATAAAACTCCCAGGCACCAGAATTATAAAAAAATCATGTTTCTAAAATGTCACTGAAGAGTCACTGAATTGAACAGCTGGAAGATTCCATCTGATCCAACCCTTTTGTTTGAGATAGGTCACTTTGTCAGAATTTTTCTTTCTTTGTGATAGAGAAATAGCAGTAATATGAGCAGTTGGAATACTCATATGTATATATGCCTTTTCAATGAAGTCACTGAGCAGCACTGGCTCACCAGCCACGTGGGTCACAAGGAGGTGGTTTTCCAGGAGCAAGGAAGCCAGGCCTGGTAACTGACAACACTTTTATTTCCGCAGAACGTGGTGAAGCTTATGCGAGGTCTACTCCAGTGTATGATGAGACAGGTAGGTGGAACATGCAGACGTGCTTGCAGAGCATCTGAGTGGGCATTTTGTGTCATTTTAATTGTGACAATTAACTTACTTGGTGTTTTTTGAACTTTTCAAGAGGAAGAGAAATTTAAAATATTTTGCTTACTTTCTCTTTTTAAAATTATCTTCAATAATTTTATTATACTGCTGAACCATGGTCTCATGGAACACTGTTTCTGAGAATCTTTTTTAAATAATTACATGTGTAAAAGGAGAACATTGCTTTCAAGAAAATTAAGAAAATATATTTTTTTAAGAAGTCACTCCTAAGCTGGTCATCATGATGCATGCCTGTAATCCCAGCTACTCGGGAGGCTGAAGGAGGAGGATCACAAGTTCAAGGCCAGCCTCAGCAACTTAGCAAGACCCTGTCTCAAAATAAAAAACAAAAAGGTCTGAGGATGTGGCTCAGTGATAGAGCACTCCTGGGTTCAGTCCCCATTGCAGGAGTTAAAAAACAAAGCCACTACTGGAAAGCTGTATGCTCTTATTTATTCTGTCAAGTTTGTAAAGGGTATGTTTTCATTTGAGATGAAGTGTTTGAGTTTTTAAAACTTACTATTTTCTGGTATTTTTAGTGAGGAGTTAATGAAACAATTGGTTGAGCATGTATTTTATACAGAACATTATGCTAGAATCTGCAAAATTCAAAGATAAATGCAATCCAGCCCCCAATCCTCAGTCAGTATGTTCAAAGACATTAGGAACGGAGAAGTTGAAATTTTAAACAGGTCCTCTTCTTTCCCTCTCTGCCTCCTTGAGTACATACCATGTGCCACACCTGGGGTTCTGAAGGCAACAGAACCCTGGTACAACCCTGATCTCTGCAGAAATTGTTAAGACCCTGATCTCTGCAGAAATTGTTAAGACCCCTTGGGCTGGAAAGTTTCCCATGAAGAATCCCCAGCACAGTCCCTATGTGTAGTGCACACTAGCAGCTGCCTCCCACCCCTCTGGCTTCCAGATGTAGCAGATAAGAGGTTTAGCTCCAGCTGATTGGTCCTATGTGACCTTTGCCAGTCATGAACCTGTGTAGCTATGTGGAGCCAGCTTGCCTTCTCCCTTAGGTGGACAAAGTGGAGAAGTTCAAACACACTCAGAGTACCAAAGACAGCCTGCACGCCAAGTACAACACCGCCACCTGCAGTACCGTCGTGGGTGATGACCAGTGGGGCCACCTCCAGGTGGATGCCACTTCCCTCTTCCTCCTCTTCCTGTCCCAGATGACTGCCTCAGGTGAGTCAGGGCCATATAAGCCCATTATTCAGAAAGTGACAATCCAGAAAGGGAGGGGGAGGGGGCATTGTCAGTCTGTTTTGCTAGTACAACAGAATACCTGAGACTTAGAAGTCTAAAACACACAGAAATTTTCTCAGTTCTGAGAGCGGGAGAAGTCTAAGATCAAGGCACTGACAGGTTCAGTTGTCTGGTGAGGGCTGCGTCCTCTGAAGGGGAGGAATGCTATCCTCACATGGCAGAAGACAGAAGGACAGAAGAACTGAATGCTGTGTGAAGTTTTTTGTTTTTTTTTTTTTTTTTTTTTTAAGAGTTGAATCGCACTCATGAAGAAGGAGCCCTGGTGGTCTAGTCACGATAGGTCCTACCTCAATACCAGCAGATTAGCAACACTGAATTGCTAAAGGGACACATTCAATCCATAGCAATCAGTATTTTAAATAAGCAGGGAAAAGCATGCTCTATGATAACACATGCAGTTGTGTTTGTGATAGGGCAGGGAATGTGGGGACCTGGTCTGTGACCTGTGGACAGGACAGTCTGCCTCTGCCCGAGCACTTGCAGGATGAGGGCTGTTGAACCAACTCTATTATTTGTTGTTGGGAGCCCTCACCTTCCATCCTGTCACTCTCCTAGTTCCTAGAACAACCTAGGGCAGTTCAAATGCCTGCAGACAGTCTCATGCCTGCTCTTAGACTTTTTTCTTCCAGCCTGGTCACCCTTTCCTAAGATACATCCTCGTTTATCTAAGTTATATTTGAACAACACCATTCCCTCCACTCTGTGGTGTCCCCAGAGTGGGCTGACCAGCCCATAGCACCTATGCTGTGAGGAGGCCTGCAACTTTTCAATGGTGTACATTGTTCCTTTTGAGCCAGAGCCCCTGGCTTCTATGGCAGGTGGGATACCACGCCTCAGAGCTCCAGGCTGCAGCTGGTTTTCACATACCAAATAGCCTCTCTCCCGGAGGAGCATCCACTAAGGATGCTTCCCAGGTTGGACCAGCTATGTCTCAGAATCCTCATCACCAGTCCAGTGAACTGACATACCTGAGGCTCCCAATTATTTCAGACTGCAAGTATGAAATTTGAAAAAAAATCCCATAAATCAGCAAGTAATATTGTTATAGCTTTTTGAATAAAGCACACTCTGATAAAAAGTACTTTATTGTTATGGAAGTTAATATGAGCTCACTATAAATATTTCAGAAAATGTGGCAAAATACAAAGAAAAAATTACACTGTCATTTTTCATTTAGATATGTCTCCTCCCCATCTTTTTTCTATGCATTTTTATATATTAAGTGCCATATTATATACCTAGTCATTTTATTACATAAAAAGAGAGTTTAATGCCCCAGTTATAGCATTACACCTTATAAAGCATTGCCCCCATAATCTTACAAGCTCTTCACAAACATTATTTTAGTAACTTTATCAGTGGATATACTATAATTAAATTTTTCCTTTATTTGTTTTGCTATTACAACTAATGTTACAATATCAACTTTAATCCCTCTCTATTCCTTCTGAAGATGTCATTCAAAGGCTACTTATATATATTGCCATTTCATTTTTAGTCACTAGTTCTTTAATCTGGCTTGCTAGTTAAACTTCTCTCATTGATATAAGAGCACACATCTTATAGTATCCATACCTGCTTTAAGAATTCATACTTTGAAAATACGTGTATTTGCTATAGTCGACTACATTTCAAGGGCTAAACAAAAACCAGTTTTCTTGGTCCCTGCCTGTTACAGTGAGTAAGGCAGCTGCCCCAGCAGGTCCTGAGAGCTAGGCTTTCCAGAAGAGGTAGGGTCTCTGGGGGCTCTACTTGCCCTATCTGCCATTGGGGGAAAGTTTGCACCCTTTCCTTTGGCTCACTCAAGGATAAGGACAGTGCACCTGGTTGTTTTAGGCTACAATCCTTGCTTTGTTGCAACCTTTTTTGAACAAATCCAACTTGTACCAGAGGGCCAATACCTTCTCTTTCAACTCTTTCTCCTCAGTAGAAATCACACAATTGGAGCCATTATTTTCTTCCTTCTTTCCTTCTTTCCTCTTCCCACTCCTCCTTCCCTCTCTTCCTTCCTTCCTCTTTCTGAGATTAACTGTATGACTTACCTCAGACTTAATTCTTGATGCCATAATAAGAAAAATGAAAATGAAGGTAAAAGGATTTGTTTCCTAGCATGATATTTGTAATTTGTAACGGCAGCTGTCTTCACAACATAACTTCAGCCAGGCATCGTGGCACACGCCAGTAAATCCCAGCAACTCGGGAGGCTGAGGCAGGAGGATCACAAGTTCAAGGCCAGTCTTATTAACTTAGCAAGAGCCTAAGCAACTTAGTAAGAGAGACCCTATCTCAAAATAAAAAATAAAAAGGGCTGGGGATATAACTCAGTGGTAATGTGCCCCTGAGTTAAATCCTTAGTACCAAAAAACAAAAAACCCACAAAAAACAACATCATAATATTATTGTTTTTCTTTACTAGGCTTACGTATTATTTTCACCCTTGATGAGGTGGCCTTCATACAGAATCTTGTTTTTTACATAGAAGCTGCATATAAAGTCGCTGTAAGTATCACTGGTAGCTACCTTTTTCAGGTATGCCAAATGTCAGAAAGAAAAATAAATATATAGAATTCTTTGAGAGACAGGCCGTTTGAGGCTAAATAAAAGGTTAAGAAGACTAGAGCTGTGAGATTGTGTCAGTTCTACATGTAAAATGTGCATTTTTGTCCTGAGATACAGTTGTGGGCTTTTTTTTCTTGGAATGCTCCACATTCTTTGTCTGAATCCATTATGCATATCTTAATGTCCCATGGGATATGTACAGACCAGCCTGAGTCAGGCTGTAGAGGTGGCAGCATTGGTGCCTTGGTGGAAACCGGGGTGCCACAAGGATCACCCCAGCTGGTCCATAGGTCCTGAGCTGGGACATAAACAAGTACAAAGTCCACCTCCTCCAGGTTCTGTCTGGCTTTGAAGTTGGAGCCTGACACACTTCTAGATGACAACTGAACTGTGCAGAACAGTTGCAGCAGTGAAGAAAGGCAGGTTGGTTTAAAAAAAAAAAAAAAGGTCACTATGGCTTAAGGAATAGTCAGCATGTTTTTTCTGCAAAAGACAGGAGAGTTAATATTTTCCACTTTGTAAGCCCTGCAGCTTCTGCTGTGGCTACTCCACTCTGCCTTTGTAGCATGAAAGAAGCATGGACATATGTACACAAATAAAGCATGGCTGTGTCCAAAATAAACTTGACAAAAACAGGTGGCAATATTTGGTCCAAGGGCTGTAGTTCACTGACCCTAGGTTGATAGCAACGATTCTCATTAAGGGGCAATCTTTCTCTCACAGGGAACATTAAACAGTGTCTAAGGACATTTTTTGGTAGTCACACCTGGAGGAGAAGGTGCCACTGGCATCTAGTGGGTAGAGGAATCCAGGGATGCTGCTAAACATCCTACAGTGCTCAGGACAGCCCCCTATGACATAATTATCTGGTCAAAATGTCATTAGTAGCAGAGTTGATGAACCCTGGTCTAAAGAAACTTGAGAAGCCTTTGTGGAAAGACAGGCCTTTAGTTGGACCTTACACAATGAGTAGGATTTAGGTACACAGAAGGGAGGAGAAAGGGCATTTGGGTGTGGGAATAGCATGAGCGGTCATCAGCACAGATAAAGGAACAGGCTGAGTGGGGGGCAGGGAGCAAGGGGTGCTTCAGGAAGAGAGTGCAGAGTAAAGGAGCAGGCTTAGGGTAAAAATTAACATTGGAAAATAAGGTCAATGTATGGGCATGAAGGGAGCAGAGGCCAGATCAAGGAGGGTGTGGCCACGCAGAAAGAAAGATGGATGATATCCACTAAGGAAGACACCATTTGTCATTTTAGACTCTGAAGTTGGAGGTGGGGGGCAGTGAACTGATCCAAGAATTCTTTTGAGGATGAGCACATGGCTGTGCAGTTGAAGTAAAGATGGGTTGGAGCAAAGGAAGGCCCAGACAGGAATAGTGAAGAAAAGACTCCCAGGTCTAGCTACAAGACCTGCTTGTAGGGCAGAGTCTAAAGTTGCTTCAGTGTGTCCAAATTTCAGGGTTTACATTTTACAAATAATCCTTTTTGGAGACTGAAAAATACTTACATTTTGGCATTGATCCTGTTCTTGTTGGATTATAACCTTTAAAAGTGCACATAGCATTTCAAAACAGCATCCAGTACTTAGGTTTTTAAATGCACTGAAATTAGGTACACATGTATGGAGTCATCTATGTGACAGAGTGTTCTAAGCCAATTCACATTAATTGGTTTTTAAACACCATGTATGTTCAGTGATCTGTGTCTCACTTTCGACCCTGGCTCCAGTCACTTGCTGAGGTTTTTGCCCAAGAGGTAATGCTAAAAATAGGTCTTAAATTATTTTAAATGGGTTTGTTGGCTTCAACTAATTATAACCTGTGCATCAGAGTTTCTTTATTCCATCTTACAATTTAATATAAATTCAAAGGCATTGACTAAATAGAAGGGCAGCACTTTATTTGATCTTAAGGTAAATAAAATATTTTGTTCTCTACAAATCAGGAGTTTCTTATATAAATTAATACCTTTTAGAAATAAGAAATTTGAGAATGCTTTGGCATGCACTTCGGTTCTACTTGAGGATTTCTTCTAAAATCTTGCACAGAGGTCACATGAACTGAAATTGAGGAGGACCAGAGTGTGAGTATATAAAGTCATGAAGTTGGGAGCCTTGAGAAGCCACACTTACGTTTCATTGTGCCTGCAGTGACATAAAGGAATCATTTTCCATAGCATGTCTAATATACCTCTTTCTCCCCCTCTGATGACTACATTTTTCTCTCCCAGGATTATGGAATGTGGGAGCGTGGTGATAAGACTAATCAGGGCATTCCAGAACTGAATGCAAGCTCTGTGGGAATGGCCAAGGTGACGGTCCCTCTTGTTTGTTCTTTCTTCTGGGTGTTTTCATTGCTTTGCTTGGGTTCTTCATTAGGAGTTTGAATTTAATCTGATTAGCACATTTTTTAAAAGTCTACCACAAGTATGTGAAATTCAAGTGGCACATGTACCCTGGCCAATTGAAATTATAGGTCAAGAAAGTAGGTTTCCTTTGCTGAAATCTGCATGTGGCAAAAAGTAAATGTGCTCCATCCTTGTTGTCTATTGTGATCACCCATGGGTCAAAGTTCTTGATCCTGTTTTAAGAAGCTGCATGCATGCTGTCCAGTCTTCCTTTCTGGTTAATAGAGAAGGTTGAAGAATATGAGCACTTTGTAGGTCAAGCTCACAAGTTCAAATCCACAAGATAAGGCAAGTCACAATAACAAGCAAAACTGACCATATAGGAAGACATTGGGAGGAAAGGGGAGTGTTGGGGATACTGGAAACTTTCCCTAAAAGTATTCCAATTCAAACTCATTTAGAAAACCCTCTCAGAACCAAATGAAGCTCACCGGTTGGACAGATTCTGTCTGCAGGTCATCAATTTGAATCTCTTGCTGTAGACATTTCAGCATGCCTCCGTCCCTCCCTCTTTCTCAAGACCAAAGTAGATTTTTTTTGGACAGAGTGAAAGCTCCAGAGCCAGAATTTTAAAAGCAACAATAAATATGCTTTGTTAAGAAAACAAACTTATGACTAAAAGAATTAACTTTCTGAAGTGCCAGATATGCTAATGATAGAAGTTAACTGCTAAAATAGGTGAAAGAGAAGCCAATCATTAATCTAGTCCCCCCAACACACATATGCATGTGATGATATGAACTTGCTAACATTTCAGTTTATGGTAGATGCTAATTTCATTTTAGGAAATATTTTTCTATTTTCTCTTTCTTGTTCCTGAATGAGCAGCAACATATAGGAAAACTCTGATCTACTGCAAATGAGCATAGAACATGACCAGAGGACTCCTTAGCTGGATTTTAAAAATGTGTTTCATGACCTTATGCTAGATTGCTTATGAAAAAAGACTCTCAGATTTTGGAATGTGTGTGTAGTAGAAAAAAAAGTAATTCATACCTGTGTCTGTAGGCAGCACTTGAGGCAATTGATGAACTGGACCTTTTTGGAGCCCATGGAGGACGCAAGTCAGTAATCCATGTCCTGCCTGATGAGGTTGAGCACTGCCAGGTAACTGCTCAGTCTCCTGCATTCTAGAAAGTAGCAAAGGAGAATCATGAAGAAGACCTGGGCTCTTATTCAGATTCCCCACCTTTCTAGCTTTCTGGTACTTGACTTCTTTGAGCTCAGTTTCCTCATCCATACAGTAAGCATGCTGGGACCCTCCCCTCCTGCCTCACAAGATAATTATAAGGATTCAAGTAATCAACATAAACAGTTTGTCCAAACACTTGATAGCCAGACAGTACTATGCAGACATAAGACATGGATGCTGTATATATGGAGTCAACAATCAAAGTAGGCTTGTTTTTGCTGAAGGCAAAATCTGTTATATATATTTTGAGTATGTAAATGGTTTTCTCAGATTTATTTCACAATGTCCCCCAAATTGACTAGCAAGGACTAGTTCATTTGGTGGGGCAGAATGGAAAGTAGAAGAGAAATGAGACAAGAGACATGGCAATTAATAGAACTTTCCTGAAATATAGATCAGAAAAAGAGGTCATTGATACAGACTAGAGGACTCCACTAAGCAGATAGGAAGTAATCAGTTGCTAGTCAATTCACAAACTCTCCGTGAGGGCCCACTGTGTGCTAGAGCCAAATTGAGTCAGAAACATGAAGACTTATAGATGGGGGGCTTTTGGTGGGAGTTTGTGTTTGGAACAGAGAAAGCTTAGGGAGAATTGACTATAGTCATGTACTGTGTATTTATTTGTGTATAGTAGGTTTGTGTAAATAAATAAAGGCTATGTTATTCAAACAATGACAAAATCATCTAATTTTATATTCCTTAAAATGTATGCCTGTCATTAAGCAACTAATGACCATAATTAAAGAACCAGGTCCAGGGGTCAATTGACTATATAAAATAAAGCTTTAGGGGCTAGGGATGTGGCTCAGTGGTAGACTGCTTGCCTAGCCTGCATGAGGCCCTCACTTCAACTCCCAGCACTACAAAAAAAAAAAAAAAAGTGAAAATAAAGCTTTATTTCAAAGCAGAAGGGTTCCATCCATGTTTGCCCCCACTTCCAGTTCACTCCATTTTCTCCCAATAAGTAGTCCTTAATAGGGAATGAGATACTTTAATGGAGGCACACCGGTGTGTTCTTTTATAGATGTGTAGTCTAGTGGAAAAGCCTGAGCTTTGTAGCCAATAGGGCCTGGGTTAGAATCCTAGCTTAGTAACCTGTTGGCTATGTACCCTTGGGCATGAGTTTCTGCATCTCAGAGTCAGAGTTCTAATGTGTGAATTGGACATAATACTTTTCTCATGGAAGATTTAAGGAGCTTGTGTTTGTAGGGGTCTAACCGTGTGTCTACACATGTTAGATCTCAGCATTAGCTCTTTTTGCTTCCCAGATGTTTTCTTATAATTTCAACAATCTTCTAAGTTGACAGACCTAATCTAGCCAAGTTATAGTTGATGTCATATTATAGTGCCTCTAACTGGAAAGATTTTAGGACCAGACTCATTCTGTTGTTTACCATCTTGCCTGAGCATTCATGAAATCTTCTGAATTTGACTCCTTCTTTGGTCAATTTTTGGGTTACCCAGTACAACTGGTCCCATTCCACAAAAGCCAACCACTTCTTTTGTACTGGCTCCACATGTGTGTTCTTTTCTGATCGCAATTTTCATAGCCAGGACACCTTAACCTGTGGACACAGGTAGCCCTTTGTTCCTCCCCAGCATGCCCTAGAAGCCTGGCTAACTCAACAGAAGGCGTGGAGGGAAAGGAGTCACATAGTTCCCACCACAGGCTCCAGGCTGTATACTGTGCTCTCCCGAGCCCTCTACTTGTCCTCTAAGGGACAGGAAGTGTTTGCTGGGTAGGCAAGTTGGCCATGTTGGTAGGACAAAACTCTACTCCAAATTGACAAACTCTTTGAATGTTGCCTTGTGGCTAAGGTCATGGTCTCTAGATACTGTGTCTATAAGTGCTTCTCCAGGTTAAACCACCTTTTTGTTTTTCATTTAGTCTATTCTGTTCTCCATGTTGCCAAGAGCATCCACATCTAAAGAGATTGATGCTGGACTTCTTTCCATTATTTCTTTCCCGGCCTTTGCAGTGGAAGATGTGAACCTTGTGAATGTGACCAAAAATGAAATTATTTCTAAGCTCCAGGTAGGCATTGGTTACACTGGTGCTCCTCTGTCCTGTGTTAAATGCCACTCTCACATGATGACATGGAGTAGCTCATTTGTGAGGTTAATGGCTTATTTTATTTAAGTGGACTCATGCAGTACCCAAAGCTCAGTCTACAGGTGAGAAAACGAAGTCTCAGAGTGATTA
Organism: Glaucomys volans; assembly: GCA_020662805.1. Lineage (NCBI taxonomy): Eukaryota > Metazoa > Chordata > Mammalia > Rodentia > Sciuridae > Glaucomys > Glaucomys volans. Next base: position 804,479 of record JAJEJO010049825.1, read on the forward strand.
AGTGCCTTAGTTCTCTTAAAAAGTAGCAGAACTTGCACTCAAGCAGGCACTTTTGTCTTTATTATTTTTTATTTTATTTGTTCTTTTTAGTTATACATGACAGTAGAATATATTTTGACATATCATACATACATGGATTATAACTTCCTGTTCTTGTGATTGTACATGATATGGAGTTATCATATCAGTGTACACACACAGCCAGTGTGTGGCTGTGTATTCATATGTGATCACAGGAAAGTTATATCCATTTCATTCTACTGTCTTTCCTGTTCTCATCCCCCTTACCCCCACTCCCTTCCCTTCATTCCCCTTTGTCTAATCCAGAGAACTCCTATTCTTCTCTCCTTGTGCCTTATTGTATGTTAGCATCCGCATATCAGAGAGAACATTCAGCCTTTGGTTTTTGGGAATTGACTTATTTCACTTAGCATGATAGTCTCCAGTTCCATCCATTTACCAGCAAATACCATAATTTCATTCTTCTTTATGGCTGAGTAATATTTCATTGTGTATATAAACCACATTTTCTTTATCCATTCATCTGTTGAGGAGCACCTAGGTTGGTTCCATAGCTTAGCTATTGTGAATTGAACTCAAGCAGGCATTTTGGAACCCCAGTTCCTACCACCACCATACTTATAAGGCAGGGCTACTTAACCTTTTAGACATCACAGATTCTTTTGAGAATCTCTCAAAAGCTTTAGAGTTACCACTAGAGAAAAAAAAATGCACCTCTCCTAATATCCTTAAACTTGACTCACAATATCAGGGGACTTGGTGATCCTCGTTAAAAAAAGAAAATTCTGTTCTGCAGAGAAATGCAGTAATTATGACTTATTACTCTAAACAGAGACTGTTATTAAATACTTCACCCAACTGAAATTGTCAGTAAAATTACCCAAGAATATGTTTCCTAAGCTGAAATCTACATGTTGATTGTCCCACTTAGATTCAGAGAAAAATGAAAACGAAAGTGTTAAAAGGTCTCCAATCCTATTCCCAAAAGAAAGCAGCTGTAGTGGTCAGGTTCAGTGGAGAGAAAGGAGTCTTGTGAAGCATTTGAAGTACAAAGGGAGCTAATGCAGGAAATGAAGTGCCTATATTAGAGGAGTGGGTTCTGGGCTGAGCCCCCTGGGACAACTCCCAGGACCACATGGAGCTCGCTGCTCCAAGCCTCCAGGAGCAGTGCTAGAGCGGGTCTGCTGCAGGGGCCCCACACACTGAAGAAACTGGAAAATGGGCACCCAGAGCTGCCATTTAGCAATTAGGGAGTCAGATGAAGAGTGCTGCACTTACCCTCCTTTCTTGGCACCCAGGAAGCTAGAGAGGAAGCCTGGAGCTTGTTGCAGAAAAACCAGCAGCCACACTCCTAAGCATAGCAAGCCCCTCCCCACCTCCCTGCCAAACCTTGTGACCACATCTGATGGCAGAGCCAACTTCAAAGAGTCTGAGCAATCTTTAGGAGCTAGCCAATCCAAGTTATCTGCCTTGGTGGCTTCTCCAAATAGCTTTTCCTTTTGCATCTTTGTGTGACACAGTAATCAGAATGGAAGAATGGTCATTCACTGAACTTTTAGTAATTACTGTCACAGCTCCAGTACTCCAGTGGAACATTTCGGCATTCCTTTCCAAGTACTGATCAAGCCTGAATTTACTTTGCTTACTACTTTAAAAATAAGCCTTTGTACTAATAGGAAAGAGCACTTGGGGCATGTTTTGTTACTGAAAGATTCATGGGTGAGAGGGTGAAGGACTGACTTGAATTAAAATAAAGAGGCAAAGAAATTCTTGTGATTTCATCAAATGTATTTTATTTCTTTACCTTGCTAGGGGCGTTATGGATGCTGTCGCTTCCTTCGAGATGGTTATAAAACCCCAAGAGAGGTTGTATTTAAATATTGTTTCTTACAGTTCTTTAACTGCTTCATATCTAAGTTGCCAGTGTGTTGTTCTCCATCTATTGATTATAATGATATGTTGGAATATTGAAAAGGGAAGAATTAATTTTGGAGTCAGCAAGCTTGGAGTTAGGCAGTAGTATAATAGTAAGATCATCAAGAGGACAGCAAGCTGGTAGTTTAAAAGCCAGCTTATAGACAAGGACAAACAGTTCTGTGGCTCACACAGTTCTTTTTTTCTAAAGACCATCCATGACCTCCTCCTTGGGTTTCTTTGCCACGGTGAGTAATATAATGATATAAATAAAACAGATTGTCTGCCAAGCATTGCAATAGGAAAATTGCTATTTATTGGTTAGATAGGATACTTTAGTATAATAGACTACCAAGGAGTCTTGTATATATCTGATTTACTTTCTGAAATTTTATCATGGAAAACTGTCCAAAATAGCATCTCCTCATTATAGTAGTCTCCTAATCATACCACCCTGAAAGCCACACTGAATCAGACAAGGAAGGGAAACCCAGTGAGATATGATGGTAATGTGTATGTAATCTGACATCATCTTTAAGAAACTTTATGTATGTGGCTGGACATAGTGACACATGCCTGTAATCTCAGCTGAGATAAGAGGAACACAAGTTCAAGGCCAGCTTCAGCAACTTAGTGAGACCTTGTCTCAGATTTTTTTAAAAATTATTTTAAAGGAGTAAGGATGTAGCTCAATGGTAAAGCACCCTAGGTTCAATCCCTAATATCAAAGGAAAAAAAGTTTTATGTATTTGATTCCAGGACCCAAACCGATTGCATTATGACCCTGCCGAACTCAAGCTCTTTGAAAACATTGAATGTGAGTGGCCTGTGTTCTGGACTTACTTCATAATAGATGGAATCTTCAACGGTGATGCTGTTCAGGTGAGAATATACCAGATGTTGTGCTGATATTAAGCTTTTTCACCCTATCGTTATGCTAATTATTAATAGAACATAGATTATCAAGAATTTAAGTCATTGTTTTAGTTACCTATTGCTACTTAACAAACTCCTAACACTTTGTGAATTAAAACAACAACTCATTTATTTGCTCATGATTCTGCAATTTGGGCAGGGCCCATTAGTGACAGATTGTCTCTGCTTCTCCTGGTGTCAGCTAGGATGGTTCCATGGGCCTAGAGGATCTGCTTCTAAGATGCCCTCACTCATGCTGCTGATGAGTTGATCCTGGTTGTTAAATGATGCTAGGAGCTCAGCTGGACTATTGAGGGGTGCTTTGTTCTCTTCCACCTGGCTAGATTGAGCTTCTCACAGCATTGAAGTCTCTAGACCATGAGACTTTTTACATTGATGGCTGCCTTCCCCACAGAATGCAAAAGCAGAGGCTGCCAAGCTTTCTTGAGCCATGGGTCTGGAACTGGCTGTTATTCTCATTGCATTCTATCAGTTAAACAGCCATCCCATACTCAAGGTGGAGGGCACTCGACAGAGATATGGATATAGTAGGCATGGTTTCTGTCTATCCCAGACTGGTTTTATTGTTCCTGTTCTTTCCAGATCAGCTGGTGATTTACTGTCATTTGCTGTAGTTTAGCTCGAGTTTTGCTGTCATTAGCTCTTATTCAGTGTACCAGCCTAATTGGCCTCCCAGTCTCCAGCCTTACTTTCTGTTGTTTCTATTCTCTATACCCAAACCAGAGTGATCTCATTAAAAGACAAATTAGATTATGCTGCTGCCTTGCTTAAAAGCTTTGGCTGGCTTTCTGATTTCTTTGGAAATAAAGTCTAAGCTCTTTATGTGTTTTCTTGGGTCCCATTTGCTCTGGTCCTGTTTCCACCACTGTAGCCTGACTTCTTTCTGCTTACTACCTTCCTTGAGTTTTGTGGCCAGTACACTGAAATCCTTCTTGGTCCTTGCAGCAGGCCTAACTCACTTGCCACTCTTCTCAAAGACCTAGGACATTGTTTCTACCTGCAACTAACCTACTCCTTCACTCAGTTCATTGTGGGTTTTTCAGAAAGCCTTCTTTTATCCTAAGAGCTGGGTTGGGCACCCCTTTTCCACACCCCACAGCACCTACAGCAACACAGGTCACACTGGATTTAACCTCCCACTTCCCTATCAAAGGACCCTAGCAGAGGCAGTCTCTATCCAATTCACTGATATGTTCCCTGAGCCTAGTAGTTAGTAAGTGCTCAGTAAATATTGGTTAATGCAGCATTCATTTGTTTAAGACATTTCTTTGGCTTCTACTTGGCACCAGGCACTGTGCTGAGCCTTGAGCGTACTTTGTTGAACAGAGCGGATTTGTACTCTTGAAGTTTACTTGAAGCCCTGCTGACTCAGATACTTTGCTGTCTTCTCAGCCTGTTGGTTTGGAGAAAGAGATGAGCAATCTCAGACGCATTTTAGGTTTTGAAAGCTCCCCTGCTCAGGAATTTAAAGCAGTCAGCTTGAAATGTTATTCCCTCCTTGTTAATTCTTACTCTTCCAGATTAGTGATTGTCTTGAATCTTAGGTCTTCTTTTTATCCCCAGTATTGAAAGATTTCAAGAAGGATTGACTTTGAATTTCAAATGTGAACAGACTTAACAATTATGGGCAGGTGGGGGGCAGGGAGAGAAGACAAAAATGACTGTGCTTGGTATTTTGTTTTGTAAGCCTCACCGAGTCTCCCACTCTATACACCTATGCTGCCTCTTCCACTTGTTGACATTTGTAAAATGATACAATTGTGATCATGCTTTGCCATTCATAAATATAAAATGAAAAGCAAACTAAATCTGTAAGGTATTTGGGCTCTCCAGAGAAGAAATGTTAAATATCCAAGTGGCTGGTTCTTGATTATTATTTTTTTTTCTTTGCAGTACTTGGGATTAAACCCAGGGATGCTCTACCACTAAGCTACATCCACAGCCCTTTCTATTTTTTATTATGAGACAGGGTCTGACTGAATTACTAAGGCTGACCTTGAACTTGCAATTCTCCTGCCTTAGCCTCCCAAGTTGCTGGGATTATAGGCATGCGCCCTCATGCGTAGCACTAAATGTGAAATATATGAGAAGTAAAGAGTAAAATATTTGAATGATGATTTAAAGACAGATGTGAGTACTGTGGGAATTCTGAGGAAGAAACAGCATAGTTCATGATGGGCTATTCTGTACTTTTCCCTACAAACTACACAGGTGGGGCTGAGCTTAGACACGCTCAAGGGAGGAATAAGCAGTAAGCAGGAGTCCCTCTGGCGCTCCTGGAGCAGAACAGTTTGTGTATTTCTTTGCTCTGTGTCTGACTTCTAATCTTTTTATCACCAAGAGAACTGTTTTTCTAAGTTGCATTGCTATTGCAGCATTAATCACTTGACGTTTTTCATACTGAGGGCAAGGGGGCTGTTTTCCAGGTCCAAGAGTACCGAGAGGCCCTGGAGGGAATATTAATCAGAGGCAAGGATGGGATCCACTTGGTGCCAGAACTCTATGCCATCCCACCTAACAAGGTAACCAGGTGGCTCAAAGCCCTTTGCACTGCTCATCTGGAACTAAGCTGGTTGGTGCTTGGCCTTTTGGTATTCTTCATCCCACTTTCAGGCCCAATGGGCACTTTTTCTGCAGAAGTAGTTTCTAAAGCCTCTTCACAAGGAATTATGGCTTTGAGGAAACGTGTGGAATGTGCTTGACCATGAGTGTTCTAGGGAGGCAGCAGTTAAAGACCCTCAGAACATACCTGCCCTGCCTGGACCCCAGGCAGAGGGAATGCTGCAGAGCACAAAACACTTTCGTGCACCATGTTCCTATACATTGCCATCGAAGAAGAAACCTGTTATAGGGGGATAATTGAGACTCTCCTCCTTTGATTCAAGGGGTTCCCAAGCTAGAGTTTGAGTAATTGTCAGTTAGAAGCCAATCTACGTCAGGAAGAGAGATACTGTCCAATTCTAAGAAGATGAGTGAAGATGGTTTTGTTCTATCCAGTTTCCTAAATTGGGTCTTGTTGGACCTCTGTATAGCTTGGTGGGAAGATTTCCCTGTAAGCATCTCATGTTTATAAGAAAAGAACTCTCCATCAAGGCTGTTTGTCCCTGCCATACTCCTGGTGCTTTAAAGCTTCCTTATTGCATTTGCAGGATAAAAGGCCTTCAAAAAGCTGGGTTTCCCCAAGATCCAGAGGGATCCAGCAGAAGCCTGTCCTGCATCAGCTTGGGTTTAGGTGTTAGCCACACACTTGGCCAGGGGACTTGCAGCCACCTTGGAAACAATCTGCCTCAGTTCAGAGAGGTTTTGGAACCTGTCAAAGCTCAGACAGTCCTGGGCTCTGCCCTGGGAGCAGACCCCACATTTGTGGCCTCTCCACAAGCCCACACTGCCTCCTAATGAGTGATACATTTTCACCTAATAGAAACATCTACATACTGGCTACTCTCGCTGGGTTTCCAAAAAGCAGTGGTACAGTGGACTTCCCTTTACTTTTGCATAGAAAATACATTTTAAAGGAATATGAGACTTGATCCTTAAAGCAGAAAAGTACCACTGTGTATTACTTTAGGTTTTATTTTATCTAGAAGGAACTATTAAGTGTTAGATAATTGAACCAATTAAAACAAGAAGAAAATAAAAGAAAGGAGTTGAGTTTCTGTGAGAACTAGAATGTTCCACTGCTAGGCGCATTTAATTCTTTTACGCCAATAATGGCCCTTCTGACTTGCTGGTTCCCTACTGGATTTGCTGGCTGGCACCTTGAAGTGATTGTATCCTTGCAGTGGTCTCACTCAACCCCACCAGTCTGGACCCATGGCCCAGCACTCCAGAATCTTGAAGTCTCCCCCCAGCCCAGCATGAACATATAGCTTGTATCATCCAAGCTCTCTCAGGACTAATTTTGTTCCAGAGTTAAGGGCAAGACTTTGGACAAGAACTGTTCTTCCCTCACTGTACAGATCAGGCTGTGGAGCATTCTAAGACTCTTTTTTTTTTTTTTTTTTTTTTTTTGGCACTGATTGAACCCAGGGGCACTTAACCACTGAGCCATATCCCCAGCCCTTTTTATTCTTTATTTTGAGACATGGTCCTGCTAAGTTGCTTAGGGCTTCACTAAGTTGCTGAGGCTGATCTTGAACTCACGATCTAACTGCCTCCCAAATTGGGATTACAGGCATGCGCCACTGCGTCCAGCTACGGACTGTTTTCTAAATGTTAAAAACTTGGATTTCCTGGAAATGTATTCATTTTACTATATGTGCTGTAGATGTTAGGGTAGAGCTGGGTCACTTTCCAGCAGCTACATGTTCCTATCCCCTGTTCAAGTTGCTCCTTTTCATATACTGAGGCATTGGCAAACTAAAATTAGTAATGGGAAGTAATTTGGAACTTGGAAGCAGAGAAAGGGAAAAACAAATCATCTCAGGGATATTTTACCTATTTTATGGTAGAGAATAACCATCCCTATTCTACCAAAACACACATTGCAGTGACTGTAGTAAATGGTAGGTGTTATAAGCTGCATTTTGCTTTTTTTTTTTTTTTTTGGACCTGGAGATTGAACCCCAGGGGTACTTGAACCACTGAGCTATATCCCCAGACCCTTATATTTTTTATTTTGAGGCAGGGTCTTGCTAAGTTACTGAGGCTGGCCTCAAACTTGCAATCCTCCTGCCTCAGCTTCCCCAGTCACTGGGATTACAGGTGTGTGCCACACCTGGCCTGCACTTCACTCTCTGATGAACAGCACTGGCTGCACATTGTAATAAGTACTCTGCAGCTCTCTCTTTTCTAAGTTCCACACTGATCTTTCAGTTTCTACTTGTCATTACAACATCCTTCTGTATTCAGCACATTTATGTTTATATGCTAGACACCAATCTTGGACACTGTTTTACCTTAGCCACATTTTGTATTTACTGCTTGCAAATGACAACTAGGAGGGTTCCTCAGTTACATCAATAATATGTGGAGACCACTGGGAAGGATTTCTGGAGACAGGGCCACTATAGGCCCATATGGCACCTTTGTACAAATTGAAAAATCCTGGGGCCAGGGTGGCACGTAGCTTGGTTTCATCCTCACTTATCTCAGCCAGTGTACTTATGCAGGACACTGCCAGGCACAGGGTCCCCATTTGGACATCTGGGAACTAATGAAAATGCCCCCAGCAAATATGTAGGGAGCAGCTGCTTGTGCCAGGTGCCATGCTAAGGAATGGAGTACCAATGTGGTTACCACACCAGTACTATCTGGTGCACTCTGAGGTGCCAGCTAGTGGGGCCAGAGGACCTAGGTCCAGAAATGAAGGCTGCACAGGAGGCCGCAGGCATGGTGCATCTGAGCGCCTGCAAGCAGCTCAGAAGGGCCAGAGTGAATGGCAAGAGGGACCTCCATGTGCAGGTAGGAACTGGCCATGGGAAGAGGGTAGAGTAGGACTGTCTTTTGGCCCAGACACCTTATCTTCTTTCCATTCTTTATATCATGTATTTCTCATTCTAGATCTTTTCAGTTTTTCTTAATATCACTTAAAGTTTCAAATAGCTTTTACATGCTAATTGTAAAAGTAGCCCTGCACACTACAAAATATCCAGGATTCTGTAAAGAAAGACGAAAATATTTATTTCTAATCCTACTACCATAACATTTTAGAGAAACTCCTTCCATGCTATTATCCTATTTGATGATACTATTGACATTTAATTGCATTCAGTTTATGCACTTAGTTTTTTAAATGTTTAGTAGTACTGAAAAAAAATACTGAATATATTAATAATATCACTGATTAATCCATAAGAAGAAAGTGACTCCTTTCATGGTATGATCTCTTTGGAAAGGGATAAGTATTTCCCATTTTCTTCAATTGACCTAAATTTTCTGGAGGAAAGTGGTCAGTGACGTTACCCCAAACCAACCTTGCAATGACTAAAAACTCAAAAGGCAACATGGAGTTTAGAAGAGAAAAAGTCACAGACTAACTCACAATATGTAGCCAGCTCTGTCTAGCAGAGTCCAGAAGTTTATTTTGATGGGTAGAAGCCCCCAGGGGGTTCTATTTTCTGAGGCCCTGATGGGAGGGTTCATGGTCTAGCAGCACAATTGTTTTTCCACAAAAAATAGTGCCATCTTCTGGTAATTTTCTTGCATAGGCACACCCCTGGGAATGGCAAGAGAGAAGAAACCAGACTTGACACCCAGCCACGCACTGCCACAGCTATAGGCTCCTGTTTTCGTCCCTTTTACCCATAATACAGCCAGGTGGAAGCACAAGTTATGGAACTTCTTGATGCCCAGAGTTGTGCATGGAGAAGGCAGGCCAGGATTCTTGCACCTACTGCCCATAGCATGCTTATAGGCAAAGCACTAGCCTGGGGTCAGGCCTAGATTTGACATCCCCCTCTGCTGCTTATAGTCCTGCTATCCCAAAAGAGGGTCTTTTTATCTTCCTGGTCCTACATCCTGGCACTTGCATAGAATTGGTCTGGAGAACGAAAACCATTTTGTAAATCCTCAGTGTGTTCCCCAGTGTACAATGTCACTAACCTTTTTATCCTCTGATGGTCTGACTTTGGGATTTGCTGTCTTTGTCAGGTGGATGAAGAGTACAAGAATCCTCACACGGTGGACAGAGTTCCTCTGGGGAAGCTGCCCCATCTCTGGGGTCAGTCCTTGTACATCCTCAGCTGTCTCTTGGCAGAGGTAGGGGGCTTGGTGACTTCACGGGCTGGAAACCATCTGCATGGAGGCGTAGGGAATTCTGGAAGAGCACAGGGGCTGTCTGCATAGAATGGTTGTCAGTATCTTTTGCATCTCCATGTCTTCTGCATCATCATGCCTTTAAAATCAAATGCACTGTGTTGGCTCCCAGGCTTGACTCCTCACCTTGTGTGTTCATATTTACATTAAGCCAGGTCAGATCAGCCGCATGCCAAAACTCCCTGTCCCTCCCCCTGCTGGCATTCCTGTCTGTGGCTAGAATACATATGAATTGATGGTCAGCAGGAGCTGGATATTTCTCAACCAGGATTACCATTAGGGGATGGGATGGGTGAAGCTGCCTTGACTCCAGCCCCAGCCCCAGGAATCAGGAAGACTTTCAGGTCTGTCTACTGAAGGAGGCAAAGGCCCAGGTGGTCCCTCAGACAACTTCTGTTTACCCCCAGGCTTCTGTTGTAAAATGCACATGCTATTGACAACCTCAAAATAAATTCCCTAGTCCTAAGTGTGACTCTAGTGGAGCATTCTGGGCTCTTGGGGAAGGGTGTGGAAGAAGGAGCCCAGGAAAGAAAGCAAGAGATTGCCAGCCTCTGAGGCTGACCCAGCCGTGTATGTTCCACCAACTCTAGAAATGGGAGAGGCAGCAGTGAGTGCCGCTGGGTTCCTCATGTGTACTAGACTAAACAAAAGATGGCACAGTGGAAGCAACCCTCAGGAACTGTAGTTGCCGAAGGTGGAGCAGTGGTTCCCTGGCTGTGTCTAGTTCATGGTCATGTCCTTAAGAGTGTGGACTTTGTTTTATACTTCTCTCTTCAATAGGGAAAAAGTGTCTATCTCCTTTAGAAAGCCAGCCCTGTCTCTGACTAGCTCTGTGATTTTGGGCAGACCTCTTAACCTCTCTGGGCTTCAGTTTCCTTATCTGTACCTTCCAGTTCAGATTTCTATATCAGTGAAATGGAAAATAAATCTGCTCCTCAGCTCCCTCCTCTCTACCATAAAAGGCTTTCCTCTGGGCCTGCATTAGGTCCACTTCCTCCACAGAGTTCCCAGAACACCTTGGTTTCCTCTGGGGGCTCTGGATCATTTCTAGAAAGTTCAAGGTGATACATATTCAAAGAGTACACTTGGCAAGGGTAGGGAGACCCTTGTGGCTCAAAGCGGTCAGCCCTGGGCCAGGTCCTCACTCTTCTACTCCCTTAGGTACCTTACTTTAGTTTTCCCACCTGTAAAATGGTGATGAATGTAGACCCTACCTGTTAGGAGATCTAAATGGAACAGTGCACACACAGGGCCTCAACCACCACCTGACACTTGGAAGAGCTCAGGAAGTATTAGTTACCATTCTTTTCATTCACACAAGATGGAGATGCATTTGATTAGCCCTGCAGAGCCAGCTGTCAGGCATGCAATCCATCTGTCAGTGGCAATTTAAATGGCACACTTTGTTTCAGAAAAAATCCTGAGTGTTTTAAGCCCCCAAATATGTCACTTTCTAACTTAGATGTAAGGTGAAATTTTAGTAAAATCATTATTTCATAGTATCACTGCTCCTCTCTTCATAGGGATTCCTTGCTACTGGTGAAATTGATCCCTTAAATAGAAGATTTTCTACTTCAGTCAAACCTGATGTTGTAGTCCAAGGTTTGTGAGCGTGTTTACTATTCGTCTCTAAAACCAATGTCATTTTTTTCATTCAAATTGTTCCCTAGTTTCTTATTTAATTAAAAAAGGGTGTGTGTGTGTGTGTGTGTGTGTGTGCGCGCGCGCGCAGGCGCGCTCGCATGCATGTGTGCACTTTTTTAGTGTATAGCAGTTCTGTGAGATACTTTATATAATTCATTTATTCCAAAAAGGAACAGTAGTCTTCCCAACCATAAATTTACTTTCTACAAAGCAATGTTTTTTCTTGAATCTAAACCTTGATTGCAATTGAGGCCCACATGATTCATTTAGCATCATTTTTCATAACTGTGACTCTTTGAAAAGTAAAACCTGAGCCTGATAAAATCTCAGAAGCCAAGCAAGGGTCCTCCACTCCTCCCATGGAGTTCTGACTTCTCTCCACCTTCCACCAGCCTCCACCAGCCCTCCCTCCTCTCTAGCCAGCTCCTCATCCAGAAAGGTGGGAGGCCAGCCTGGGCTGCCATGAAGTGACTGCACCTGACTCCACTGTGCGTCTCCAGCTGTTAGGACTCCCACCCCCTCCCCAGGTATTCTTGAGAAGAACTGAGATTGCTATGGGGGAAGTTGGCAGTGCAGGGCTCCACCTGAGATATAGAAGGAACAGCCATTCCTTCTCCTTCCTCTTCTAGAGGACCTTCTGGCAGCTTCATTATATGTTGCCTCATAGAACACTCACATCTAATACCATAGCCCACTGTATGATTAGGACAATGCCCACATTAGCGTCTGTGTTGATTAGCTCATACACATGCATACATTGAAAAGAGTGATTAAACAAATGAAAAGCATTCCTTTTTGTGGCCACTGGCTCATTTTGCTGCACACACCCATAATGCAATGAGATGAGCAGCAGGTTGTCATCCCAGTCAATGCTATGTGCAGGCCCAGCATGGGACACAACTAACTGTCACAACATTCTGACCAGGTAAAATTTGTGACAATTATGGTTATCTCCATCTTACAGGCAAGACTTAGAAGTTAACCTACTCAAGGACCCACAGCTGACAGCTAGGGTATGAATCTATTTCTGACTTCCAGATGGACCAGTCCAGCGGCACTCCATGATCCCAGTGCTTGACCAGAGCACATTCTGCTAATTAGTGCCTTAAATCTACAAGATTGCTTTTCCAACTGCAGGCCAGGACTCATTGATGGATCCTGGCCCACAGTTTTTTTAATGTTATAGAACAGAGTGAAAATTATTAGAGGATTTGGCATGGAGGAAGGGAAATAGTTTCAGAAACTTATGTACATATGACTGCATTGGATCATGAGGCTCCCAGGTCTTAGTCCAAGAGTTACTCCTACAGAGTGGCTACTGTGTAACTTTGAAAAAAAAATTGTGGATTTCTGCTTGTTACTGAAAGCTTGAGAAGGGATGAGTGTTAAGGAACTCCCAGCCAATGCTGTGTGGCTAACATCCTCATTTGCTAAGACCTGGGGGATTAGGTTCCAGGCCAGGTAATCACAAGAGACTTCTCTCAGTGGTATGTTATGAAGATCAGATGAGATAATGGGTGTTAAAATACGTTTAAAAGCATCAAGTGCTATGTAAATTTAAGGAGGTGCCATTCAGCTCTCAATGGCATTTATATGTATTATATGTTCAGCCCCCTCTCCCCAGCCCATGGGTATAGTGGTGGAACTTGGGGCCACATTAATAGTAGCTGACCCTTTATTCTCTGGCCTGATCACCCTGCTCCAAGTTCCCAGAAAGCTGTGTGCAGCAGGACAAAGTACCAGCCACTCTCTCTGTGGCTATACTCCCTTTCTGTAGTCCCCTACCGGGACTCCTTCTCTTTGCCAAAGCACTGCTCTTTCTTATAAAAGGCCATCAGTATTAGTATAGCAGGTGCAGCCCAGCTGATCCCTGATGTGGCCCCAAGTGAAGGTCTCCCACCCCCACAGTCCCCAGATCTCAGGCACTCAGAGTCCCTGGCCTGCAGGTGTACTGGTGCCCAGCCTGGCCCACTGGAGTGGGGTCTAGACTAGCTCTAAAGGGCTCTTCCCTACCTGCAGGGTCCTGTGCCAAGCTACCCCATTTCCACAGCATCCCCATTAGCAGGCCCACTCTTTTTTCTCTGGAGGGAAGGAGGTCTCCCCCCACCCCCTCAGTCAGTGTCCCCTGAAAGTAGACTTCACCACATTGTTGTTCTTTTCTTGCTCTTTGGGAGCAAGTACAGGCTTCTCCTGGCATCCCCGAAGGGAGCTGTGTTCACTCCTGACCCAATGTGAAAAGGACACAAAACAGGTTCACAATAAATGCAGATCCAGGGGTGACAAGTCATTATTTGAGATGGGGTTATTTGGCATGGGACCTGTTGAAGGCAGTTTCTAGAAGTGCACATTGAAGGCACTTGACAAGTATACATCATGGGTGTTGAGGGGTGGCAAGAACAGAGAGGACCAGTAAGAGTGGCAGGACCAATGCCACCATTTCCAAGACCAACCAGTGTGTGGAGAGCATGCCAATGTGCCTCCCAGGCAGAAGAGGGACAATAAACTGTATGCCAGTGTGCAGAGACGTGAGGCACAATCTGATACCAATTCTATGTTCTTGTTCACAGTCACGGTTTTGGCAGAAAACAGTCACATTAAGGAGCTGTTGAGGAAACATGGGGTAAATGTTCAGAGCGTTGCTGACATTTATCCAATTCGAGTCCAGCCAGGCCGGATTCTCAGTCACATATATGCCAAGCTTGGTAGGTTGGGGGCACATTTGCCAAGGGAGCACCTTGGGTCTAGGGATCTGAGGAAGATTGATGGTATATAAATTCCAATGAGTTGGGCAAAACACTAAGCAAGTGATTGCACCGTGATGTGAAGGAGAATGCATGAACAAGTACCTGCTCCCTGGCCTGTTCAGCAGGTACTGCCATAGGCCGACTTGACCAATTGGCAGATCCATTGTATAATAAGGAGCTGCCTTTGAAATTCCCAGCAGGAAGAGTCATTGTGTCTAAACAGTACTTTTAATTTTTATCTGTAGTATTAGAAAATGCCAGGTTGGGGGTCCAGCTCAGTGGTAGAGTACTTGCCTAGCACGTGTGAGGTACTAGGTTCAATCCTCAGCACCACATAAAAATAAATAAAGGCATTGTGTTCATCTACAACTAAAAAATATTTTAAAAAAGAAAAGAAATGTTCATTTACCTATTAAAATGGAAGGAGGTTCTCTTTCCTTTTCTAGAACCTGACTTTGTTTAGTTTTATGGCTGAATACTAAATAAAAGTCAGCATTAATAAAGTTCTTTCAATAATTTCATTTTGTCCATGTTTGAACCAGTGCTGTTCATACACATGCATGAACAGAAGTGGGTAGAATTTGTTATATTCAACTTGGTCACATTTTTAAAAAGGACAACGGTACTAGAAAAAACAAACCCCACGCTGGAGATGTAGCTCAGTAGTAGAGCACTTACCTAGCATGCACAAGACCCTGGGTTTCATCTCTAGCACTGCAAAAAATAATTAAAAAAAAGTAGGTTATCTAACATAAAAATAAGCCCAGCCTTAGCCTATGTCACAAGATTACTTGTTACTGTATTTCCTGTAACTCCAGCATTTCATTTATTTTTCAAATAGGACGGAATAAGAATATGAAGCTGAGTGGGCGACCATATCGGCACATTGGCGTTCTTGGAACTTCTAAACTCTATGTGATTAGGAACCAAATCTTTACTTTTACACCCCAGGTGAGAAGAGCAGGCCAGTGGCAAACCCTCCAGCATCCTTTTATTAAGTTCTCTTCTCTGTCCAGTAAGCTTTTCTTCAATGAACATGGCAGAATTCTTCATGCATCAGTTCAGATGAAGACATATGAAGTGACACCCAGTACCTTGTACATGTCTTTGCTCATAGTAGGTGTTTAATAAATGTTGATTGAAATTGCACATGCCATTACTTCCAGTCATCAATGTTAGTGAAAGTCACACTGCTTTACAAATTTGCTAGGGACATGCCACTTGACTTGCAATCTTTGTGCTCCTAATCTTAATAGTCCTTAACCCTTCTCAGTCTAATTTCCAGGCCCTAACCCCCTTATTGAGCTATAGAATATACTGATTATGGAACCTATCTTCGGTGTTTTTGTTTCCAAAGAAAACTAGCCCCATGGAAACACAAAGCACACATTTTTCATCTGTTTGGACAGCTAGACAAATGAATGGTAGGGTCGCTTTGTCAGCATGGGGCACAACATGACCCCAGCTTACTTGGATACAGGGTTGGCTGTAGTGTCTTGGATCAGTAACCCAAGCTGCTATTTTTCATCCAAGCCCATGCTGCTCACTTAAACTTTGTGAACTTTTTTCCCTTAGTACCACAGTTCAGTCCAGAACTGAGTGTGCACTAATTATAAGATCAGGAGAACAATTTGATTTTCATCACATCAGGCAACAGTGGTTTGAGTTGGCATCAATCAGGTGAACAATGTCTCCACATCTCACCTACTCTTAAGGCCTCACTTGGAAAGCATCTCCAAACTGAGTAGCCCCAGAGGGAGTAGGAATTAAAGAGTTATTGATTTGCTCTCAGAGACAGTGGAATTGGGCAAAGCGCTTAAGTCCCCCATCAGAGGAGCTGAAAAGAGATCTAGCAGTGCACCTTTGCCTTCTGTGCTATTTTAACCACAGCTTCTAGGCAGATGACAGGATGATGTGTCTGATCTCAAGAGGAGTGGCCCCATGATGGGTGGATTAAGGACAGCACTGAGCATCTTCCCTGGCAACAAAACTCCAGGATTTAGTGCTGCCCTGAGAGACAGCTGGTGTTATGTGGAGATAAACGAAGGGTGGCTCTTTACCTGACCTGTTCTGACTTTCAGTTCACCGACCAGCATCACTTCTACCTGGCCCTGGACAACGAGATGATAGTGGAGATGCTGAGGATCGAGCTGGCCTACCTGTGCACCTGCTGGCGGATGACAGGCAGACCCACTCTCACCTTCCCTGTCACTCACACCATGCTCAGTAATTTCCTGAATTCCATCTGGCTGGGTCATGCCCCATGGGTAGTTTGGGTCCTTTTCCAAATCTTCTAAATAGATCCCATGGACAGAACTGAGTATTGAAGGGACTCCTTAGCAGCTTGGTTTCTTATCTCAGGAGTCTTCTGTGCCATAAGGAATTTAATTAGGTTGCGCTGATGAAAACATTTAGTGCATAGCTGGGAAAAAAAAATGTACTCCCAAATTAAGTAAACTCATCATCACTTTTTTTTTTCTTTAGCAAACGATGGCTCAGACATTCATTCTGCAGTTCTTTCTACAATTAGAAAACTAGAGGATGGATATTTCGGAGGAGCTAGGTAATTGACTTTTTTTTTTAAACAAGAGTAGCATTGACCTTTCTTAAAGTCTTTTGCTATCCTCCTCCCATTTTTCATATCAATTTTCATTTCAATTGCTGATTCTAGAAACATGGCATTTTATTTTATTTTATTTATTTATTTATTTATTTTTTTATTTACTTATTGATTCATTGAACACAAATGGAGTACAGCTATTGTTTCACTGGTTGTACGCAAAGTAGAGTCACACCATCTGTGCATTCATGCATGTACACAGGGCAATGGTATCTGTCACACATAGTGCCTGCCTCGCAAGCACAAGGCCCTGGGTTCAATCCCCAGCACCACAAAAAAAACAAACAAAAACAAAACAAAACAAAAAAACTTAAATTGTGAAACATGGCATTTTAAAGTAAAAAAAAGGAAGTTAAAATTTATCTACTCCTGTCTCCCATGTGGAACTCGAATCAGGTCTAAAACAGCATTCAGTTGGTGTCTGTTAAACTTTTGCAGGCACTAAGTGGCCTTGGGCATAGAGAGGTGGGCACATCTACCTCTGAAGTGATGTCCTTCCTGGAATACCTTTATGGAGTGCTGTTGCTTCTGTTAAAAAGCATGGAAGAAAGCACCCAGTGCTTAGGGCTCATCAAGTGCTAAATAAATGTTTGACAGTAGTATGCTATCACCTTAAGAATAATTCATAGAATCCAGGCATGGTGGTGCACACCTGTAATTCCAGGGGCTCGGGAGGCTGAGGCAGGAGGATTCCAAGTTTGAGGCCATCCTAAGCAACTTAGTGACACCTTGTCTCAAAATCAAAAATAAAAAGGGCTGGGGCCTGTAATCCAAGCGATTTGGGAGGCTGAGTCAGGAGGATCGTGAGTTCAAAGCCAGCCTCAGCAACTTAGCGAGGCCCTAAGCAACTCAGTGAGACCCTGTCTCTAAATAAAATACAAAATAGGGCTGGGGATGTGGCTCAGTGGCCGAGTGTCCCTGAGTTCAATCCCTGGTTCCAAAAAAAAAAAAAGGGCTGGGGATGTAGATCATTGGTTAAGCACCTGTGGATTCAATCCCTGGTAACAAAAAAAAAAAAAAAAGAAAAAAGAAAAGAAAAGAATAGTTCTTAGAACTTGACACATTCTTTGGCAGCCCTGGAGCAGAGCACCTGATTTGGGCCTGTATAGGTCACTGTCCCCCTAGTTTTAGTGAAATTAGATTCATTTGCATCTACAGGCCCAGAGCATGACATCCGCTCTGCAGTGTTATGCTTAAGTACCTTGAGTGACAGGGTGCTGGTCCTCCACAGAAACTCCAACCTGTGTTGTACCTCTGAGTGTCACAGGGCAGAAGATTTTTCTCTAGTGATTGTGCCTCATCTTCCTGAACCCTCTGAATACTCCAGAAGGCCCCCAAGAGAACCTCATTGTTAGCCTTCCCCCACCAATGGAAGGATCCCTGACAGAATGCTAGTTGCTAAGAGCATTTGGGATTTGAAGTAGCCCCTTCTCACTTCATCCTACCCCAGGGACCCTGCTACCAAAGTCAAGGTCATTTTTTTAAACTGTGGTAAAATGCATATAATATTTCCATGTTAACCATTTCTACATGTCCAGTTCAGTAGCATGAAAGACATTCATTGTTGTGAAACAGTTTTTCCTCTTGCAAAACTGAAACTCTGCACCCATTAAAACTTCCCCTCCCCTGGCCTTGGCACCACCTTCTACTTTATTTACTCTTTGTGCCTGAGAGTTCAGGTAGACAGTTCATCTGAGTGAAATCATGCAGCATTTTTTTGTGTGTGTGATCATTTATCTCACCTAGCATAATGCCTTCAAGGGTAAGTTACTGTATTTTTAACTCTGGCCTCAGTCAATTTGCAGCAGCCCCTGAGGTTGATGCCTCTGTCCACAGAGCTTGCTGCTGGTCTTGCTGTAGACTGGAAGAGGCTCTCCAAGCAGAAGTCTCCTGGCCCCTCTGTACTGTCAGTGAGATTGTCCCCAGTGTTTCTCTGTTTACATTTCCAGGGCTAGTGTCCCAACTGCAATCTGCATCCACTTCAGAATGTTTTCTCTCCAGTTTGGATAAGTTTCCACCTGGTGTATGGCATCATGACCCTGTCAAAAAATACTATAGAACCATAATGAACCATTTTGCCAAATACATTCTTTTATTGAAATCTGATCATTGTAAAAAGTATACTATGTCTAGTGTACTTGCAGTGTGTCCTTTGTGTTGATTCACTAGTCTTTTTGATGTGGGCCAGATTCCCATTTTATGGGAACTGTCGGCTTAGAGAGCCAGGAGCATAAGACAAATAGGTGCACAAGCCCTGCGTGAATCCAGAACCAGCCTTTAACTCCTGGGTTCAGGGTCTTCTGTTTATAGAGCACCATGAAGATAACCATGGAAGAAACTAGAATGCCTAGGCTCTCTCAGCTATCTTTCTTACATTTTGTTTTGCTGGGGATGAAACCCAGGGCTTTGTGCATGCTAGGCAAGCACTCTATTTCTGAACTATATCCCCAGACCCCTACTCACTTCTAAATAATTAAGGTTGAATCCCATCTTGACTTTCCTTCTAGGTCTGAGGATTTTTAAAACCTGAACTCACCCTACAGGCTGGACTCCACCTCTTGGGTCCCCTTGGGGTAGCTTGCTACCAAAAGCTTTTAAAGTAACTGCCTTTCAGGCTTTGAGTTCTCTTTAGCCTAATAAACCTGTTTCTCTTCACCTTCATCAGAGAAAAACTTTCCATTGCCTTTTTCGCTCCAGCTCACCTCCTCTTCCCCAACCCCAGGGCAAAACAAAATAGTCCTTAAAAGTAGCTCCTTTGCTCTCCAGGGCAGTTTTTTGTTCAGGCAAGGGCAGGCTTTTCTTTCCCTGAAGCCATCTGCAGCCCATTTGCCCTCTGAAGCTCAGGCACCTGTGAATTCTGTTACGTTGCCTGTTCCGATTTACTCCTTGAATGGTCTTGGGTTCTCAGTTTTTCCTAACTATTTAAGCTAAGTCCTAATCTGATGCTGGTAGCTCCGAGGGAAGTATCTTGTTTTTACTTCTGGTCTGACATTTTCAGAATGTTTTTGTAGGGTGGAAGTCCCTTGCACTCCTAGCATCTACTTGACTGACCCTCAGAACTTGGGGGCTGCTGCCTCTGTGGGGATCCCAGGCTGCCAATTCTGGCTCCCAGTTTCCAGTGGAACTTTTTTCAGCCTCATAGGCTGTTCAGGGCATCTGCTCCAGTCTGGGAATAGTGGGTTCATCAAATTTTGTCTAGAGAGAACTTTGGCGCTAAGATGTGCCTCTTCCAACACTACCTCCTATAACTGTGTGACCACGTTTCATGGTAAGGCCAAGTGCACCAGGAGAATGATTGCTTCTGGCCCATTTTATGGGGAAAAACAAAGCAGGTTGGTTCTGGTTAAAAGTGGTTTGCTCAATTTATTTTGTAAAAGTTTTGGTCAGTTCAGTAAAATAGATTGGTATTTGTTGGGTTTGGGAGTAAGAAATTGACATGATTTTTTAACTTTTAATATGTTACATGGTTCATGCGATTGAATTTTTGTTTTAATTTCTTGGCCGACTACTTAGAGTGGTCTGCTGAGTAATATATTTATTGCTTCTGGCAGAAGCACCACCTGGTTGTTGAAAAGTCCCCCAGTGATTCATAGTGGAAGTTTGTCCACACTCCACCAATGTCCCTTAACATATGTCTTCTTGGCAGAGTAAAATTAGGGAACCTGTCGGAATTTCTCACCACATCATTCTACACGTATCTGACCTTCCTGGATCCGGACTGTGATGAGAAGTTGTTTGATGATGCCACTGAAGGGAACTTCAGCCCTGATAGTGACTCAGATCTGGGAGGATATGTGGAAGACACCTATAATCAAGGTACCATGTGGAATGCTTTTGCAAGTGTTTCCTTGAATTTATTTAAACCTTGGCACTGTGATAAAATTGCCCTAAGACTTGAGTACAGAAAAGGATTAAGCTAAAAGGAAACAATAGCAAAAAAAAAGGACTTCTGAAACTTTCAAGTATTAAAATAAATAAAATGCCAGTTAAAAACCTAAACTACAAAAATTTTAAATAAAAACCTAAACTACAAATGATGCCCTTGAAAGTGGGACTTTTTTAACCCCAGAGAGACCAAGAGTTTCAAGTATGAGGACTTTTCGTGTGCATGTGTGTGTGTGTGTGTGTGTGTGTTGATGTAGCCCACTTGCCTACTGAAGCTCAGGCACCTTGAGTTCAATTGCACTGCCTGCTCCAATTTACTCCTTACACTGTTTCTCACAGTTTAAGATCTAACCCTGGGTGACCAAGGGCTTCATGCCAGTTAGGCCAGCTCTCTACCACTGAGCTGCACCCCCCATCCTCACAAAATATATTCTGAAGACACAAACACATTGCTCGAATTGTCAAGGGAATGGTAGGTTCAATTGTGAGTGATGAAACTTAATGTATATAACCTTTCTCAAACTGAACAAAGAGTTGGGTTAAAGTGACCTGTTTTTTGCTTTCCAATAGTAGTTGGAATTGGGGCTGAGAATTCCATAAGGCTTTGTTTGCTCTTGACAAAACAAAAAGACTGATTGATCATTGGCTGCTGTCCTTCAGGTATTATGCAGCTCATCTTAGGATGATGTCATATGAGCAATTATCTTGACCTGTATTTTATTTTCCCCAGAAGAAGTTTTTCCAAACAATAAATTTATACACAAATACATTCTATCTTTTTACCTTATGGGGTGGGTAGAAATGTCAATATCTGTATCTAAATGTCCTCTTTCTCTAACTTTCCTTGGTGCTGCCCACTACACATGTCACTGTTAGGCATTAGGAATATTTCTCTAGCTGGTTTTCATTGGCTCTTTTTCTTGCTTGTCCAATTATAGAAAGCCAAGACGAACTCGACCAGTATATGAACCACCTTCTGCAAAGTACATCCTTGAGGTGCTATCTACCCCCTCTCTGTAAAAAGACCGAAGACCTCCATGTGTTCAGTGCCATCCACTCCACTCGGGACATACTCTCTGTGATGGCAAAAGCAAAGGGTTTGGAAATTCCATGTATGTCATTGAACTCTTTTCTGCCTATTAACATACACCTTCTTTTATCAAAATAATGTATGAACATAATTTAAAAGAATCCTAAAAGACAACAATGCCTCCCCCATCCGTCTACTTGAAAGTGACCATTTTTAATTTCTTTAGCTGTTTCTGGTATTTATATATCTCCATATTTCTAAAATAATATGTGTACTCTTCTGTCCTTTAATGTATCAAAGCATTGGTACCTATCGACTTTCTGTTACATGGGTAAGGATTTAGCTGGCTTAACTTGCCACTCTTATATTCCCTTCCCTTAACCTACCAAGAGAGTTGTATGAAAGTTTACTTAAATCAGTATTCACTCTTGTATGCATGCAAATATTATTCCCAACTGGGATTATATTACCATTTTTACTTTTTGTTTTAATAGTTGCCCTGTCTTTTCATTTGCTTTGATTTCTTTCCCTATCTTCCAATGGCCTCACAATACTAATTTCCACAAGGTAATCATATCATTGAAGCTCTTGATTCCATTACTTACAATCTCCTCCTTTCTGTCCAACTGTACTCTAAGACTGTTGTATACTTGTCATCCTGGAAATTTCCTTGGGCTCCTGTCTTTAGTTGTATTCCTTGTTTCCTGAATCTGGTGTGTTCTCCTGAGTGTTCCCCTTTCCTGATATGTTGTTGTTGTTGTTGGTGGTGGTGGTGGTTTTTTGTTGTTTCTGTTTTTTGGTTTTAGTGGAACATGTTCTGGAATAGCTTTACTAGGTTAAAAAAAATTTGTACAATAAAAGAGGGCATGGCAATGATAGCCCTCAACTTGCTTGTTTCTGAAGTTCCCTTCTGACTTGGTTGCCCTCCATGTCTGGGATGTAGTTTTTATTCTGGGATCTTCCTTCACCATCATCCTGGAGGATTCCTTGACTTGTCTCCTTGGTTGGCTCTACTGTTTTCTGTTTCTCAACTCTTCCTTTTTCTTGGTTCACTCTCTCATTATAGTGAGGACATCCAGTCATTTCCTGAGAAACAGTACATGGTGGGTTACATTGTTGAGAACTTGCAGGTCTGAAAATATCTAAAAATATTCTATATTCATTTGAGAGTTTGGCTGGGTAGAATTCTAGATTGAAAATTCCTTTTTTTTTTTTTTTTTTGAGATTTTTGAAAGCATCACCTCATTGTCTTCTTGCTACCAGTGTTTCTATTGAAAAATCTAAACCCATTCTGATTTTTGATCCTTTTAGTATAAACTGTTTTTTTCTTTGAAAGTTTTTAGGATCTTTCCTGCTTCCCAGTTCTGAAATTTTAGTGCTGTGCTGTGATCTGGGTGTTTTCATCCATTGTGTTGGGTACTTAGCAGGCCTTTCCAGTCTGGAAATTTATGGTTTTCAATCCTGTATTTTTCTGAAAACTTTCTTGAATCATTTCCTTCCTTATATTTTCCTTGTTCTAACTTTCTAGTATTTGTTTGATTCCAGTGTTGATTTCCTGGAGAAGTCTTTATCATTACTCTTCTATTTCCCATATTTCTGTCTGTTCTGAGTATAATTGCTTTTGTGTTTTAAAATCTTAGTTCCCAAATTCCATCTGTTCTTGTTTCCTGCATGCAATATAATTTCTTATCATTCTAAGAACATTAATGAGGGGGTTGTTTTTGTTTGGCTTGCATTTTCTTCTCCCTGAGTGGTTTCCATTTCCCCCAAGTCACCTTTTCCTCTTTGTTTAAGTTTTTGTCTTTTCACATTGGAGTCCTTCCTCCAAGCATGTGGGTGGCCTCAGGGTTCCATGGCTGTAGACTAGTCAGATTTCCCAGAGATGTTCTCCAGTGCCCTGTTCAGTCTCCTACTTGAAAGGTAAGGGTCTTTTTGCCTAGATCTCTACAGCTACTTAGTCTCCATAAGGAATGCACTCAGGCCTTTAGATGTACTGGTCAGCCCCCACCTAGTCACCCTCCCTCTTTCACCCTATTCAGAGAAACCCTCTAGTCTCCTGTCAGTGAGCAAGGTGGTCCCCACAGTGAGGAGGGTTGAGGAGGGCATCTAGGGAGCTCACTGCTTTTCACGTAGCTTTTCTCCTGTCTTTCTTATTTTGTTCACCCTCTTTGGACCCCCGTTTTCAGAGGCACACGGTACAGCAAGTTCCTGAGACTTCTGGTGATTCTCTGATGTAAATTTGATTGGTTCTTGGATTTCCCCACTGTAGACTTTGGCTTTGGTTGCCTCATGTCTGCTAAATCAGTTATCTTTCATCCATTGGATTTTCCACTTCCAAAATCTTGTCACTACTACCTTTCTCCTTTTTTTCTCCTATTCTTGAGGATTTATCTATTTAAAAATATTTTCTATAGTCTTTGTGGGGATTTGGGACAAAGTAAAATTCCAATGTTTGATTAGATTCACTAGTGTAACCTGGGCATTTATAAATACCTTTTTGTTTTCAACCCAGCCCTTTTTTTTTTTTTTTTTTTTTTTTTGGCGGTGCTGGGGATTGAACCCAGGGCCTTGTGCTTGCAAGGCAAGCACTCTACCAACTGAGCTATATCCCCAACTCCCTTTTTATTTTTGAGGCAGGATCATGCTAAGTTGCTGAGGACCTCAGTAAGTTGCTGAGGCTGGTCTTGGACTTGTGAATCCTCCTGCCTCAGTATCCTGAGTTGCTGGGATTATAGGCATGTGCCACCATGCCCGGCTATCAATAACGTTTAAATATGCATCAGCTTTATCTTGAAAACTTCCTAGTCTCCTGAGATAATATGATATAGCCTGGAAGACAGAGATGGCTTAATGAATGAATACAGATAATAACATTCAAAGATAGTTTAAAAATAAAGCCTAACACCCAGCAGTGGTAGAATGAAATGCATACCAAACAGGAAGCGGAGACACCTGGATTACAGAACCCTTGCAACCTTGGACAAATAGTCTACCCTCCCTGGATCTCAGTTTCCTCATGGGGGCAAGGGAGAGGTCTGACTCAATCTCTTCTAAGTCTTGTTCCAGTCCTAAGATGTTGAGTAATTTCCCCTGAATTCTAGGAGAGAAAAGTGAAATTCTCTCAAAGCAAAAAGCCGTTTCCTGCTCATTGCTCATTCCCCAATTTAGCACGTGATGTGACTGCATAATAAATTCTCATTGAAATTAGTTAAACTATATAGTCATTCCTCAGCTGGACTCTATTACATGAGGAGTAGCCACCACACCTCTCAAAAGAAGTACTTTGTGGTTCCTCCTCAGATGTGCTCTCTATTATTTTGTTTTCTAGTCGTTCCCATGACTTTGCCAACTAAAGTTCTAAGTGTCCACCGTAAGTCTTTGAATCTTGTTGATTCTCCTCAGCCACTCCTAAAAAAGGTAAAGTATTTGGAATAGTTAAAAATTAAAAAGTATAATGCTGTATATTGCTGGGTTAGTCCCGAGAACTCTCTTAAATGTTGGAACTCAAAAGAAAGAGTATATTTCTTGATATTCAGAACTTTTCCATTTAGAAGCTCCAAGTTTTGATGTGAATCCAATCACTTAGTTGTCTGGAATATGATTGGCATCATCATGTACACCAAATTGGGTGCAAATCTTTATCTTTTGCCTATAGGAAAGGCCACTGCCTTTCTGCTGACGCATCAAAACTCCGGGGGTACTAGCTGTCCCCCTAGCTGTCCCTACAGGCCTGTCCTGTCCTGTCAGCTAGCCAAGACAAAAGACTTGCAGAAGAGGCTACAGTGCTCTGTTACTTATATTCTTAATGTCATGAAAACCAGGAAGAGAGTTTTCAGGAGCATACACATCTCAGGCTGTTCCTTGTTGTTTCCCATAATTTGTTATTTTATTCTGAAGTCTTCCCTTGATTTTATCTCACATGAATTAAAATATCCAGTGCCTGTTGGAGAAATTTTAGCCTAACTTCAATTTTACATTGTTTAAAACATGTATTTTTGTGTTTGTTCTGCTTTCAAGAAAACCATTTTATCAAAGCATTTTATACATACATACATTTTATATATACATACAGAAAAGCACAGCTGGGCGTGGTGGCGCATGCCTGTAATCCAAGCGACTTGGGAGGCTGAGTCAGGAGGATTGCGAGTTCAAAGCCAGCCTCAGCAACTTAGCGAGGCCCTTAGCAACTCAGTGAGACCCTGTCTCTAAATAAAATCCAAAATAGGGCTGGGGATGTGGCTCAGTGGCCGAGTATCCCTGAGTTCAATCCCTGGTTCAAATAAATAAATAAATGAATGAATGAATAAATAAATAAATAAAGCAAGCATGTAAACTTAAGTATAGACTAAAATGAATTGTCACTGAGCCAATATACAAGTGGCTACCTGTGGTTCCCTCTCAGTCACTTCCTCCCCCTATAGTTCAAAGATAATTTCCATCATGGTTTCTAACAACAGAGGTTATTTTTTCCTGTTTTTGAACTTTGCACTAATAAAAATTACACATATTTTAACGTGTTCTAGTTTCTTGCAAACATTGATCAACATGGTGATTCACTGATCAAAAATAGTAAAAACCTATAAATAAAAAGGTATAAAATATTCACTGAAAAAATAGGTCCAACACAGTGCCAGAGTTCAAAGACCAGGTCGGTGTTTTACTTCTTGATCATCTGAAAGTTCCTACACTCAACCCCTCTCCTGCTTTTTGACTTTTGTATGGCCAGGCTCCTGAAGATGACTTCCAGTGGCCCAAAGATGACCATGGTGATGTGGACTGTGAGAAGCTGGTTGAACAGCTGAAAGATTGTTCAAATCTGCAGGACCAAGCAGACATTCTGTACATCCTTTATGTAATAAAGTAAGTGTCTTTGTCTGTTTGGGTTGCTATAACATGATACAAATTGGTATTATAAACAACAGAAATGCATTTCTCACAGTTCTGGAAACTGGAAATCCAAGACCAAGGTGCCAGTAGATCCAGTGTCTGGTGAGAGCCAGCTTTCTCATGGAGGGCACCTTTTCCCTGTGTCCTCAGATGGTAGAAGGGATGCGCTAGCTGTCTATAAAGGCACTAATCTCAATCATGGGGGCTCTTTCTCATGATATAATCATCAGCTCTCAAAGGCTCCATTCCCTAATATCACACCCTGAGTGTTTTAGTATTTTAACATAGAAATTTAGGGGGGACACAGGCATTCAGGCCACAGCAGTAAATTTATGGTTTTACTAGGTTGAGGCTTCTCAGTTCTCCTTAATTAATTCGTTTTCCTAGTCTCTTAACCTCCAGCAACCTTGAGTCATGATCATATTCACTCCAGTTACCCAAGATCACCATGAATGAGCCTTCCATCCCCTTCTTTGCCTACTGATGCTGACCTCCCAGAACAAGAAAGCTGAGTGAGGCCAGGATCCTACAATGTCCTTATATTAATCTTCTGTTTCAAAGGACATAGGGATGCTTTGATAGTATGGAACCCTCTTGGTGAGACTGAGGCACCAGGAGTGCCAGATTCCTTGACAAGATGTACATTCATTCCTCTTGCAATGTAAACACTCTGAGCCATATCTCTGCATTTTTCTATCTCTTGACAGGGGTCCCAACTGGGACACCAATCTCTCAGGACAGCATGGGGTCACTGTTCACAATCTTCTCAGCGAACTCTATGGGAAAGCTGGCCTGAACCAGGAGTGGGGTTTGATTCGCTATATCTCAGGGCTGCTCAGGAAGAAGGTGGAGGTCCTTGCCGAGGTCAGAGCAGCCATGCCTGCTGGGTTGTCCTTCATCCCCTTTAGCCCCATGCCCTCTTCCTCTTCCAATCTTGGAGTCACAGAAACTCGAGGCAATTGCCTCTTATCTGTAAAGGAAAGTGGAGACCTAACCCAGTACTGGGGCAAGCCCTTCTCCTGACCTCTCACTGCTCTGGGAAGGAAAGCAGAGAAAACATTCAAGTTGATTAGTTTGGTTCATTCTTAACCACAGAAAAAGGCTTGCCAAGAAATCAAATGAAGATACTTTGTGGCCAGGCAACCTCAGAAACATAGCTCTCTTATTTGTTCACATCCGCAGTACAGTGATCATTAATATTTATTACCCTGAGCCCCTGCCAAATCCAGAACCATTTTCTACAACACCGAAGCTCAGTATTCTGGCAGGGTGGTGGTATTTATTATATGCGAGAAATGGGGAAACTGGTAAATTGGGAATACAGTCTGGCCATTCTCTTACCATCACTACTTGAGGACTCATCTTGCCTTGTCAAGCATCAGGGAGCCCAAGGCATCTGCTGCAGTGGATGGGCATTAAATGCTTACTGATGGGCCTTGCAGAGCCAGGCCTGGGCCACACCTGGGAGATATAGAGACCCAGCCCTGCCTGGGTTACTTAGTCTGGGATCTGGGTATGAATTTTTCAAATAGGGCAATGTGGATCATAATGTTTGTAAAGGTACATTTATGACTTTATTGGCAGTGATCCAGTTGACTTTGCCTAATCTCTCTCCCACCCCACCCCCTTTCCCTTCCTCTCTCTCACCCTTTCTCCCAAATACATATTTAGGCCTGTGCAGACCTGCTGTCCCACCAGAAGCAGCTCACTGTGGGGTTACCGCCTGAGCCCCGGGAGAAGACTATCTCTGCGTAAGTCCTTGGCCCAGGGACCTCAGGTTTGTGGGACAGCAGTGGGAACACAGCAGGGCTCTGTACTATTGAGGAGGCCTTCTGTCACATGGGCCCTTGCAGTATAGAAAACAGGGATCTTTCATGAAGGACCAGGAGGCTCTGACCCCAGGCACCTCATTGTGTTTGCGGCCTGCTCCTTCCTAGGCCTCTTCCTCCAGAGGAGCTCACAAAACTCATCTACGAGGCCAGCGGGCAGGACATCAGCATCGCAGTCCTCACACAGGTCTGGGGCTGGCGTGGGAGGGGTCACAGTCTTCCTCAGAGTGCCAGGAGGCCCCCTGGTCACCCACTGGGTTTCTGAAGCCCCGTCCCCATGTGTGTCTTTGCCAGGAGATCGTAGTTTACCTCGCCATGTATGTCAGGGCCCAGCCTAGCCTCTTTGTGGAGATGCTCCGACTCCGGATTGGGCTGATCATTCAGGTGATGGCCACAGAGCTGGCCCGGAGCCTGAACTGCTCAGGTGAGAGGCAGTGGCTTCTGAAGCTCCTGCCTGCCCAGCCCCACCCCTGCAGCTGACCTTGAGGCCTTGCTCTGAGGGGACCCCTGCTTAAATATTTTTGTTGGCTTCCAATGCCTTCCACCAGTCAGGTCATAAAGGCACAGGGCACTGAAGTTCCTAAGACGGGGCATGAGGCACTAGTGATATTTACCCTTTGCTACCTAGTAGGTAAGCTCCTTCCTGCTATTCTTGCTGTGAGATATCATCCTCCATTTAGTAACAGCTTCACTGGAAAGAGTCCTCCCAACTGAAATATAAATAGCAATCACAAGGCACATCCCAGCATCAGGGATCAGGACGTTGCCAAAAAATATGTGTGTCTAGGAATTAAGCAAATACTGTACCATTAAACAACAGCATTTAGAATCCCCAGAGACCAGTGCTTTTCAGCCCTGCAGCGCCATTGAGGCGATCCTGAACAGGGAGACCTGCCACTGTACCCTTTGGCACCCCCTCCCACCCAGGTCCACCATGTCTGTATTGTGACTGTGCCTTCACCTGCCATCAGCCCTGGGTCTGGGACACTTAAAGGATGTTTGTTTATAGGAGAAGAAGCTTCTGAGAGTTTGATGAACCTTAGCCCTTTTGATATGAAAAATCTCCTGCATCATATTCTGAGCGGAAAAGAGTTTGGTGTGGAAAGAAGCGGTAAGTAATTGCTCTGGGTACCTCTCCAGGGAGCTGCTTCCTTGCTGTGCAAATCAACATCGGTACTTGAGATTCGGACACGAGCAGTGTGTGATTGTACTGTTCCTGTTTTAATGGGATGGACAGAGGCCTAGGCTCAGGGTTCCTGCTTGTAAGGCTTCAGGACACCCTCACAGGTTTGCTGAGACAGCATTTCTTCCACAGGTTGCAGTGACACATGGGCACAGTGTTGTGCCTCTACATCCTGTGTCTCCTGTGGCCATAAGCACCAGCTGTCATCACTTGCAGCACAAGTGTTGTGGGGGTAGGGGGATGACCCCGAGTGTCAGGATGAAAGAATTATTTTTTCAAATCACCTGAAGTGGCCTGGCCTTTGGTTTAGGTAGAAACGATCTGAGCCAGGTCCCATGTCATCCTCCATGGGGACCAAAGAAGACCCTCTTCAGCCTCTGAAGGCCAGTTCATCTGCTTCATCCCAGTCTTGCTTGCTCAGTTTATCTGTCCCGGAACCCTGTTTGCAGTGCTAAGAAATATAATCACCCAAGTCCTTGTTCTGAAATGCTCCCTAATTATAATTGAAGCAATTATCATTTCTCTTCCTCATAAAAAAGCTCAACAATTTGCAGCCACATTGGTGAATTTATTTCATCAAGCTAAAGAAATACACTGTGGGCTGCCATTCCTTTTATTTAATAAGAAGGACATTGGGTACTTTGTATTTTTCCAAAGCCACAGGCAAAGGGAATCAGATGCATATTGGTGGGCTTTTCTCCTTTCCCAAGGCAGGAGTGCTCAAGACCCTTGTCCGAAAGTAATTTCCGGTTCTTTCCAATTCACAATCCTTGAAATTTAAATGTACTAGATAAATAATGTGTTCTCATCATAGTAGTGTACATGGTTTGATACAGATAATTGTCATTAGATGTAAAGCTGTAGATGCTCACAACACTAGGAACTGAGTAATATCATATGAAAGCCCAAATATGGCTAATTACAAGTAAGGACAAGAAGACAAGCTATCTTTTTAAAATAAAGCATCATTTCTTCATTTGTAATTATTCAGTTTTTATAAACTAGGAAGCTCAAATAGACTTAGTATTCTTAGAATTCTGATTACATTCTGAGATGTCCGAGGTAACTGTTTCCAGGGAACAACCCCATACAGGCCCTTCCAGAGCTACCCAGACCTCTTTTGGCTTTCATTTTCCACTGTCCTGGTGTCCCTCTTCCCTCTCAGGCTGATCATTGTGTCTCCTTGGTGTTCTTCCTCTCCACTGCCCTCCATTTCCCATGGCTTTAGTGGTGTCAGGTGGGGAGTGACCTTCCAGCTGGGCCTGCAAAGGGGAACAGTGGGGTGGGAGGGAGCAGCACATACAAATGCCCAGAACAGAGGTGAGGGGCTAGAAGGGCGGGTGTGACCCCAGTCAGTAGGGATAGGTGGCACCAAGAGGATTTGGGGGGGCCTTCTCCTAAAGACAGATCCAGGCCTAGGAGGATCCCAAGTGGGCAGGGACATGATCACACTTACCTTTTAGAGGAATCCCTTGTGACCATAGTTCAGAGGCCAGGTCCATGGGGGTGGGGGGTCAGGGACAGGTGTGAATCCTGAGGCTGGTGCA
Source organism: Glaucomys volans (assembly GCA_020662805.1). NCBI lineage: Eukaryota > Metazoa > Chordata > Mammalia > Rodentia > Sciuridae > Glaucomys > Glaucomys volans. The sequence continues at coordinate 835,475 of JAJEJO010049825.1, forward strand.
GTAGATTGGAAGTAAGTGGATGCGATGGCAGTAGAGTCTCCTTGCCCACTGGGGTCTCAGCAGCACTATGTGCCTGGCTTTCCTACATTTACCTCCCAACCCGTGGTCCTCCAGTAGGCTCAGTACCCCTGCAGATTGGATGGGTTCTCCTCCCTATACCCCTGCAGCACTAAATTCTGTCCTGGATCCCTGTCATTCCTGGGCACCATGTTTTTGCACCTGCATCCAATGTCTAGACAGTGACTGGCATGCTCCCCGATCACTGAGCCCACAGACACAGGTGCCTAAGTCATGAGCACCATGTAGTTTTGTCATTTCCACAGGGACTGCTAGCATTCTTAGGGTCATGGGGTTGGGGATAAAGCCTGGCAAGGTCAGCATGGGTCCTCCGTGTGAGTCATGATGAACCCTTTACAACAATACAAATAGGATTGAGTATGTTCTTGACCACTCCCCGACTTGTGCAATCAGATGTCATGTAGTCATTAAATGTAAGGTGAGAGAACATCAAATGGCATGGGAAGGCATTCATGATTACATATTAAGTGCAGATATAAATATATATAATGTATATCATGTTTATATATATGTGATGATCCTGTTTTATAAGATAAAAACATTTACCATAGGAAAAACACAATCACAGGAAAAAACCTGTCAGGATAACAACTAAAATGTCAATAGATGTTAGTTCCTGCTTGCTTAGGTGGTTTCAGTTTTCCACAAGGAAGGTAAGCATTTGGAAAAGTAAAAAATTATTTTTAAAAGCATATTCAATTAATAAAGGGTTTTCTGCCACTGTGTTTCATGTGTACTGCTTAAGGAACTTTTGCACTTTCACACAGCCCTGCAAGACCCTCGTGGTAACTCTGTGCCACCATTGGCACTGAAAGCCCAGCACTGGCCAGGACAGGCAGGACTGTACTGATGGAGTTTATAGTCAAGAGGGAGACAGGCGCAAACTCAAATAAGCACATCACACACGTTTCCTCCCTCAGCACGCATGCTGTATAGTCCCTGAGAACCACATGTGTGTGTGTTTCCCTCTAGTACGCCCTATCCACTCCTCCACATCCAGCCCCGCCATCTCCATCCACGAGGTGGGACATACCGGAGTCACCAAAACTGAGAGAAGTGGCATTACCAGACTGAGGAGTGAGATGAAACAGGTAAGAACACCTTGACAGTGGCAGTGGCAGTGGCAGCAGCAGGAAGTGGGAAGAGAAATGGTTCCCCTGCCTGGTCTCACCTTAGAAAGCCATAGAAACCCAGGGAATGAGGCTTCAGCCTGCTTTTTATAAAGGACATGAGGTCCCTTCTGCCCTGGAATCTGAATAAAGCTCTGTACCCAGATAGGTACCCCCTAGCTGCCCCTGTGCAACTTGTACTACCCACCTGTTCCTTAACCTCAGTGTGATGTTATATATATATGTTCCAGAACACGCTTTTGTCCATGTTTGGTTTTGTGCCATTTGAAAAGTAGAGTCATACAAAAAGAAACAATCATTTATCCATCAAACGTGTGCTTTAATTGAAATAAAAGGATCTGGAATTAGACTGGAATGACCATGATACCTATGTTACCCACCTTCTACAGGTGTCTCTTTTTTTGTCCTGCTTTATTTAATTCACAATAAAAATCCTTTTGAACTGACCCCCATAGGACTGTGATTCAACATCTTTGTAGTCCTAATATGTACTCTGCTAGCACTTGACCATGACCCATGGTAGGAAATAGACTTTCCTTCTGGTGGAGATCTGCAATGAGAAATGTACTTGGATTTCCTCCTGTATTTCAAATGCATGTCATGCTCCACTAGCTTGAGTCTGTGAGGCACTAATGATCACCCCCTGAGGTTGACCATCACTGCCCTGGATTATCAGAGGGTGATAGAAGTTACCAGGGTGTTCTTGATTTGGTTTTTATTTTCTGATGTTTTAACTTTCAGATGACAAGGCGATTTAGTGCTGATGACCAGGTGAAACATTTTTGCCTTGTTTTGTCCTTTACTGTCCTTTTGTCCTTTTGTCCTTTTCATGTCCTTTCTGGCTTGAATGTGGAAAGTGAAGCTGTAAATACAGAGTGTGAATGGGTGAAGGAGCGCTTCTGTCCATCAAAGTGGCACAGTCAGACAATCCCCAGGGACAGAAAATGAGCAGGACTTGAAGGCAAAAGTGACCTTGCCCCATGCTTCAAAAAAATCCATTTGTCAAATTCTTGGGCTTTTTAGGATACTTGGTAAAAGAGATGGTCTGGACTCAGCCTCAGAGTCTCAGAGTTTCTGTTCAAAAAGAAGAAACTAAATAGGGGTATCTAAGAAGGAGCTAAATTGGGTATAAGTATCAATAGAAAGACTAGGGCTATTCCTGTCCCCAGATGATCTGGGGGGATTTAACCTGGAAGGAAAAATAATATAAGGATACTGTTCTTTTATGCCACCCTATGGCATACTCCTTCCTCTAGAAAATTGGAGTCACTCTTTTTTAAGAGATGGGTCTCACTGTGTTGCCCAGCCTGGCCCCAAACTCCTGCGCTCAAGCAGTCCCCCTGCCTCACCCTCCTGAGCAGCTGGGACTACAGGTGCACACCACCACACCTGGCTTCCAGAGTCACATTTCTAATGATTCGATGTCCCTATGACCAGAAGAGTATAGAGGAAGCACATATTGACACGTAAATACAGATTGCACATGTTGTCCAAGGATAAAACATACTTATCTCTCATTCTAATTCATGCTTCTTCCAAGTAAGGAACCAACTTTCCAAACATCTTCCTTTGTCAGCCACTTGGTGGCACCGTTCCTCTGGTTACCCATACTCTGCTGGTCTAGCATGGTCGAATATGGATGGTGCCTGCCTCCTTCATTTAATTCTGTCCTTGCATGTTACAGGGACAGAATGATCACCTTTCTTCTTTGATGGGTTTGTATTCAATTAGCCAGTACAAGTTTTGTATTTGGCTACTTACGTTAGGGAAACAACCTCTGTTAAAAATTTAATCAGTACCATGACATTTTAAATTTCTATTCACTTTTGCAAGAACACCAGGTTCACAGACCATACCCTTGTAACCTAAGAGTATAGTCTAGATTTTTAGATGAGGAAATGCTAGTATGGCCAAAGGTCATCAGCCGGATCACATGTGTGCATTTAACAAATACCTATGGGATGCCTGTTAGATGCCAGCTGTTAGTGGTGGTTATGGGCATTTTGTTGATCTCTAGATTTTCATGACTCCACATAAAACATCAGCAGTTCATGGCTGAGTTTGGAAAACATTCCACCTTGATTAGGCACCTTGCACAAACAAACAGAATCTGGTAGTATTTACTATTTAAAGAAAGACCCTGGAGCTGGGGCTCAGTTTTGTGCCAAGGTGTGCCCTGAGCCTGGGTCACCTGTGCTGCTGAGCCAGAACCTCTTTAACAAGCCCTCTCCATACCTTCCTTCCTGGGTACTTTTCATGCCCGTGTGCCTGTGCTGCTGGTGTCTCTTGGTGTCTTCATGGTGACTGAGTCGATTCTTTTTGTTTTGTAGTTCTTTTCTGTGGGCCAGGCCGCATCCAGCAGCGTGCATTCTTCCAAGTCTGCGGTAAACATGCGTCGCATCACGTCCCTCCCTGCCCCCTCTTCTGTGTTCATACTGTCTGAATCTTCTTGTGGCCTCGCTCGTGCTCCCACCGCATCTCTGACTTCTGTTTCGGTCCTTGTGTGTGTGTGGTGCTGGGGATGGAACCCAGGGCCTCATGTATTGCTAGGCGGGTGCTCCAGCACTGAGCGTCATCCCAGCCCTCACCCCTGACTTCTGAAGATTTGAGCAGGGTGTACAGTCTCCTCCAACTGTAATTTCGAGGAATTTCTAGAAAGGCTGAGAAGTTGTTGAGCTGAACTTTGTTTTCCCTCTTGAGCTGTCAGTTCTCTCTGCTTAAGCTCTTCAACATGGTGTGGTTGAGGAGTGCTTTCCTCACTGGTTCCAGGAGCTTCTGGAACCTTCAGGGCCTTGGTTCCATATTTTTTATTGAGTGTTGAGCTGAGGCAGGGAAGCATATGCTGACCAGCACTTTCCACCCACATGGCCCATGTGTGGGGTTCCAGCTCAAGTGAAGTGAGCTGTAAGGGGTTCCAGCTCAAGTGAAAGCCTAAAAAACATTCTAATCACAAAGACAAGTCTGAATCTCAGCCTCCTGAAACCAAGAGAAAATCAGCTGAGTCATTGATGAGCTTGGCTGTAATTACTTTTATTTGTAGCTAATTGTTGCTTTATTTAAATGGCAGTATTGAGCCCAATGGAATAACCCAACCTGTCTTTTTCAAAATAAGATCTGTTGAAGTCAAGATGAATGCAGAGAGAAGCCCACCTCCTGCCTGCTAGTGTGCTTAATGTGGGATTTTACTTTTAAATCTTTAAATTCTGTGTTGCACATTGAAAAATCAAAATGCCAAATAATCCAGGACAAAGGCGTGTGTAAGGATGTAGGTTACCCCTGCCCTGACCTGGAGGCTGAGTGGCTAGAACCCATCTGGGGCAGGACAGCAGGCCAAACTTTGCTCCAGCAAGGAGACACAGATGGTTCTGGTTTCTAGGCCCCACTGCAAGTTGCTGTTGGGTCATGGGCAGCCCTGCAACAGTGCTGCCCTTATAGAACCCAGAAGGAATCCAGCCTTGGGAGGAAGTGGGAAGGAAATGACACCCTCCTACCTTGTGTCACCAGGGCCTGTTCCAGCTCAGAGCTGCTGTGGCCCTGCCAAGGCCAAGAACAGGAGAGCAGCAGGCAGAATTGAAAAGCATGCGTGAAATACCAAAATCTCTGAGGTCCCTGCCACTAATTGGGGATTCCTAGCCTTGACTTCTTGTCTTTGTCTCTCAGTCCTTCCCTGCTGTAGGAGGTGTGGTATTCTGTGTGGTACTTGCAGTATGGGGAGGTGACCATCACTCCTTTGTGATGCTGCTAAACTGGGCACTGGGCATTTGTTCCCTAGACTGCAGGCCAGAGAGGCTCATCTGCTGTGAGGGCCAGCATCTCTCTCAGAGCTCTCCTGAGGTGTCCTCAGGGGCGCAGCCCTCAGGTGGATATCTGCCCCTCAGGAGCACTCAGCACAAGCCAGTCATGCTCTCTGGGTTTCCGTGTGTTCGCTCAGCAAATGCCCACAGCCAGCTCCCTGTCGTGCAGGTGTGAGCAGGGTGGCAGTTGGTGCTAGTGTAGGGCCAGGGCAGCCTCAACTGGGTCTCTGCTGCAGCTGTTACTGAGTTGGGGTTGGCACCGCAGTGACCTGATCACAGAACCCATGTCATCCCTACTTAGCCAATGCCCTGAGTTTGGGTCTTCTGCTACCTCTTGGAGGAATTAAGTAACCAACCTGGATAGCAAAATAGTCCAGCATCAAAGAACAGACAAAGTGGATGAGGAACCATGTTCCTCCCTGGGTGAGTGGCATCTAGTGATTTTGACTAGTTCACTGAGCCAACCTTCATGGAGGTGAGCTTTTCCTTGGGCCCCTGCTGGGCAGTCCTCAGGGTGTCTGAAGACACTTGCTTTCTGTCTTACAGAGGTCCAGCACCCCATCCTCACCCACGGGCACATCGTCATCAGACTCGGGAGGATATCACATTGGCTGGGGGGAGCGGCAGGGCCAGTGGCTACGCAGGAGAAGGCTGGATGGGGCCATCAACAGGGTCCCAGTGGGATTCTACCAGAAGGTGTGGAAGATCCTTCAGAAGGTGAGCTGGGTGCTGGGCCACACTCTGCATGCACTGGTATTAGGAGAAGTGTTCCCAGGCAAATGAGCCAGCCCTCTATTGCCTCTATGGGGCATGGTGACACTGCCAGGTATCAGGTACCAGATGGCTGCAGAACAAACAAACACACAGCCCCTGACCTTGAGTAACTCACAGTCTAGAGCAGGGTTTCTCCAGCTCGGCACTGTTGACATCTGGCCCAGGTAATTCTCTGCTGCTGAGAACTGTCCCATGCACTGTGGGATGTGCAGCAGCATCCCTGGCCTCTACCTATTAGTTGACGTCTGCAGGACACTGTTAGGTCCTTAGGGTGTTCAGGAACTTCCAGTGTGGCACCCAGTCTTGTGTGCTCTGAAGGCACAATCTCCCTAGTACACCCCCCATCCCAGGCTGCCCCTGCTTCCTTACCTGGAGGACAGGGACCCCAAGCCCACCTCCTTAGCCAGCTTCCCACTGCTCTTCTGGCTGTCAGACAGGGTTGTTTTTCCCATCTGTTAAAGTCTCATCGAAGGTTGTGGCTGGAAACCAAGGAGAGGTGACACAGCCAGGCTGTGCTGCACACCTGAACACAGGAGAGCCTGTATGAATGCCTGTGGGCAAGGAGAGGGCAGTGTGGGAAGATGGGCCCCTTTGTTCTGTGCATCCCACCATCCATCTCCTCCCACATGGGCCTCAGAACATTCATGCAGCTCCCCAGGCCCGACCAGAGCTTGTCCTGCCTCTCCCACAGAGGGAGGGTGCCTTAGTTAAAAGCTTCTGTGCAAACCAAGACAGATTTTTTTTCCCTAAATAATTTCTTTCTAGCTCATTTCACAGTAGGAGAGGAGTGAAGATGCAGTAACTCAAGCTGAATGTACTCCAGCCCCCTTTGCAAAGCCATGGCACCATTAGGTCTGTGTTCTTTCTGTAGCAAGTGCCTTTGGCCAGTCATGGAGCTTTGGCCTCTGTGCTTTGGGTCTTCCTCAGGGCAGCCGCAGAGCCGGGTGAGAGGAGTTCAGAGCGGTCCCTGTCCACAAGCAACTGGACTCTGATACCCACTGGGATGGACCCCTCAGAGCTGTGGATGCCCCTCGTGCGCCATCCCCTGCCTCTTTTCAGGAGTCCCCAGGCAGGGGTGAAGGCAGGGTGGCTGCTGCCAGCCCAGTCAGTACACTAGCAGTTAGAAAGTGGCCATTAGGGTAGGAAAAACTGTTCCTAGAAAATCTCCCCACTGTTCCTGGGGCATCATGCTTCCATGCAGACTCCACTGGCACAATACCAAGATGCTTTTATTATGAAAGAGCAGCATTTTGTGTTGAGCCTGCTTGATATTTATATACACGGTGTGCATGTGCATGTCTGTGCATGTGCTCGAGTCTTTTGTGATTGGTGCTTATTATAGAAATCTCGAAAATAGACGCCTGTAAAGGCACAGAAGCATCATTTCACCAGTAAGAGCTATGAAAACCTCCCTTCATTATGGCACCAAAGGGTGCCTGGCAGGCACCAGGGCCCAGTTGCCAAGTGAAACATGGAGCCTCCAGGGAGGAGGACACCAAAGCTCCCAAGGGCATTATTCGTGCGGGATCTGAAAGATGCCTGCTGGTTTCCCTAGAATTGTTCCATCGAAAACACAGCCTGTGGGCAGTGAGAACAGCACTCTAAAAATAACTGGCAGTCTGGCGTGTTCCAGCCCTCGTGCAGATTTCCAGGGCAGGGAGAGCTGTGCAAGCAAGTGTGTGTGTGAGCACTCACGCACGTTTACCATGTTCTGGAATCTGACTGAAATGTCTGTGTTCTTCCTCCCTCCAGTGCCACGGTCTCTCCATCGATGGCTATGTCCTCCCCTCCTCAACGACCCAAGAGGTATGAGGAAGAGAAGCCATATCTCCGTGGGTTTATTTTATGGGCTCTGAATGCTCACACACTTCTCAAGCTTGTTCTGAGTCGTCAGGCTATTTGTAGGTCTGTTCTTTTCAGCCACTTCACCAAATTGTGCAGTTTCTTTCCACTTACCTTTTCTCTCTTGTTCAGAAACAGCATTTCTAGATTATGAAATGTTTTCCCCAGGACCCCTGAAAACCCCAGCCAAGCTTCCTCCCACACATACCAGACCCACATGCGGCTTCTGTGGGCCTCTTTTCTTGAGCTGCAATCAGTCATCTCCCCTGGCTTCTCCCTCCTCCCACCCCATGTGTTCTTTTAAAAATGGATGTTTTTAGTTTTTACCCTGCCCAAGGCAGGGAGTGATGAGAAGAAAAATAAGAAATAGTCCCTATCTCCTGTAAGTCAGAGTCCAGTGGGTAGACACAGGAGACTAGGACCGGGCCAACTGGCTCCCAGGGCAGAGTACTTAACCTCCTCTGCAGAATCAAGACAGTGGCCAGAGGGAGGTGGCACTCGAGCTGAGTTCCAGTGGTGCCAGGGGAAGCATTGGTTCCAGGGCTGTGTCTGTCTCATCTCACTGCTGGCCACCTGCCTGTCCCTTTGACAGATGACTCCACATGAGATCAAGTTTGCTGTCCATGTGGAGTCAGTGCTGAACCGTGTGCCCCAGCCTGAGTACCGGCAGCTGCTGGTGGAAACCATCATGGTGCTGACACTGCTCTCAGATACAGAGATGGACAGCATCGGGGGCATCATCCATGTGGATCAGATTGTGCAGATGGCCAATCAGCTGTTTCTGCAGGACCAGGTAGGTGTGCCCAGACCATCTGTTCACCTCACAGCTGAAGCCAGCTATTCAGGTTGGCCGGCATTTATCTCTGTTGAGGCTGGAGGTTCTGTGTCCAATAGGAAGGAATATACTCCAAAGAAAATGTCATCAGATGGTGAAAAAATTTCCACTTGGTTAGAAAATGGCACAGTGGCCACTTGGGAAATCTAAAGACCTTTGGACAGGCCTGTGTCAGTGTAGCTTTTAGTCTAAACACCACCACTTGTTACATGTGGCTCTGGGCAAACCACTTATCCTGTATACAAATCAGGTTAGGCAAAGAAGCTGCCCTCTCGTAGTCAGTGTAGAGCTGCAAATGAGGGTCTGAGAGTGCGGGCCAGTCCAGAGCAGAGGCAGAATGCCCTACCCACTGGGAGGCACTGGCTTTCTTCAGTGAAGCCTGGCCTTGGCCCTCTAGCACCCACCCCTCGCCCACACTGGCCACCTCCAACATGCAGAAGACTCTTGTGAGGTGGGGGACAGGGTGGACTCCACTCACTGCCCTCTGCCTTTTCCTGCTGCAGGTGTCAATTGGAGCCACAGATACCCTGGAGAAAGACCAAGCCACAGGAATTTGCCACTTCTTTTATGACAGCGCTCCAAGTGGGGCTTATGGGACAATGACCTACCTAACAAAAGCAGTGGCTTCTCACTTGCAGGAACTGCTGCCCATTTCAGGCTGTCAGATGCAGTAGAACCTCAACCGTAAACATGATCACCCTCTGAATCTGTCACTTGCCTCCTAGCCTCATTGGGAATTTTCTTCTGTCCCCCAAGATCCCCTATGCTGTCCCAAAAGCATGTCCCATCAGAAATATTCACCCAGAGGTGATGGCAGCACTCGACCTGAAACCAATGTATGTTTAAACCACAGATAGAGCTGATGAATCCTGTGCTCCCCCAAGGAGTACCCTGAGATCATTTTCTAGGTTCATTTTGCTGGAACATTTGTCACAGCATCTGGTCTCATGGACTCTAAGAAGGAATTGGAAATTGGTCTCTTTTGAGTGCAGAGTGAACCGAGAAGCCAGCTTAAATTGGCTCTCAGAGAGTTACAGAAATAGGTTCGATGAGCTAGTGACACATCTTAAAGATGGAAAGATCCTTCCAGCAGCAATAGCTAGACAAGCAGACCTTGACAAGGGAACATCTTAACAGGATGCAGTCTGCCTGGGGACCAAACTGTTTACCAAATAGAACAATTCTATCTTTCTGTGGAATTTTGGTTGTCTTCTACCCCGCTTTCTTCTTAGCTGCTCTATTAGCATGGCTGACTTCATGTAACAATTCCGTTGCCAAGATTTTTACAATTGCTCCGAGTTAATTTTGGCTCACATCTTTAAGAATTTCATCCTGGCTGCCCATGAATTGGGGGTGTCTCCTGTCTTATGAAAACTCCCACATCTTCCAGATCTAGAAAAAAAAAAAGGTGAGACTCTGACTTTTATAATAGCCAAACAAACTTGTTTTGGAGCTGGAGCAGGTAGGGAGTCCCCTGTCTCTCCCCTCCCAGGCTCAAGAGGATCCATCAGTGATGAATGAGTCAGTAGATGCCATGGAAATTAATGGTGTGTTCCCACAGAAACAATGCTTTCCTCTTAAAAATAGAGCCAGGCTGGGAACTTGAACCCTTTTCATAGACACTTTTACATCCTCACTTCGGGTGTGGTTGGAAGCAATGGTTGTAGAGAAAGATGAGCTGTGACAAAAATCTTTTGCCAGTGTCCTTGTGAATGGAGTTTCTCTCCAGGCATTGTCTTCCCTTGGGGGGAATAAACAATAGAACAATTTCCATAAATAACACACCTTGAAAGACAGGTCATTTGGTGGCCAAGGGGTGCCCTCTGTTTGGGTGAGAGTGATGGGTTAGATTCATGGTGGTGATGCCTCTGGAATGAAAATGGGACTATTGGATCAGTTCCTCGAAGTTTCTGTGGAGGTGGAAAAGAAGACAATGCTGTAGCTGCTTCAGGGGTCCACATTATGCCTAGCACCCCGCAGAGTCAAGATGCAGTGCTGGTGGTTTTTCTCAATGCAGAGAAAAGCAAGGTGATGGCCCCCTGGCAGTCTTTCTCCAAGCCAAACCAGATGCTTTGTAGTTGCTCCTGGGAGAGGCTTCGGTGACAATAGCAGCCTCCCTGTACTCATCAGGGCTTGGTGGTATGCCGGTGCCACTCACCAGGGACTTCACTGCCTTTGTTTCTATTTCTTCCAAACCACAACACTCCCCCTGCTGAGGTGAGAGTAGTTACATAAAGAACAAACCCCGGAGTCTGTCAGTTCCTGCCACGACAGATGTATGCATTCCTTGCACGGGGACAGATCCCACAGACTGTGGGCAGCTGGCCTGCGGCAGCCCATACACAAGCCTGGCACCATGCCCTCTGCCCCCGGCTCCGGTAGCACCCCTGCACCTTCCTATTCACTCCCTGCCTAGAGAAGATGAGGGTGTCACTAAGGGAGCCAAGGTGGCAGCAGGACTGGAAGGAGATTCAGGACAATAGCCCTGACCAGTCTGTTTGCTGCCATTTGCCTGAACTCCACAGGTCCCAACCTCCCTGGTTTCCTGTACTTTTCATAGGCTTTTGTGTTTTTTGGTGACGGCGAGGGGTCTTTTCAGACATGCACAACATCAATAAGAGGGTAATGTAATTGCCTGGCTCCTGGGTGGATCATTTCCAAACACGTGATGCAGAACAAGTTCGAGGCATCACAGTGCCTGTTGCTGCTTGGAAGAAGCTCTGGGAAGAGCCAGAGCCCTCCAAACTAGCCAGGTGCTAGTTCAGAACAATCACCTGCCTGCTGGCGTTAGTGACGGTGACAGTGACGTGCACAGCCACAGCTGCTGTGTTTGGGCCCCATTAAGCTGCGGGCCTGGAGAAGAGTCATAATAAGTGACTTAACTGATCCTTCAAGTCACTCTTTGAAACATCTAAATGGAGTCCTGAAATAGGGCTGCGTTTCCACAGGCATCGAGCTGTCGGCTTCAAAGGAAGAAACAGGCTTCGGGGCCTGACCCCTTTAGTGAGCCACCGGGCACACTGAGGAGAGGAGTAGATGTTTGAGGGGGATGGTATGGTGGGAGTCCAGTGCTGACACCATCCTTGCCTGGGGGTCTTGGTTTCCCCACTGCAGAGTGGGCCCTGGAGCCTTGGGTCTGTGCTGACACCTCCCCTACCCTAGGGCTGTGGGAGGGGGGCTTTTCCCATCTCTCCCCTCAGAGCGGAATAGCCAACTTTGACCTTCGCTGAGGCTGTCAGGTTATAATGTTCTATTTCAAAGGACAAGCTTCTGAAGTAAAGAACAGACATCTCTGACCGTCTTAAGTTGAAAAGTCATGGGCTGCCCCACTGGGTGCTCTTATCTGAGACGAGTTCAGCATCCCTGCACTGCACTGACTGATATTGAGCAAGTGAGTTAACCTGTTGCCTCACTTTGCCCATCTGCAAAAGGTCCATAGGCCTGACACAGGACTAAGCATGCCAAACTTACCTGTCTCTGGCAGTTGTGACCAGATATGCCCTATGGCCACCCCACGTTGGCCAAGTGGGGCTAGAAAGCTGTCATGCCCAGTGTCTCATGGGGTGGAAATGTGTCAGGTCAGTCAGAGGATCTGCCCGTCTTCTGAGGCTTGGTGACAGGAAGGAAAGATTGTCAGGCCTCAGCTGCGGGGATAAAGAGGATGCAAATGCTCCCTGTGTTTAAAAAAAAAATCAGGAGGCAAAAGAAACAGTTTGTCATTTGATTGATGCCATTTATTTCTGGACAAGATGACAGGAGGTTTGGCCTCCCTTGATGTAAATTACAGCAGAATCATCTCAGTTCTGTTGACTCACACACAAGTCTAGCAAATAGCTTTTGTCTTTTCTGCTTCCTTGTCAAAGGGTACAAAAGCCTCCCATCTACCCCTCCCTTCACACCATTATCTTTCAAGGTGACTCTTATGCTTTTGAAGTCCCTGCCATCTGTTCTGCACAACTCTGCATTTTGCAGGATGTGAGAGCATCGTGTTCCCAGAATGCCTTCTGTTCTCCCAGACTTGGCCATGGAAAGATCTGCCTATGAGGCAAAAAAGACAGCGGCCCCATCATCCTCGTACAGCCCAGTCTTCCTTGTCTCCCTCAAAAAAAACACTTAGGAAAAACCCATGGCCTTTGCATTATCAAGAGAATTCTCTGAAGAATAAGAGGACCAGAAACTGTGAGAAAGACTGTTCTCCACTCTAATGCGTGTTCAGTTGTTTGAAAAAGGGGAACATTCCGTGTGTGTGTGTGTGTGTGTGTGTGTGTGTGTGTTTAAAGGAACATGTGCAATTTGGGCAAAAATGCCTTTTTTAGAAGGGCTGGACTAATTGGAACCAATAAACTCTGAAGTCATGCAGTTTATCCCCTGCTTTAGTGCAATATGTAAACTCTTCTGAAAAATGAATGAATCCAAAAGCATTTACTACATACCTAGGCATGGAGAAATGTGAACTGGCATGGTGGCAGATGAAAAACCACCCAGTTCATTTTTTGAAGGCCTCTGAGGAAGGACATTGACTAGGCTGCCAAGGTAAGCATTCCTGACCCCAGTCCATTGCAACATTCACCTCTCAATCTTAAATCCTGTGCGGTTTTGACCTGTCTGTCCCTCAGTTGGTAGCCACCACAGCCTTCCATGTCTAGCTGCATCTGCTCATGGGGCATGAGGAATGGCTGTGCTTCTGTGCCTCCTTTTCTGAATGACCTTTTCAGACACAAACCCAGGATGGACAGGTCAAGGGGAAATCCCAGTAGCTGACTCTAATGGCTCACTCTTTGCCTTTGTGTCTGAGTTCTTACTTGCACATAACAAACCAACTCTGGCTGGGTTAAGGAAATACGTTTCTTAAAGATAGAATAAGTCACATATCACCAGGTTTAAAGCTCCCCAGCCAGGACCAAAACCCCCTATCACTCCCCAGTACTCCCAGCCTCACACACTGAGGCTCTCACCCCAGACACCCCAGATGCTGGACACTGCCATCTCTACTGCTCTTTTGGAAACTGAACATAGCGGCAGCCTCCTGTCACAAAAATGCATTACAAACAGCCACTGGCTGCTGTGCAAGGTCTCACGCAGCGTGCTGCATCAGCTGAGGAAAGGCCATTAGCTGAGAAAGAGGTTAGAAAAGCCAATATCTAGAGTTCTGCCTTCTACGGTGGAGGTGGGGGACACAGCTTCACAACATGGAGATTCCCCCAGATACAGGAAGGGGGTTCAAATGCCAAGCATCTAAAACAAAGTGTCCCCTCCAGCCAGGAGTCTTGGTTTTTATTCCTTTGTCCACAAAAGAAAGACCTTTGCCCCTCCAGGTGTCCACCCTGGAGAACTGGCCATAGAGGCATGTTTGCCTTCTGGGGATGGCTACGCAGCAGGAGTGAAGGGGCATGCAGGGACCCCTCTTCCAGGCACAAGGAAGTCATCCCAGTGTCACTCCCAGGCTCGAGACATGGCAGTTGTGTGTTTCTCCAGGTAGAAGTGTAGCCACTGAGCCAGTGGTCAGATCCCCACTGCTGTGGAGGACACTTTCTGAGGAGCTGTCAAGACACAACCCAGCAAGCCCCGGGTAATTGCCATGTGTCCTTGCATTTCTCCTGACCCTAGCCCAGCCCCATTAGACTTCCCTGGACCCTTAGTGACAGCCCATCTGGGAGAAGATGCAAATGATTGTCACGTCTTTCCTTCTGAGCCTTTAGCCAGCTGGGGGATTTAAAAATAAAGAATTGGAACCAATTCATGGTATAAGCCACGCTCCTGACAGTGTGAATAATTTCCCTCAGCTGTCACCAGGGCTCACTCCCTGCATGCTTGTAAACACCCGGTGCTCTCCTCAGCTCCAGCAAGGCACAGCCATCTAGGCAAGGTGGCCCTACCACCTCCCCCTGGCTCTCCCTTCCCTCTGGAGAGGTAGTCAAGAGCTCCTTCCTTCACTTCTCTTTCCCTCATTGACCACAAGAGTTCTGGAGTGCTGGTGCCCAGCAGGCTGAGGGAGGGATGGAGAGGGCCACACGCATGGGTGAGGCAACCCTTTGCACTGGAAGGTGAAGAAGCTGCACTAAGTGGACCCTTTCGACATGGAAGGATTGGACTCAGTTGCCCTGGTGGCTTGAATCTCACTGAAAGTTGGTTTCTCATTCCCTAAAGCAGAGAGCTCCGTCATGCTAGGCTGATGGTTGACACTCCACCCCACCTGATTTGTGCTTCCATCCTGAACCCAGACAGACTGGTCATTAGCTTGGTGCTGTCAGCACACACAGACATGGCTGGCACCAGGCTGGGCAGGCTGCAGCACAGATGCTCCGTGCCTAGGAAGGGTAGGAGACATAAATAAGCCAGTCACCAGTGTGAGAGCCCAGAGAGGGGCAGGGTTCCCTCTGAGCCCTAGACGAATGCAGGCTTGGCAGTGTAAATGATGCTGGACCGGAGGGTGTGGGGCCAGCAAAGGGCCTCTGAGCAGTGGAACAAACCAGCAAGGCCACCTGGGCATAGCCAGCTCAACAAGGAGACATAGGGGGGATTCCTGGAGTCGGACATGGCAGTGGGGGTTGGGGGACTATGGCAGAGCCAGCGTCCTCTGCCACTCACCACCCCCCACTGGGCGTGGCTCTGTTTGCTCTGTGATGCAAGCGGGGAGAGGGACCTGCTGGTGCTGCTAGTTTGCCTGAGAGCCTGTTGACTCCTCCCACCCTCCCCTGGTCCAAGATTAGTAAACACTCACCTGCAGAAAGTTGGGGGCCATGGGGAGGGAGCTTCTCAACAACATAATTCATCAGCTTGGGTTACAACCATCAACGCACGTGCTAGGTAGCTGTTAGGGTTTGGATCTGGAATGTCCCCATGGAGCTTGTGTGTTGAAGGCTTGGTCCCCCATGCAACAATGTTCAGAGGTAGGGCTTTTAGGAAGTGGTAGGTTCATGAGGACTCCAATGTCATTGGTGGATTAATCCCTTTGATGGATTAATAATTTGAAAGGACTACTTAGGGGAATGTGGAAACTATAGGAAGTAGGTCACAGGGGGCATGCCCTTGGGGACTATATCTTACCCTTAGCCTGTCATTCCCCACCCCTGTCCCCACCAGCTGCCATAAACTGAGCAGCTTTCCTCCACCACACCCTTCTGCCATGATGTTCTGCCTCCTCTCAGGCCCAAAGCAATGGAGTGAGCTGACACATGAAACACCTGAAACTATGAGCCAAAATCAATCTTTCTTCCACTAAATTTTTTTGTCAAGTATTTTGGTCAAGATAATGAAAAGCCAACTGACACAGCAGGGTAAGACAGGTGGTCAAGGCCAAGCCATCTCTGTGTCTCCCTGAGAAACCACCCCCTAACTCTTCCTCCACCTCTTGCTCCCAGACAATGAAAGAATGAGCATTAGATGCATAACGTGTCAGGCAATGACAAGAGCCATGGAAAAGAAAAAAGTAGAGAAAAGGACAGGGAGTCCTGGGGGCAGGGACAGGCTATTGTCTGAGATGACTAGAGAGGATCTCTGATGAGGCAAAATTTGATCAGAGACCTGAAGGAAGTGAGGGCCTGAACCATGCAATACCTGGGGAAGGATGCATTAAGCAGAGGGAACAACCAGTGCAGAGGGCCTGAGAAAGGAGGACACCTACCATGTTCGTGGCACCCCAAGGAGGCCAGGGGTGGAAGTGGAACCATCGAGGGGGAAGTACAGACTTCAACTTTTATCCCAAGTCCCTGGAAGGTTTGGAGCAGAGGAGTGGTGTAACAATTGCCAACCCTACCCAGGAAGATTGACTTCAAAGGGAAATAGGGCAATGGGGCAGTGGCTAGAGGCAGAGGGGGGGAGAAAGGCTTCATTTTGGAGGAATTGTGTCTATGAGAGGGTGAGAAAAGAGACAAGTGCCTGAGGCAATTTAACTTTCTTCCATCTTATCTAAGAAGCCCAAAATACCCAGGAGCAGTCCCTGCTTTGCTGCTATTTAGAGGAAGAATCTGGTAGCTGGAAAATGGCCGCAACAGAATGACAGAAGGAAAGCAGGAAAGGAGCCATTGCCATTCCCTCCTTTAACCTCCTCCCTCTCTATGTGCTCCTTACAACCTTTAAAAGCAAACATACCCATAAGTATATGCACACACATGCAGATGCATGGCCACGTACCTACGCCTGACTGTGACAGCATCCCTTAGTAGATGGGGTTGCAAGTGCTGTGGAGTAAAGGTAGCAAAGGAGTCAGTGGCTGGGAATGTGTCCCTAGAGCTGCCTTGGCTTCTCCCTGCTCTCATCTGCCCGTTCAGATGTTTTCCTATCAAACCCAATAGACATCAGACCTCTTCTTTGATGTCCCTAAGCATCTACCTGCCCTTCAAGTTGGGGCCTTAGAAAGCACGAGGTATAGGTTTTGGGGCTGAGGCCTTCGATGGTTCTAAAGGCTGTGCATTCTGCAAGTAACTCCAAGGCTGCTTTCTCTGCACTTTAAATAGATGTGCTGGGCTGAGTTTTAAATTTGACACATTTCTTTTTTTAAACGGGGGAAAAAAAAAAAAGCACAATCAAAAAAAAAAGCATTACCATCTCAATAAATGCAGAAAAAGCCTTAGACGAAATTCAACATCCCTTCATAATAAAAGCCTTGAAGAAACTAGGCATAGAAGGAACTTAACATTGTAAAGGCTTTATGACAAACTCAAAGCCAACATTATACTTCCTGGAAAAAAAATGGAAAGCATTTCCTCTAAAATCAGGAACAAGGCAAGGGTGTCCTCTCTCATCACTTCTATTCAATTTAGTACTTGAAATTTTAGCCAGAGCAATTAAGAGAAAGAAATAAACACAAATAGGAAAGGAGGAAATCAAATTATCCCTATTTGCAGATGATATGATCCTATACTTAGAAGACCCAAAAGACTCCACCAGACTTCTAGATCTGATAAACAAATTCGGCAAAGCAGCAGGATACAAAATCAGTGCACAAAAACAACAGCTTTTCTATATACCAACAGCAAACCAATGAACCCATTGAAAAAAAATCAGGAAAACAATTCCATTCACGTTAGCTTCAAAAAATAAATAAAACACCTAGAAATAAAACTAACCAAGGAAGTGAAAGACTGTTACGAACAAAAGAAAATTATAGAAAACTGAAGAAAGAAATTGAAGAAGACATTAGAAAGGGAAAAGACCTTCCACATTCATGGACAGGCAGAGTAAATATTATTAAAATAGCTGTATTATCAAAAGAGCTCTGTGATCCCCACCAAAATACCAATAATGTTTTTTACAACCCTAAAATTCAAAAGAGGGCACAAAATACTCTGAATAGCCAAAGCAATCCACAGCAAAAAGAGCAAAGCTGGAGTTATCAGAATACTCAATTTCAAAATATAATACAGAATTTTAGTAACAAAAACTGCATGGTGCTGGCATAAAAACAGACATGGACACCAATGGAATAAAACAGAAGACACAGAAACAAACCCACACGGCTACAGACATTTGATTCTTGACAAAAGTGCCAGGAACATACGTTGGAGAAAAGACAGCCTCTTTAATAAATGGTGCTAAGAAACCTGGATATCCATATGTAGAAGATTGAAACTCTCTCTCACCCTGGACAAAGAACAATTCAAAATAGATCAAGGATCTAAGTATAAGACCTGAAACTTTGAAACTGCTAGAAGAAAACACAGGGAAAGCACTTCAAGACATAAACATAGGCAATAACTTCCTGAATTGCTCTGATAGCTCAGGAAATAATAGTAAGAATTGACAAATGGAATTACATCAAATTAAAAAGCTTCTGCATAGCAAAGGAAACAATCAACAGAGTGTACAGACAGCCCACAGAATGGGAGAAAATCTTTGCCATTACTCTATCCACAGATGATTAATATCCAGACTATATAAAGGACTCAAAAAAAAACACCACCACAAAACAAATAACACAGTTAATAAATGGGTAAATTAACTGAACAGACATTTCTCAAAAGAATTATTATGGCCAATAATTATATGAAAAAGTCTAATATTTTTAGTCATCAGGAAATGCAAATCAAAACTACATTGAGGGGCTGGAGTTGTCGCTCAGTGGTAGAGTGCTTACCTAGCACATGTGAGGCATTGGGTTTGATCCTTAGCTCGCCTATGAATAAATAAAGGCATTGTATTCATCTACAACTAAAAAAATACATTTAAAAAATTACATTGAGATTCCATCTCACCCTAGTCAGAATGGCTACCATCAAGAATACAAGAAATAAGTCAGGCATGGTGGCACCGGCCTGTAATCCCAGCACTAGGGAAGCTGAGGCAGGAGGATTACAAGTTCAAAGTCAGCCTCAGCAATTTAGCAAGGCCCTAAGCAACTTAGCAAGATCCTATCTCAAAATAAAATATGAAAAGGGTTGGGGATGTAGCTCAGTGGTTAAGTGCCCCTGGGTAAAGAAAGAAGGAAAAGAAAACAAGAAACAATAAATGTTGGTGAAGATATAGGGGGAAAGGAACACTTATACACTACTGGTAGAGATGTAAATTAGTATAGCCACTATGGCAATCAGGATGGAGATTACTCAGAAAACTATAAATAGAACTACCATATAATTCAGCTATACCACTCCTCAATATATACCCAAAGGAATTAAAGTCAACATATGTGCCTGCATACCCATTTTTATCCTGGTACAATTCACAATAGCTAACCTATGTAATTAACCTAGACGTCTGTCAAAAGATGAATGGATAAAGAAGATGCAATACACACACACACACACACACACACACACACACACTACAGCATGGAGTATTATTCAGCCATGAATAAGAATGAAATTTTGTCATTCATAGAAAAATTGGTGGAACTGGAGATCATCATATTAAGTGAAATAAGCTGACTTAGAAAGACAAATATTGCATGTTTTCTCTCATACATGGAATGGGGAGCAACATGAAAGTAGAAGGGAGATTGCTAGAAAAGACGAGGAGGATCAGGGGAGGGGGAAGGGTGAGCAAGGGGGTAGAGGTAGGTGTGATCAAAGTATGCTACATGCATGCACAAACATGTCATAATGAAACCCATTATTCTGCATAATTAATATGTGCTAATAGGAAAGAAATGTAGTGAGCTATCCACAGGAGGAAGAGAGGTGCTCCCTGCTGGGAGGTGGTCATCTGGGAAAATTCCAGGACCCTAGCCAGGGTATGTACCTTGAGGGGTGGAGTGAATGGAAATGAGAATAAGGATAGTTGAAGCCAAGAGGATTGGCTCCAAGGAGGCCCTGGAATAAGTGACTCAGGCCTCTAGAGTCTTCCTCTGGCAACTCTCAGGTATACTGGAGAAGAGAGGAAGGCAGAGTTGAACTGCACATCTGGTCAGTAACACATGGCTCAGGTGTTGGGAATGGCATGCTCCCATCATCACACGTCTGCTTAGAGGACCATTACCAGCACCAGAACTTTACAGATGGGAAATCCAAGGCTCCAGAGGGCTTGTGAATGTCACACACTTACACTCATTAGTGGCCAATGAAGACAAAAGTCTAAAATCCAGTTTCCCAACTCCATGTTTACCTAGGTGTAGGCAAATTTCTTTGCACTTACTTTACAAAGGCACCTCGGAAGAGAAACCATTGTCTTGGTGTACATAGGACTGGATGGTAGGTGAAGGGAAATAGTGAAGGGAAGAGACTTCTTAGCTTAGCATATGGCAATAAAAAGCTCAGTTCAGCCTAGGATTGATGCAAGTCATGTTTGCAAATGGGCAGCCCAGGGAGGCACTGTATAGTGCCCCCAATTCAAGATCCCAACATGCTCAGCAAGGAGGCTGAGGCCAAGGCCTGGCTCCAATCCAAAGAGGCCCCCAGTTCCTCAGAGTCCATTTCTCCAGCTGTTAACTAGAAGAGGCAGGGCCTACTAGGTCTGACTCAAAGGGCCTATTTCAAGGTTAGAAGAATGAGCTAGTGCTTTGAAAACTGCAGAGCTCTTAACTAGGGTCTCTTTTAAAGTGGACACAGTACATTCTAGAGACCTTGAGCAGAGGTGGTCAGCCTTCAGCACAATTGTAACTGAAACAACATTTGGCTTAAGTCCTGGCACTTTGGGGTCAGAATGGCTGAATTCTTGTCCCCACACTGCCACTTAGAGCTGGGCACCCTTTGGTTAGACATGGTCTCTTGGTACCTTGGTTTCCTCCTCTGTGAAATGGCATGATTACCTAAACTGCCTTCATTTGGTGGTTTGAGATCAATAAGATAATTAATACATACAATAACAATGATATATACGACATAGGGTTACAATAATTTATATGAACTGCTGGCCCAAGGCAGAGACTCTGTAGGCATTGGCTGCTGTCACTTCCCCTACACCCCAGGGTGGCACCCACCTGTATCTGTAGGCACCTAAGTACCCATGAGGCAGCCCAGGATGCTGCTGAAGGTAGGCTTTGGATTCATATGGGCAACTTTTGAGGTGTGTGGCTACAGAAGGCAAGTCACTCTCTGAGGCTGATTTCCTTATTGTTCAAATGGGGATAACGGTACTTATCATGGAAGGTTTTGGAGGACCATTGTGTAGTTATTAATGGGAATCAATAAAAAGGGACTGGGAGAGAGAGGGGGTGAGAGGTTACCCTGAGGATTCAAGGTGGCACAGCTGGAATGAGGCCAATTCAAACAACTGTTGATAATGCCTAGAGAGGTCAGGGTCACCCTCTGCTTCCCTGAGCAGGGCTCTCTAATGCAGACAGAGGCTGGAGGTAAAACATTGAGGACAAGAAGCAAAAGCTTAAAATCCTGTCTTTGTGTTTAACTTCTGCATTCCTTCTTCCCCCTTTTTTCTGGGGGAGGGGGGACCGGGGATTGAACTCAGGTGCACTTGGCCACTGAGCCACATCCCTAGCCCTATTTTGTATTTTATTTAGAGACAGGGTCTCACTGAGTTGCTTAGGGCCTCGCTAAGTTGCTGAGGCTGGCTTTGAACTCACGATCCTCCTGCCTTAGCCTCCCAAGTGCTGGGATTACAGGCGTGCGCCACTGTGCCAAACTTCCTTCTTCCTCTTGACACTTGTCATCCAAGGGCCTGGTGTTGCAAAGGGCTAGAGCCTCCTGCCCTCCTTTGGGAGCAGTCCGGTCACCATGAGAAGAAAGAGCACCTAGGATGGGGGCAGGCCCCTGGGAAGGAAGCTGAGGGAGCTGACCTTGCCTTTACCCTGGGCAACCAGGCACCCTCAGAACGCATAGGTGGCCCAGTCCAATCCACCAGGCAGGCAGTCATGGAGGGCATGGTGCCAGGGAGTGGGTGGCAAATAGCACTGCTTTGCCTGAACCATTTTTGCCACACCACAGCCTGAGACCAGGAGAGCAGCCTGGCACCAGCAATTGTTCAGAGCAATGTCTCCAGTCAAATCCTGGATGCTGCTGCCTCCAGACTCGGCTGTAACTAGGCCAGGTGATAACACCTGTGCTTCATATAGTTCTTGTAAGGATCAGGCACATTAATACTTTTACAATGCTTGGATATCACTTGGCACACAGTAAATGCTAAATAAATGTTTAATAAAAAAAAAATAGGTGGGGGAGTAAAGCTCCTGGAACCTAGCAAACGGTCAAAGAATTCCTCTTAGAGGTGCTCCCTGAATGCCTTCTCTTCCCTTCTGCCCTTGCACCAGCCAGCATGCTGCCTCTGACACACTCACGTTACTGGAGCATAGAGAAAAGAAGCCAGGGGGCCACTGAGCACTCTGAGTCCTCCCAGGAATGTTTGCATTTCATGAATCATATGTTAGTCTCAGTGAAAACTCTAACCAGTGGAATTTTCAGCCTCTGAGTAGACAGTATAATGGGACCATAACAGGAAAGAGGTGGGAGGAAGGTAAAAGGCCCTTACCCCACCCTAATCTCTGCCAAACAGCAATGTTCTGAAGACTGGTCTGCCCCCAAAACTCTAAAAGGCAGGATCATAAAAGTGGACACATTCAACAGTAATCTCTCAGGATACTTTTACTTAGTCATCAAAGGGTACCCAACTATCAG
Organism: Glaucomys volans; assembly: GCA_020662805.1. NCBI lineage: Eukaryota > Metazoa > Chordata > Mammalia > Rodentia > Sciuridae > Glaucomys > Glaucomys volans. The sequence continues at coordinate 857,928 of JAJEJO010049825.1, forward strand.
TGACTCAAACAATAAAGACATTTAGCATCTCATGTAAGAAATCTGGAGCTGGGAGGTTGCAAGGTTAGGTCAGGGGCTCAACAAGGTCATGAAAGACTCATGTCCTTCCCATTTTCCTTCTTGATGATCTTCAGAGTGTGGTACTTTCTCCTCTCATGGTTACAAGATTGCTGCCACAGTACCAAGCATCTCATCTTTAAAAAACAACATCCCAACAAGGGAGAGATGATCAGGCCTTTCCTCCTGAGCCTCTACCCTCTCCCCGACCTCTCTCATCTCTCCTCCTCCAACCCATTTCAGGTAGGGAAATCTTTCCCAGAAACCCCTTGGCAAACCTTCCTTTACCTCTAATTGCCCAAGATGAGTCACAAGCCTGTTTTACACTAACCTCTTGCCAAGGCAATAAGGATTAACGACAGAGATTTAGAACTAATTGTGGTTCTATTATGGGCCTGAGGAAAAGAGCCATCTTCTGAGACTTGCCTGTCAAATACCTGAGTCAAAGTTGGGGTCTTGCTCTAGAAGGAAGAAGAGGGCTGGCAGCTGGCAGCTGGCTGGGCAACATAGAGTCTGCCATGAGCACTGAGCCTCCTTCATCATTGTCTTGGCTCTTTGAAGTTCCTTGTGCCTTGTCTAGGCCCCTTTGCACCAGTACTGGGCCTGGGAGCAGGCATACTATGGGACCTAGCTGCAATGGCAGGTCCAACGAAAACATCCTGATACAGCTGGGCACAGTAGCTTTCACCTGCAATCCCAGTGACTCCAGGAGCCCAAGGCAGGAGGATTACAAATCCAAGGCCAGCCTCATCAGCTTAGTAAGGCTCTAAGCAAGATCCTGTCTTTCAAAAAAAAGGTTGGGAATGTTGTTCATTGGTAAGAGTGCCCTTGGGTTCAACTCCTAGTAAATAAGGAAAAAAAATATCCCAATACTGAAGCTAAATGCCAAACGATGCACACAGAGGGTCTGGGGCATGCAGAGAGGCAAGGGCCCAGAAGGCAGAGGGCTAGAGTTAATGGAAATGAAGTACAAGTGTCCAAAGTACAGGCATCCCTTAGTATCCACAGGGAATTGGTTCCAGGGCTCCCTTGGATACCAAAATCTGCAGCAGCTCAAGTCCCTTATATAAATAATGATAAAGTATTTCCTTGTAATCTTCACACATCCTCCTGTATACTTTAAATCATCTCGAGATTATGTATAATACCTAATACAATATAAATGCTATGTAAATAGTTGTTACACGGTACTGTTTACAGGCTGAACAAACAGGGCCACCAGATCTTGAACTTTCAGCCTCCATAACTGTGAGCTAAAGAAACTTTTTAAAAAAAATAAGTACCCAGCTTCAGGTATTTTGCTATAGCAACAGAAAACAGACTAATACAACCAGAGAAGGGTGTCACTATGAGCTGTTGATACCTGACATTCCTAGAAGCCAGGGATCTGATCAGGACATCAACGGATTCCACTATAGCGTGCTACTGCCTCCTATGCAATGTGCTTCACATATGTTCTCTTTAATCTTTGCTATGGACATGACCACAATTACACCCATTTTGCAGGATAAGGCTCTGAATGCTCAAGTCATTTGTCCAGAGGTTCTCAGTTCCTTGGTGGCAGAGGTAGTATCTGAAGCCAGGTGATGTGACCTCAAAGTTCACGTAAGGTTGCCAGAATTAACAAACAAAAATACTTGATGACCAATTAAATTTGGATTTCAGGTAAACAATAAATACATTTTTAGTACAAGTATGTCCCATACAATATTTGATACCAAAAAGTTAGACGTCATTTACATGCAATGCAAATTTAATAGGGCATCCTATATTTTATTGGCAACCCTGAAGCCCATAGTGTCAAGCAACCCTCTCAGTTCAGTTACTCAAGCAAACAGCTTGGTGGTGGGACTTACACATAGTGCCAGATACTGGGGATAAAGGCATTTTTTAAAGGGTTTGCAATATTTCTTTTCTTTTTTTAATTGATTTTTTATTTGTTCTAATTTGTCATACACGACAGTAGAATGCGTTTATACATTTTGATAGATCATACATAAATGGAGTGTAATCTCTCATTTGATAAAGGCATTTTTAAAATTGAAATACACACTAGTACTTTCATGCTTTGCAGAAGGAGGGTAGCTTCTGTGTGTGTCCCATCACAAGGATTGTGACCATATTTCTACATTTGTAAAACAACCTCCTCCTAGTGCAGTAACCCAGGGTGCTCCCATTAAAACTGCAAAGTGGATAGGAAGTAGCAAGTTTCCTGTCCAATATTCTCAGGTCCACATGTGAACCACCCCCAAGCTCGGCAGGCAGCCTTGGGGTTCCCTCCACCCTCGCTTGAGGGAGCTTTGACTAAATCCTATTTCTTTCTCTCAATCGATCACTCCACCCACTCTGGGTGCTTGCAAATCTCAACTCGAGCTTCTGCATGAAGGGGAAGCCCAAGAATCACAAACAGCCTGGTGAGTATGAGCTTTTCAAATTCATCTGAGGAGGCCACGCTCCAGCTGAGGTCCCTGCAATAGCAATCCACCCTGTGTGATGTGACCGATGGCACCTGCAGAGAACCATTTCCAATGCCCTCTCCCCCTCTCACACTACGAGGCATTTCAACTGGCTCGGCACCCGAGGGTGAGGGCCGGGGTGCGCTTTGGAGGCTCACCCAGGCAGCAGCGGATCTAGGCTATAATTAAACCAGACTGTGAACATATTGTTCACGGAAACCTTAGCAGAACATGAGTCATATTGGTGAAGTGAATCACACAGCCTCAGAGTTTCCATTTATATTTGCTGTATTTGGGGACTTTATACTTTAGCTCAGGATTTCTGTCCATCCCTCCAATTAATCCTCCCTCTTGGGGACAAAGTCTCAAGGCTGGACATAGTCAAGGGTCCATGTGGGTAGTCAGGAAGGAGAGCAGGAATGGGGGCTTGCTGGCACCAAGAAGATCATCTCACCTCCACCACGAGCTCCTCTCCAGGGAGCAGAGGAAATAAAAGTAGGGGGAAAATCTAGCCATTATGACTGTTGTTAGTATCTGAAAAAAATTTTCAAGTAAAATTTGATGAAGGAGAGGAGATTGAAACTTTGGGTTGAAATGAAGTCTCATGATCCTTGTGCAGCTTTTGGTTAATTCAGCTCCCAGGACAGGCATCAGCCAGCATAGACTAATGACCACAGCCCCAAATGCCTGGCAGCCGGTTCAAAGCCCTGCCCAGTCTGTGTCTCCATTTCCTCCTCAGGAGAACAGTGATAATAACAGTCTCTACCCCAAGGGGCTGCTGTGAGGGTTAATGAGCTAAGATGTGTGAAGTGCTGAGAACAGTGCGGGGCTCATCACCAACATCACCATCTCCAGACCTTGGTAGCATCACTAAACACCGAGGGAACAGGGCTTCACTTGCTTTCCAAGCAACCATAGTCAGGAGACTGGGCACAGTGGCATTCACAGGATAGGGGAAGAGACTTCCCTACATCCTATATGGTCATTTTTGTTATTGGCATAGACACCTAAATCCCATCACACACTAGTAGCACCTGAGCACAGCTCGTTCATGTGTCCCCAGGGGATCCTACTATACTGGCATTTTTGGAGAAGGAAGTAAGTTTCTCCCTTTAGGAGATTCATAGAGTGGCGTCTGTAGCACAGGGAGGTGATAAAGGACCCTCTGCCACATTGAACCACGCCAGAGCTATGTAGGCAGGATGCCCACAGCCATGACACAACCACCCTCACCACTCAGCATACACATTCAGGGCACAACAGTTTACTTATTTGGACCCTCACACCAACCTCAGGAAGTTATGGGGAGGGAGTACCCTGCCCCTATTGCAGATCCCCAGGGAGCTGCAATAATAGTAATTCAATAAAGAATTATTAAATCTACTCAGACCCAACATGTAAGTGACCTCAGGGATACCCAACATTTTCCAGGAAGGATATTCTTATCATTCATAGCTGGGCATGGTGGTGCACACCTGCAATCCTACTCTAGAAGCTGAGGCAGGAAGATCACAAGTTCAAGGTCAGCCTGGGCAACTCAGCAAGACAGTGTCTCAAAAAAAATAAAAAGGGATGGGAGCTAGTTTTGGTGGTGCTTGCCTGTTATCCCAGCAACTCAGGATTTCAAGTTTGAGGCCACTCTCAGCAACTTAGTGAGACCCTGTCTCCAAAAATAAAATAAAACAAAATAAAAAATAAAAGAGGGCTGGGATGTAGCTCAGAAGTTAAGCCCCCTGGGTTCAATACCCAGAACCAAAAAAAAAAAAAAAAAAGAAAAAAAAGAATGGGGATGTAGCTTAGTGGTACAATCCCCAGTACCAAAAAAAAAAAAAAAAAAAAAAAAAAAAAAAAAAAAAACAACTGAGCTGCAAGTGATAAGTAAATTAATTTGTTCTCTTGTAATTTATTAATTGGAGAGGGACATAATAGACAAATAAAGTCTCCATTCGGTTTGAGATAAATGGTTTTCCCAAGCTGAGGAGCTGGGATTCCTGCCAAGAGCAAAGAAATGTGACATTTTCATTTGCCCAAGATATCTTATTTGGAACTCCATGTACCTTCTCTGGAAAGCTTTATAAAATGACAATACCTGAGGGACTCCTGTTAAGATGACTGCCCTCCCAGGAAGTCCAGGGATCCCAAACAGGGAGCCATGGGGAGTTCTGATCCCATCTTATAGTCCCTAGGATACTGGCTGCATAAAGATAAAGGATACAACAGTACCAGAGAGGAAGGGACCTAATGGCTGGTGCTGGGAACTGGGCCTAGAACTGAACCAAAGGCAGACTACCCACTCTGATGGTTCAGAGGGCCCCCTTCTCTTGATGAAAGCCCTAGAAGTCATAGAGTTCCCCAACATGTCACTTTCCTGGACCTCTAGATAAAGAGACCTAAGCTTTGCTCCTGCTTGAGAAGCTCAGAATTCCAGGCTGTAAGGACACATTCCTAGAATGCAAGAAGTCTAGGACCTCTTAAGGGACATACCAAAGAACATACCCAACAGGCCTGCAGTTCTAGCCATACCAGGCCCACAGATCCACAGGACAACAAGACTCAGCCCTTCTCACCTAATATGCTCAGTCTGACTCACCGGAGAGTAACCCTAAGTCAGGCTGAATATGAGCCATGTTTCTTCATTTAGAAATGCCTGGTTTTGCTCTGAAACCCTGGTCTTGTAGAAAGAGCACTTGGATTAAAGTCAAAAGGCCACTGTGTGACTTTCCAAATCAATTAATTTATTTCTGTTACTTTGTCACTTAAAATTCCATGTGACTTTTTAAAAACCCCATAAATTCCATTAAAAATCTATTTGTCTACTGTAAATATGAAGAAGGGGGAAATGGAATGAATGACAGTTTAAGTAGACTAGGAAAATTCCTCAAACAATAGATTATAAATAAATATTGAGAAAGATGAGTAAAATAAAATCCATTATATTAGTCAAGTTTACCAAAGGTGATAAAACTGAATTTACCCAATAAAAGAGAGTCAGGGTTAAAAAACAAAAGTCGAGGTATGTTACATAAAGGGAAAATGTATAAAATAAAACAATAGAAAAATGGTCAATAATATGCTAAAAAGATATCAGAAAAAATGCCAACAAGAAGAAAGCAGGAGGTAAGGAAAAAGTTAAGGCTCAAAACCCTAAATAGGACCAAGAAGGACAATATGTATGATAAAAATAAGCAATAAAGAATGAACGATATTCATAAATTAATGTGCACTAAATAGCATAGATGCCTGGAGCATGAAGCAAAAGAACTACAGAAAAATATAATAGGAAAAAAACTACAGTTTTTGTGGGATCCTTCAATTCACCTCTTTCAGAACTGGATATACCTAATAAGCAGAAAGTCATTAAAGGCATAAATAAAGTGATTGATACGACTAATAATTTGTTGTAATAAATACATAGAGTGTCCACCAATCTGCAGCACACACACACAAGATCACTTCCTCCTACTATATTCTCACAACACAGAACAATTCTGTAACCAAATGCGTGGGGGTTTTCCCACACACACCAAGCTTGCAATTCTGCAGCAGACACCAGCTGGGCATCCTCTAATTCAATTCAATTCCAACACTACCTAGCAATAGGGTCAGATCCCATTAGTTAAGGGCTAGGTCCCGCAAGACTGCACCCCCGACTCCTTCAGATGTCCCAAGTCCCAGGTTGTTTTACCTGTGCTTCTGACTGACCAGCTATAAATCAGGGTTCCCACAAACCCCTCTCTTGGGTTAGATTAATTCTCTAGAATGCCTCACAGAACTCAAGAAAACACATTTATTGGTTTACTTTAAAAGATATTACAGTCAGGCACAGTGGCACACACCTGTACTCCGAGCAGCTCAGAGGCTGAGGCCAAAGGATGGCAAGCAACTTAGCAAAACCCTGAACCCTTGCCTCAAAATTTGAAAAGGGGTTGGGGGTGGAACTCAGTGTTAGAGCACCCCTGGATCCAATCCCCAGTATTGGGGGAAAAAAAAAAGATATTACCAAGGATACTGTAAAGACTTTAGGAGTTGAATGCCAGAAATGGGGTGACAATATCACACATTCTTTAAGTGAAAAACATACATTTTCTTTGTATATTCATGAAACATTTATAGATCAGGTTCATGGCCACACACACACACACACACACACACACAAAGACATTAAATTTTTTAGGAATAATAAAGGAGTGAAATTCTTAAAAGCAGACTATTTTAAAGGTGGAAAATAAGAAACACACTCCTAGAAAACCCTTAGCTTATAGAGAAAATGAAAAGAGAAATTACTTCCTAGAAATTAATGAAAAGGACACTTCACATGAAAACTGATACCACACAGTGAAAGCAGGACTTAAAGGAAATATATAGCCTTTAATGTTTTCATTATGTTAGACAGTATCTAAAAATTAAAGACCTATACCAATCTTTTTAAAAAATTTTTTTAGTTGTAGATGGACACAATACCATTATTTTATTTATTTATTTTTATGTGGTGGTGAGGATCAAACCCAGGGTCTCACATGTGCTAGGCAAGCACTCTACCACTGAGCCTCAACTCCAGCCCCCTATACCAATCTTAAGAAATTAGATAAAGAACAGCAAAAACAATAGACCAACAGAAATCAGAGCAAAATTAGTACAATAAAAGCTGGAACAGGTGAAAGAAAAAATAAATACTCTCCCCTCAAATAGCTGAGAGGAGAAATAAATGCAAAAGCTGGTGCTTAGAAAAGACTAACATTAGGGACAAGCCAGATCAAGGAAAAAAGCAAGTAAGCAGTTCACAAGAGGAGGAATGAGAAAGGTGGCATAACCTCGATTTAGTTGAAATTGACAGAATCAAAAGAAGGGGTAATGAGTTAATCTGAGTAGTTGACTTCTTTGCAAAATTGAAACTACCAAAATAGACCCACAACTTAAATAGACCAAAATTACCAAGAAGAGTTTGGGAAAGAGAGTAGCAGTCTGCCATGAAAAAGACACCAGGACCACATGGGTCCAAGAGCTAAGTTTTATCTAACTTTAGTGGACAAATGAGTTGAATATTACCTGCATTTGCTTCTCTCAAGCAGTCTACACAAAGAATCTGCAGCTTTTGTTAAAATGCAGATTTGGATTCGATAGAACAGGATGGGACCTAAATAGACCACATTTCTTTTGTTTCTTTTTTTTTTTTAAAATTATTTTTTATGGTACTGGGGATTGAACCCAGGGGCACTCGACCACTGAGCCACATCCCCAGCCCTATTTTGCATTTTATTTAGAGACAGGGTCTCACTGAGTTGCTGAGGCTGGCTTTGAACTCGTGATCCTCCTGCCTCAGCCTTCCAAGTGCTGGGATTACAGGCGTGCGCCACCACTCCTGGCAATAGACCACATTTCTAAGGTAGACACTGATGGATCAGGTGGATCCTTTGTTTGGGGGCCACAAGTTGAGGAGCAAGGATTTAAACTATTTCAGGCAATAGGGGGAAAAGATATCAAATGCCCTGGTTCCTTTTAGGAAGTCATTTTTAGGAGGTCAAAATCAGACACAGTTAATTTCAACAATAACAAATCTTCAACTTCAATTTCATTTATAAATATATGTGCAACTTCTATGTAAAATATTAGTAAATAGACTTGGCATAGAACAAAAGAATCAGAAGTGTTCTCCAATGTAAAGAAATCTAGCAAAACAATTCTTTTCATGGATGAACTAAAGGAGAAATTCCTTAAATCATATAAACATATTCACTTTAAGTAAAATAGGACTAGATGAAAACTATGCAAACAAAATTAAGAATATTTATTTTAAAAATCAAAACACTGAATATATTTAATTAAAGCCAATAGAGATTCTTAATGCACCCTAACATCATTATTATTTAACATTGTTTTAAGGCAGGGATTCTCAACATGGGATGCCCATTAGAATTGTCTGGGAAGCTTTTTAAAAAATATACACCAATTAAATCTCTGAGCCTAGGGGCCTGCCATTGGAAATTTTTTTTAAAGCTTCCTGGCTGATGGTAATGTGTAGTCTGGGGTAAGAACCACCATTTTTAAAGGCTTCATCAAATGCAACATAAAAAGAAAATAAAACAGCAGGCATCATCATTGGGAAAGAAATAGGGTTGCCAGATAAAATACAGAACATCCAGTTAAATTTGAATTTCAAATGAACAACAAATACTCTTTCAATAAAAGTATGTCCTATTCAATATTCGGGACATACTTATGCTAAAAAAATTGTTGTTTATCTGAAATTCATATTTAACTATACATTCTGTATTCCCATTTGCTAAGTTTGGCAATCCTGAAAGAAGTGATACAGACTCTGCTGATGTTACAATTGTCTGCCTTAAAAATTCAAGAGATCCTATTAAAAAACTTAATAACATATTTGGTAAGGAGGCTGGACACCAGATATTTCACAATAGTAAATAGTGTTTTTTTTTTCCTTTTTATAACTGTTAACAATAAGTACCTAGAAAGGCAAATGAGGGTAAATTTTCCATTTGTGTTTTTTTGTTGTTGTTGTCGTTTTTGTTTTTTTTGTGGTGGTGGGGATTGAACCCAGGGCCTTGTGCTTGCAAGGCAAGCACTCTACCAACTGAGCTATATCCCCAGCCCTCCACTTGTAATAGAGGGAAAAAAAAACATAAAACATTTAGGAATAAATTTAGAAAAAAAGAGATATAAGACCAATGAAAAGAAAACTATAATACCTTACTTAAAAAAAAATAGCACAGTGGCACATGCCTGCAATCCCAATGACTTGGGAGGCTGAGGCAGGAGGATAGCAAATTGCAGGCCAGGCTCAGCAACATAGCGAGACCCTGTCTCAAAATAAAAAAGAGAAGGTTTGGGGATGTGGCTCAGTGGTTAAGTGCCCCTGGGAAAAAAGTAAAAGAAAAAACAAAAACCAAAGCAATTTATGAACAAATGGAAAGTTACAAATTGTTCTTAGATAAACTGCTAAATATTTTTTAAAAAGTAAAAATTTCCAAATGTAGTATAGAACTTTAATTCAATTTCAATAGAATCTTAAGAAGGCTTTTCCTGAAATTTCATAAAATTATATTAAATTCCCCATAGGGAAATGTCTGGTAATAGCTAACAAAACTATGAAAAGAACAGTGGAATAGGACTTACTTTCCTAGATATCGCGAATTCTGTGAAGCTACTAAAATTCAAATTAAAATATATTGGTATAAAAATAGGCAAAAAATTGATGGATACATCTAGAAAATCTAGGCTAAATGCCAGTATATTTTAGAAATGAGTGTATGACAAGTGTGGCCATTCCATTCAGAAGGAAAAACATGAACTATTCAATAAATGAGATTGGCATGACAGGGTATCCATATGGAAAAATATAAAAATAAACCACATATTATACTATATAAAACTAAATTCTGGATGTAAAGACTTAAATGCAAAAATAAAAATTTTGCAAGAAAATCCAAGGGAGTAGATGTATCATCTAGAGAGGTTGCAAGACTAGAAGTTATAAATGAAAATATGAATATATTTACTACTTAAAATATAAAAATTTTTTATGGTAAAGGTAACACAAACAAAGTCAATAGACAAGCAATAGAGGTGGAAACAATTTATAATGCAAATTATTCAGGGTTGATGTCTACAGTATACAAAAATATCTTACAAATTGATGAGAAAAAGATGTGCAGCCTAAAAGAAAAATAGCAAAAATATGAATATATAATCCACAGAATTGCAAGTCTAAACACATGAAAAGCTCCTCAAATTCTCTGGTAGTCAAGGAATATAAAATACTAATGAGATATCATTTTATCCATCAAATTCACAAAACACAGAAATAACAAAAACATTTAACTATCTAATGCTAGTAGAGATGAGGGAAAAGGACTTTTCATACATTGCTGATGATCATTCCATTGCCACAGATTTGGTTTTCTGGGGGGTGAGGGGTGGGGACATAATCAAGCAACACCTCTTAATTTTAAAAGGCAATTACCATACTAACCAGCAATTTGACCTCTGGTGATCTATCTTTAGATTAGTACCACTATTCAGGGACATACATATAATACTCACTACAGCTTTGCGTTACAGGTCAAGAACAGGAAAGAATCACCTAATAAAAGCAGAATGGCTAAATTGAATGGGGGAATATTTTATAGCCACTAAAAAGAATCAATTGATGAGCAAAAATGCTCATGGCAGCATTGCCCACAATAACTCCAATGCCTATCAGTACTAGAATGGATAAATTCTGGTATTTGCATACAATGGAACTCTAAACAGCAACCGGAATGAAAAGCTACAACTATAGTGCCTTTTTTATGGCACTATGAATGCCATAACTATCTTGTACAAAACAGTGTGTACTGAAATGTTCCTTTTATATAGAGCACAAAACAGGCTAAAGACATCCATACTGTTAAAGTAAGGTGGTGGCTACCCTTGGGGAGGTGAGAGAGAAATAGAAGAAGGCATGGGTCGGGGGATGAAGATGACTCTGGGGTACTGGTAGTATTCTGTTTCTTGGCCTGGATGCCAGTTACACAGGTGTATCCATTGAGGAAATTCATTAAGCAGTACCCTGATGATTTGTGTACTTGTCATGGACCATTTTTTGTTGCTTTAACAAAATACCCGAGACCAGGTAATTTATAAAGAATACAGTTTATTTGGCTCACAGTTCTAGAGGCTGGGAAGTCTAAGAGCATAGTGCTGGCATCTGTTCGGCTCTGGTGAGAGCTTTTTCCTGCATCATAATATGGCAGAGGCACCACATGGCAAGACAGATCAAGAGTGCTAACATAGCTCTCTCTTCATCTTCTTAAAAAGCCATTAATGCCTTCATGGAGATCCCGCCCTCATGACCTCATCTAATCCTACCTATGTACCAAAGACTCTTTCTCCAAATATCATTAACATATGAATCTGAGGATTAAGTTTCCAGTACATGAACATTTGGAGGATACATTCAAACCATAGCAGTATTAAAAAAAGAAGAAGAATTAGAGCCGTAATAGCTAGGCATTGTTCACTGAGAAAAGCAGAATGCAGAAAATTATATATGACATAATCCCATTTTTATACAGCATACAACAGAACCACCTTGATTATGTATTACTGTGTGTGTAAATATACACATATATGAAGATACATATGGCTCTGTACAGGTTTATATGCAAACAGATAAAAATATGGAAGGCCATATAGCAGATTAATATGGGTTCCCTAGGTAAGGGCCATGTTGATATTGGGGGAGGAAAGGTGAAAAGAAAACAAATATGGCCTTATTTTTTAAAAGATGTATAATATGATCCCATTTGTATAAAAATAATTAAAGAAATTCAGAAATAAGTCCTACCAAGGTTTAAAAATTGAGGTCCAGTAAATGACACATTTTACATAACTCAAGCACATGGCATATTGTGAACATTCAGTCATTGTATAAAACTATAAACCCTAAAGATTATTACCAAATAGTAAAGGATTCAGAAAGTCTATTTATCTGCTGCTAGCAATATGGTGATGGTAGACTCAGACAACCTGAAAATCCTTTTATTATAATCACCTAGCAATACTGACTCAAGTGTAACATAATTATTTTAAATGTACAATGAAGCTCACAAATAATAAAAGCAAATCCCCAAGTGCCAGAAACAAAGAGGGAAATGAAAAAGCAGAGGGGTAAGTGCTTGAGCTAATGGGGGGTATTTGTCTCTAAAACCTAGGAGTTTGGGATTTAATACCTACACAGTCACAAAAAATAAGGCTTTGGGAGGTAGGGAATTGAACTGAGAATTTCACATAAAGCCAAGACCCTCAAAGAACTATTTTATTTATGAAAGGATTTAAAAACAAGAGAGACCACAGAACACAAGTCTTTGGGTGGGAAAATAATAAAAGCTCTCTGAGAATTCAAAACCAGGGGACCACAATTCACATTGCTTTTACTTTACGCACATAGTTCAGAAACTCTAGACTAAAAAGTAATATAAGAATGATTTCTCAAGCACTAATACCTCTGAGGTACAAGGCAAAAGCAAACAAAGATGTGGAAGAAAAGGTCCCACATTCCATGCATCAAGCATTGCTAATGACAAATTCACAATAAAAAATTGCAAAGCCCAAAAATGAACAATCCAATCTGATTGACTGTCTATACATACTACAAACATACAATTATACCCCCCATAAACTTGAATACACAGAGATAACTAGAAAGATTATAAAAGATATACATATAAAATAAATGAAGACTAGAAAAGAAGCAACCAAATCTTAAAAATTAAATTAAATTCTATGAAAAAAGAGCAAGCAGAATTGAAAAAAATTAAGTAGAACAACAAAATCCTCATAATATGTCTTGGCATAAAAATTTTCTCTTAAATTATAGGAATGACAATAAAAGACAGTGCAGAATACTGAAATAACCGAAAAATGTGCTATGTTCATGGATAGGAAGACTCAACATAGTAAAGATGGCAACTTTCTTCAGGTTAACTTATAAACTTAATGCAATTGCCATCAAAATCCAACAGATTTTTGCAAACTTGACAAGCTGATCCTAATATGTATACAGAGAGAACTAAAAGGTCACAGAAATTCTGAAGAATAAAGGTGGCGGGGGAGTGGGGGCGGGGGGGAGCTCATGCTACCAGACAACAAGACTATTATAAAACTGTAGTATTTAATACATGATGTATTTGTAAGAAAATAGACAAGAGACCTATGGATGATAACAAATAGCCTAAAAGCTGATCCATGTGTATGTGGGAGCTTGCTATATAACAGAGGTGTCATCACAAATGAGTAGGAAGAAATGAATTATTCAATAAATGGTATTCCCACATCATACCCCAAAATTATTTTCAGAGGATGAAAGAGCTAAATACTCTTGAAATTCAAAATTAGAAAAAAACACCTTTGGAGAATAAAATCAATTCCATTATTCACAGTAGTTATGTTCAATAAACTCTCCATGAACATTGAATTAGCAAATATTGAAACACTGCTCTTCAAGGAAATTCAGGGTTGGTTTCCTGTCAGCTTCTGATCACGTTTTCATCAACTGATCAATACATACCTTGTTTTATGTGTGTCTCTGTTTAAAGACACCTCATTTATTGTGTATTGTTGATTAATCAACCCTGAACTCATGGCCAACAGCACTATCACACATGCCTGAATCAATCTTATTTTTAAAGTAAGTATTTTCTCCAGAAAGCTCCGCACTACCTTCTTGTGCTTAGGAACAGCACTTCAGTACTATGCTTGGGAGCCATTTTAAATGACAAAATCACTACAAAAAGCAGAAAATGTGAAAAATATGGCACTAAACAAGTGTCTACAAGGACACTTATTTATAGTCTGAGAGTTTAAACAAGAAGGCAGAATGTCACCTCATTTGACCTCTGCTGGGAACATGCAGGACTCAATTATTTTTACTACATTTGCACATGGCCAATGCATATATTGACTTTGGATTAAAATAAATTTTGTTGAGTAGGTAACATTATAAATATTGGAAGTGCAAATAATGAGGATCAACTGTATCTTTATATTACTAGGATTAGAAAGGATTTTTCTGTAGACAAGACACAAAAAGCACAAATTATAAAGGAAAAGACTGACAAATAAAAATTTAAAACTTCTGTTTGAAAACATGCTAGAAAGTGAAAAATCAAGTCACAGACTGGAATAATATAGCTGCTTCACAAATAAAGAACAAAGGAGGGGCTACAGAATGTAGCTCAGTGGTAGAGCCCTTGCCTAGGATGTGCCAGGCCCTGGGTTTCCATATCCATCACCACAAAACAAAACAGGATTATCATCGAGAAGAGTTTTAGGTGTTTTTGTTACAGCCACCAAGATCATGGAAGTGAAGAGGAAGAAGTGTTCTTTCCACAAATTCATCTACCTGGGCATGGACCTCAACCAGCTGCTGGACACACCCTGTGAGCAGCTGAGACAGCTGTACAATGTGTGGCAGTGCTGGTGGCTAATCTCTGGCCTGCACTAGAAGCAATACTTCCTGTTGAAGTGCCTGAGCAAGGCCAAGAAAGAGGCGCTGCCTACAAAGGTGCACCTGCGGGATCGGTGAGGGACATAATCATCCTGCCCAAGGTGGTGAGCAGCATGGTTGATGTCCACAATGGCAAGATCTTCACTTCAGGTGGAGATCAAGCCCAAGTTGATCAGCCACTCCAAGGTGGAAGCATAGCCTGCCTGGCATGTTGGGCCACCCAGTCCACCCTCTTCATCCCCCTCAAGGAGTCTTCCTGCTCAGTAAAGGCACATGCAATTCCAATTTAAAAAAAAAAAAGTTTTAAAAGTTCCTAGAAATCCTTAAGAAAAATTAAACTAGCCATTAGAAAAATTAGCAAAGCATAAGAATAAGCATTTTACAAATGAAGAAAATAGACTGGCCAATAAACTAATTTTTAAAAATGCTCAATATCATTTGCAATCAAGAAACATTAAAAGTGAGATATATGAGTTGGGGTTGTGGCTCAGTGGTAGAGCCCTTGCCTAGCATGTGTGAGGCACTGGGTTCAATCCTCAGCACCACATAAAAATAAACAAAACAAAGGTAATGTGTCCCTCTACAACTAAAAAAAATTTTTTTTAAAGTGAGATATAAATGTACACACACATACATGTCACAAGATTTTAGTGTGGTTAAGAATAACTCGTGTCAGGCAAAAATTTTACAACATTAAACAATTATTATTAAAGTAAAAATGCATTTTTAGGTTAAATTTCTAAGGCATATAACTTATTCTGGAAATTAGGATCCCTAAGGAGAAAATGTGAGTTCCAGAAACAATGTTGAGAATTAAAAAACAAACAATATTCAGGAAGTAATAGAAAAGACACATTAGGTACTGCCAAAGGCTTTAGACATTCTCAAAACCATTAGCCTGCAATTATCAGGGGTTTTCGTATAAGACGAGGGGGCAGGACTTCTGCACACACAGGTTGAAGACTTTTTTTTTTTTTTTTTGCAGCTGCTTCTTTAACTAAGCATGGAATTTGATCTTTAAAATGGCAGCAGAACTGAGAGGTCCCCACCTCTCCCATTTTTTCTGTACATAATATGATAGCAATGATATAGCACAATTCTATTTTCCATGCTTTGGACAAGGGCTTAGGCAACCATAACCCACTCAAGTCCACTTCTTAATTCTCAATAATTCTGTTTTAGGTTGTGACCATAATCATGTAGGAACACTGTATGTCTTTATACATACTCTCATCAATGCCTGCTACAAGAATTAATTTCAGTTAAGCATTTAATAAATATTAGGCTCCTACTATGCACTAAGCATTGTCCAAAATGGTCATATGGTCATTACACCAAATCAAGAACATTTTTAAAAAATATTTTTTAGTTGTTGATGGACCTTATTTTTATTTATTTATATGTGGTGCTGAGCATCAAACCCAGTGCATCACACATGCTAGGCGAGTGCTCTACCACTGAGCCACAACCCCAGTCCCAAGAACATTTTATTATTAGTTCAGATTATCTAATCTGAGTGATTGGCAATAAGTAACACTAGAACATTACCTGAGAAATATTTCTTCTTCTAGATTTCTTCGTTTCAACGTCTCTTCATTCTGTAAGCAATGTATTTCTTCAAAAAGAGAATGGCAAGAGATAAGTTTAAACAGGTAGGAAGGCACCTTCTCTGACCACGCTAAAGGGTTCGAGTTTTATCAGGAAGCCAGCAAAAAAGCTGAAGAAAGGAAGGATAATCTTAAAATTAGAAAGAATAGAATAAACCCAATAAAAAAAATCAGGCCGGTGCAAGCCTGTAATCTCAGCGACTCAGGAGACTGAGGCAGGAGGATGACAAGTTCAAAAGCAGCCTCAGCAACTTAACGAGGCCCTAAGCAACTTAGTCAGACCCTTGTCAAAATAAAAACCATTAAAAGGGCTGGGGATATAGCTCAGTGGTTAAGCGCCCCTGGGTTCAATGCCTGGTACCAAAAAAAAAAAAAAAAAAAGGAAAAGAAAAGTCAAAGCAAAGCTAAAGAGGGTAGAACAGAGAAATGAAAACGCATTCATAGGCAAATGTGCGTATAAATATTCTTAGCAGGATTATTCATAGTGTTAAAAACTGGAAACAAACTAAATGCTTATGAATCAGTGAATCAATAAACAATGGATGTGGTATATTAATACAATGTATACTGATCAGCAACAAAAAGGAACAAACTATGAATACATGCTAAAACACAAATGAACCTCAAAAGACATTATGTTTAGTGAAAGAAGTCAGACACAAGAGGCCACATATTGTATAATTCCCGTTTGTGTGAAAGGCAAATCTATAGACAGAAAGTAGGTTCATGGTTGCCTAGGAAATCGATGGGGTGGGTAGAGGTGAAAGAGGTTTCGGAAACTAACTACAAATGTGCATGAGGGATCATACTGATCTGATGAAAGCATCCTAAAACAGATTTATGTGATGGTTACCTAACTTGGTAAATTGACTAAAACATCATTGAATTGTACACTTGAAAGTGTGAATCATACGATCCAAACTATGCCTCAATAAAGTTACTTGGATAGAGAAAGTAGTAACAAGACCTTAATTAGCATAAGCATGTTTGAAGGGTCAACTGAGACAAATAACATGCCTGGCTTCTGGTTCCCAGGCCTCTGTTTCTAATTCTCAGATCTTTGGTACCTTCCTGCCAGGGAACATGGCATCCCCCCTTCAGGCAGGGCAGCTTGAAGAGCTGAGCTGACTCTGGGTCAAGTTGGCTTTGCCTCCAAGCCACTCTGACTGTACATCCTGCTTCTAACAACTAGATTTTGTCCTTGAGACCTTTTTGCTCCAGTTCTAACATAAAAGGGTCTCATATTGCTTTTGAGAGACTCCTTCAGTGAACTAAGCACTGAAGCTCCCTATTATTGCCCCACTACCACCACTGCTGACCATTTGGGGATCTGGCTGACACTTGACATCAGAAGGATTTTGGTTGATAAAGTATTTCTGATGGGACTATGAGCAAGGTCTATCCAGTGTTGCCCATTAACACACTCAAGGATAGAACTGCCTCCTTTCAGCTGCAATTGAGAGAGACGGTGGGACACAGAAACACTATGCTCCAGTGGTCAACCTTGAGCAAGGTATTTAACTTCTGATCTTCAGTTCCTTCATGTGTAGAACAAAGAGGAGAATGAGATCTCTCTTGTGGGATGCATGAGGACAAAATGAGATAATTGATGTAAACTGCTCAGGACAGTGCAGCACATAGTAGGTATATACAGTGGGTATGTCTGGTTCTATGCATGAGTTCCTTTCTGTTTAGGTCAAGAGACCTTTGTCTCTCTGGGTCCTAGAATGTGACACAAGTCACCAAACAGATGTATAGGTGCTATCCCTAGAATAACTGGTAACACCAACAGTGGTAAGTCATGTTGATAGTAGGTACCCTAGATATGACCTGATGAGAATAGTGTTTTATCTCTGTGATCTTCCTTCCCAAAACCCAATACCACAGCTAATAATGAGAAAAAGAGAAGACAAATTCCAACTGAAAGACATTGTACAAAATGCCAGATCAGTTCTCATTAAAAGTGCCAAGCTCATCAAAAACAAGGAAATCAAGAGAAACCTAAGGAAAAAGATGGACTAAATGTAATACAGTATCTTAGATGGTATCCTGGAATGGAACAAGAACATTAAGTGAAAAAACTAAAGAAATCTGAATAAAGTTGGACTATAATTAATAATATATCAATATCTGTTCATTAATTTTAACACATGTACCATACCAATGTAAGATGTTACTCATAGGGAAAGCTGAGGGTGAGATAAAACTCTGTACTATCTTCACAACTTTTCTGTCAAGCTAAGTCTATTCTAAAATAATTTTACATATAAACAATGTAAAAAGTTTGTTACCTATGCATGTATGGAGCTATTTCTAAACTCTATTGATCCATTTATCTTGATAACAATACCACATTGTCTTTCTTAATTAACAGAGCTTTGTAATACATCTTGAAATCAGAGTGTTAGTTCTCCAAGTTTGTTCTACTTGTTCAACATTGCATTGGTTATTCCAGGTCCTCTGCATTTCCATATGAATTTAGAATTAGTCTGTTCATTTCTGTTTACAAAAACTGGCTGGGATTTTGATTGGGATTAGGTTGAAACTATTGACCAAGAAATTGGGAATAATTAGTGATAACTGACATCTTAACATTATTGAGTCTTCTGACCCAAGGACACAGTATTGCTCAAGGCTTATTTAGATCTTTTAAATTTTCCCTCAGCAATATTTTGTAGCTTTTAGAGTGTATGACTTGCAAATTTTTTGTCACATTCATCTTGTAGAATATTTCATTTTTAGAAGCCATTTTAAGTAGTGCTGGTTTTTAAATTTCAAATTCTGCTTGTTGCTAGTATAGTGAAGTAAAATTAACTTTTACATATTGATCTTGTATCTTGCAAACTTGCTAAACTCAGGTCTAATAGTTCTTTTGTAGATTCCATCAGGTTTTCTGCACACATGAGCATATCGTCTGTAAATACAGTTTTTTTTCTTCCTTTTCAATCTGGATGCCTTTCTTTCTTTCCCTTGCTTGATTGTATTGGCCAGAGCTGTATGTGTATCATAGATGCCTTTTATTAGGTTAAGGAATTTTCCTTCCATTTCTAGTTTTTTGAGAGTTTAATCAGAAATAATCTAGTGAAATAATCATACTTTTTCTTTTTTGTTTGTCAATCAGGTTAATTACATGGAACAATTTTCAAATATTAAACCAAACTTTGGCAATTCCTTGGACAAACTCCCTTGGTGATAATGTGGTTTTTTAGAATATATTGTTGGGTAGAATTTGTGATAAATTTATTATGTGTCAGTGTACTTTTCTTTAAGTTTCTTGTGCTTGGGGTTCATTGAGATTTTTCAACCTCTAAGATTATAGTTTTTATTATACCTGGGAAATGTCTGTCAATTATTTCTTCAAATATTTCTCATGTTGGACTGGAGATATAGCTCAGTTGGTAGAGTGCTTAACTCATAAGCACAAGGCCCTGGGTTCAATCCTCAGCACTGCTAAGGATTGAATATATATATAAAATATATATATATTTTTTTTCCCTATGGAAAAAATATATGCCACCTTCCTTTGGAACTCCAGTTACACACATATATATTAGAACTTTTGATGTTCTTCCATAGCTCACCAATACTCTGTTCATTTTAAAACAAAAATTCCCTGTGTTTCATTTTGAATAGTTTCTATGTCCTCTAGTTCATTGATCTTTTCTTCTACAATGCCTAATCTGCCACTAATCCTATTCAAATATTTTTCATCTCAAATATTGCTGTCTTCACATCTAGAATTTTATTTGGATCTTTTTCTATTGTCCATGTCTCTTTAACTTTTGAACATATGGAATTCTGTTGTAATAAGTGTTTAATAACCTTGTTTGCCAATTTTAACATCTGTTTGGGGTCAGTTTCAATTGTGTGATTTCTCTATTCATTATGGTATTTTCCTGATCCTTTGCCTGCCTGTCAATTTTTGGTTGGAGGGAGGGGTAGGGTCAGGTGGGAGGGCAAAATAAAATTTTTTTTTGGTTTGATGCCAAATACTATGAATTTTGCTTTTTTGGGGTGCTAGGCATTTTTGTACTTCTATAAATATTCTTGAGCTTCATTCTAGGATGCAGTTAATTGGAAACTGCTGTACCTTTTCAGGTCTTGCTTTTAATATTTGTAAGGCAGAATCAGAGCAGTGTTTACTCTTAAAGCTAATTATTTTCCACCACTGAGGCAAAGCCCTTCGGAGTACTCTACCCCATGTTCTACGTTGAGATTTTCCATACTCATTAGTGGGATAAGGCCTTATTTTAGGAAGTCCCATGTGGTTGTTTCCCTGGTCTCAGGTAGTTTCCTCAAGCACAAGCACTGCTCTGTCCCCTGCTGAATACTTAAGAGGAAATACTCAGCCAGTCTCCAGAGTTCCCTCCAACTGTCTTTTCTCCAATACTATGTCCAATACATTCTAGCCACATGGGTCTCCCAATTTAGGGATTCTTCTGGGCCTTGTCTGCATTTTCCCTCGCTGCATCACACATCCTGTAAAACTAACTTAAGGCAGTAAGCTGGGGCAATGTAGGACTCATCTCATTTGTTTCTTGTCTCTCCAGGATAATTGTCCTTTATTGCCTGATACTCAGTATTTTGAAAACTGTAGTTTCATTTAAATTGTGTTTTTATTTTTGTTGTTTTAGATGTTTCAGGCAGGAGAATAAATCTGGTCCTTGTTATTCTCTCAGCTAGAAGCAGTTGCCTTCAGGTTTTAATTTACTTTGAAAATCTTTTGCTAGCAGAATAATAAAGATGAAAAACACCTTTATTTTCCAACTCAGTCTGCTGCTCTGGCCCCTTTATATGCCTCTTAAATTCTGCTTGCAAACTGAATAGTTTTTATTTCAGCTTATCTCTCTTTTCTAGTCCTCTATTATATACCACTAGAACCAGCCAGCTGTTACTTTCAACATTTTGCATGGAGATCTCTTTATCAAATCAAAATTTCTTTTAAGAGTATTTTCCATCTTCCATGCTAACATAGGCCACAGTTTTGGAAATTTGTTTTTTTGTGGTTTTGTGGCCCACTTCAGCAGTTTCCTAACTAATTTGCCAACCTCTGCTTTGATGCCTTGTTCCAAAGCCAATGACACATGTATTAGTCAGGGTTCTCTAGAGGAACAGAATCAACAGGAAGTATAATTATAAAAAGGGAATTTATTAGATTGACTTACACAACCAGAAGCTGGATAGTCCACAATGGCCGTCTGCAGGTTGGAGAGCTGGAGGAACCAGTAGCTGCGCAGTCCAAGAAAGCCCCAGAACAAGAGGGATCAACCGTGCTACCCTGGTCTGAGACTGAAGGCTTTTGGAAACTCCCTGGAGAATCACTGGCAGAGTTTCCTTTGGAAGAATGAAGCAGCGAGAGCCAGAATTCCTCAGATGATTGAAGCAGCAATCAAGAATCTGTTCAAGAAGAGTTGAGCTTGCATCTGTATCTGCTTCCTTGTTCTTCCAACTTTTATTCCATCCAAGCCACCCTCCTATTGGGTAGTGCTGCCCACCCTCAGGGAGGGTCTCCACTTTAGTTCCTATCCCACATTCCAATCATTCCTAGACACGCCCTCATCAAGACACTAACAAGCCTCTTAAACATCAGCATCTCTTAATCCAATCAAGTTGACAATTCAAATTAAACATTACAACACATATTTCAGCTTTCTGTTAGGACAGAGCCCCATTTGTAGATATCAATTTCCTTATCATTTAGTTCTTTTTTTTTTTTTTTTAACAGGGATTGAACTCAGGGACACTCGGCCACTGAGCCACATCCCAGCCCTATTTTGTATTTTATTTAGAGACAGGGTCTCACTGAGTTGCTTAGGGCCTCGCTAAGTTGCTGAGGCTGGCTTTGAACTCGCGATCCTCCTGCCTCAGCCTCCCAAGTTGCTTGGATTACAGGTGTGCGCCACCGCACCCGGCTTCATTTAGTTCTTGATACATTATAAGGTGCTCCTAAATTTTCATATCTTAAAACAATAATTGCTTTTTTGGACATAACTTTATATATCAGCAATCTGGGCTAGATTCAGCTTAGCAGTTCTTCTGGCCTGGATCAGGCTCAGGTAAGCCCAGTTGAACTCATTCATTCATCTCCAGCTAGCTGGTGGGTTAGCTCTGTCTGGTTACTCAAAGGTGAATTCAGTCAGGATGATTGAGCCTTCCTCCAGAAACCTGTTTGTTTAGTTGGAAAAGCTTCTAAAGCATTGAAACCTGTTTTCTCCATTGGGTCAATTAATCAATTTATGCTGACCATAATTATTGTTATGTTCAGGCTTAAATCTACCATATTTCTACTGACTTCTTAAAATTATTATTCTATTTCTTCTTCCATAAATTGGAAATCATATACTATTGTTTAAATCAATTATTCTGGAGATTATAACTTTTTTTTTGGTGGTAGTAGGGATTGAACCCAGGGGCACTCTACCACTGAGCTACATCCCCAGCCTTTTTTTTTTCTTAATCATTCTTTTTAATTATACATGACAGTAGAACCCATTTCAATATAATTATACAGCAGGGAACATATCTTTTTTTTATCACAACGTAGATTCACACGACTCATATAATCTTACGTATACATAGGGTAATACTATCTGTCTCAGTTTACTCTCTTTCCTCCCCCCACCCCCTCCCGTCCCATTTTCCTCTACACCATCCATACTTCCTCCATTCTTTTCTTATCCCCCCAGAACCACTCCCCCCGCCCCGTTATGTATTAGCACCCACTGATCAGAGAAAACATTCAGCCTTTGGTTTCTTGGGCTTGGCTTACTTATTTCACTTAGCATGATATTCTCCAACTCCACCCATTTACCAGCAAATGCCATAATTTTATTCTTCTTTATGGCTGAGTAATATTCCATTGTGTATATATACCATAGTTTCTTTATCCATTCTTCAATTGAAGGGCTTCTAGGTTGGTTCCAAAATCTAGCTATTGTGAATCGAGCAGCTATGAACATAGATGTGGCTGCATTCCTAAACTTTGCTGTTTTTAAGACTTTTGGGTATAAACCGAGGAGTGGGATAGCTGGGTCAAATGGTGGGTCCATTCCAAGATTTTTGAGGAATCTCCATACTGCTTTCCAGAGTGACTGCACCAATTTGCAATTCTACCAGCAATGTATGAGTGTGCCTTTTTCCCCACATTCACACCAACACTTATTATTGCTTGTGTTCTTGATAATAGCCATTCTAATTGGAGTTAGATGAAATCTTAGGGTGGTTTTAATTTGTATTTCTCTAATTACTAGAGACAATGAGCACTTTTTCATATATTCGTTGATCACCTGTATATCATCTTCTGTGAAGTGTCTGCCCAGTTCCTTAGCCCACTTACTGATTGGGATTTTGTATTAAAGTTTTGTAAGTTCTTTATAAATTTTGGAGATCAGTGCTCTGTTGGAAGTGTGTGTGGAAAAGATTTTTTCCCACTCTGTAGGCTCTCTTTTCACATTATTGTTTCTTTTGCTGAGAAAAAGTTTTTTAGTTTCAATCCATCCCGTTTATTGATTCTTCCTTTTATTTCTTGTGCTCTGGGGGTCATGTTGAGAAAGTCTGTACCTAAGCCAACATGAAGAAAATTTGGGCCTACTATTTCTTCTATTTGGTGAAGGGTCTCAGGTCTAATTCCTAGATCCTTGATCCATTTTGAGTTGAGTTTTGTACAGGGTGAGAGATAGGGGTTTAATTTCATTTTATTGCATATGGATTTCCAGTTTTGCCAGCACCATTTATTGAAGAAGCTATCTTTTCTCCATTGCATGTTTTTGGCACCTTTGTCTAGTATGAGATAACTGTACTTATGTGGGTTTGTCTCTGTGTCTTCTATTCTGTACCATTGGTCTAACTGCCTATTTTGGTGCCAATACCATGCTGTTTTTGTTACTATTGCTCTATAGCAGTTTAAGGTCTGGTATTGTGATGCCTCCTGCATCATTCTTCCTGCCCAGGATTGCTTTGGCTATTCTGGGTCGTTTTTTTCTTCCAGATGAATTTCATGATTGCTTTCTCCATTTCTATGAGGAATGTCATTGGGATTTTTATTGGAATTGCGTTAAATTTGTATAGCACCTTTGGAAGTATGGCCATTTTGATTATATTAATTCTGCCTATCCAAGAACATGGGAGATCATTCCATCTCCTAAGGTCTTCCTCAATTTCTTTCTTTAATGTTCTGTAGTTTTCACTGCAGAGCTCTTTCACCTCTTTTGTTAGATTGATTCCCAAGTATTTTATTTTTTTGAAGCTACTGTAAATGGAGTTATTTTCCTCATTTCATTTTCAGATGATTCATTGCTGATGTAGATAAATGCATTTGACTTATGTGTGTTTACTTTATATCCTGCTATTTTGCTGAATTCATAATTAGGTCTAAAAGTTTCCTGGTGGAGTTTTTTGATCCTCTAAATATAGGATCATGTCATCAGCAAATAGTGACAGCTTGAGTTCTTCTTTTCCTATTCGTATACCTTTAATTTCTGTGGTCTGTCTGATTGCTCTGGATAGCATTTCCAGCACAATGTTGAATAGAAGTGGTGACAGTGGGCATCCCTGTCTTGTTCAGTTTTTCTCCATTAAGAATGATGTTGGCAGTGGACCTAGCATAAATAGCCTTTACAATGTTGAGGTATGTTCCTACTATCCCTATTTTTTCTAGTGTTTTGAGCATGAAGGGGTGTTGTATTTTGTCAAATGCTTTCTCTGCATCTATCAAAATAATCTATGATTCTTAACCTTAAGTCTATTGATGTGATGAATTATATTTATTGATTTCTGGATGTTGAACCAACCTTGCATCCCTGGAATAAACCCCACTTGATTGTGGTACACTATCTTCTTTTTTTTTTTTTTTTTTTTGAACCAGGGATTGAACTCAGGGACAGTCGGCCACTGAACCACATCCCCAGTCCTATTTTGTATTTTGTTTAGAGACAGGGTCTCACTGAGTTGCTTAGTGCCTCGCTGAGTTGCTGAGGCTGGCTTTGAACTCGCAATCCTCCTGACTCAGCCTCCCAAGTTGCTTGGATTACAGGTGTGCGCCACCACGCTCGGCTCACTATCTTCTTAATATGTTTTTGTCAGCTATTTTCCATAATTTTGTTAAGGATTGTTGCATCTATATTCATCAGAGATATTGGTCTAAAGTTTTCTTTTCCAGATGTGTCTCTGTCTGGTTTTGGTGTCAGAGTGATGTCTAGCTTCATAGAATGAATTTGGAAGGGTTCCCTCCTTTTCTATTTCATGAAATACTTCCAGGACTATTGGTATAAGTTCTTTTTTGAAGGTCCTGTAGAACTCAGCTGAGAATCCATCTGGTCCTCAGCTTTTCTTGGTTGGTAGGCTTTTGATGGCCTCTTCTATTTCATTACTTGAAATTGATCTGTTTAAATTGTTTATGTCCTCCTGCTTCAGTTTGGGAGGATCATATGTCTCTAGAAATTTGTCGATGTCTTCAAGATTTTCTATTTTATTGGAGTATAAATTTTCAATGTCACTTCTAAAATATGTTTTGTATTTCAATGGTGTCTGTTGTGATATTTCCTTTTTCATCACGAATTTTAGTAATTTGAGTTTTCTCTCTCCTTCTCTTTGTTAGTATGACTAAGGACTTATCTATTTTGTCTACTTTTCCAAAGAACCACCTTTTGTTTTGTCAATTTTTTGAATTCTTTCTTTTGTTTCCATTTCATTGATTTCTGCTCTGATTTTAATCATTTCCTGTCTTCTACTACTTTTGGTGTCATTCTCTTCTTCTTTATCTAGGGCTTTGAGATGTAATGTTAGGTCCTTTAGTTGTTGACTTTTTATTCTTTTCTTGAGTGTGCTCCATGCAATGAATTTTCCTTTTAGTACTGCTTTCATAGTGTCCCAGAGATTTTGATATGTTGTATCATTTACCTGTAAGAATTCTCATTTACCTGTAAGAATTTTTTTTATCTCCTCCCGAGTTTTTTCTGTTATCCATGCTTCATTCAGTAGTATATTATTTAGTCTCCAGGTGTTGGAGTAGTTTCTGTTTTTTCTTTTGTCGTTGATTTCTAATTTCATTCCATTATGATCCGATAGAATACAAAGTAGTATCTCTACGTTTTTGCATTTACTAAGGGCTGCTTTGTGGCATTTCATATGGTCTATTTTAGAGAAGGAGCCATGTGCTGCTGAGAAAAAAGTGTATTCACTCGTTGATGGATGGAATATTCTATATATGTCTGTTAAGTCTAAGTTATTGATTGTGTTATTGAGTTCTATGTTTTCTTTGTTTAGTTTTTGTTTGGTAGATCTATCCAGTGGTGACAGTGGTATGCTAAAGTCACCCAGAAGTATTGTGTTGTGGTCTATTTGATTCCTGGAATTGAGAGGGATTTGTTTGATGTACACGGATGGGCCATTGTTTGGGGCATATTCATGACCGTTATGTCTTCTTGATTTATTGTTCCCTTAAGCAGTATGAAATGTCCTTCTTTATCCTTTCTGACTAACTTCAGCTTGAAGTTCACTTTAACTGATATAAGGATGGAAGCCCCTGCTTTTTTACTGAGTTTGTGTGCATGGTAGGTTTTTTCCCGTCCTTTCACCTTTAGTCTGTGGATGTCCTTTTCTATGAGATGAGTCTCTTGAAGGCAACATATTGTTGGGTCTTTCTTTTTAATCCAATCTGCCAGTCTTTGTCCTTTGATTGACGAGTTCAGGTCATTAACATTTAGGGTTATTATTGAGATATGATTTGTTTTCCCAGTCATTTTGGCTTAGTTTTGGTTTTTAACTTGACTTGGTTTCTCCTTTAATTGGCTTTTCTTTTAGAGTAGTTCCTCCCTTTGATGACTTACATTGTTGTTGTTTGTTTCTTCCTCATGGAATATTTTGCTGAGAATGTTCTATAGTGAAGGCTTTCTATGTGTAAACTCCTTTAACTTTTGTTTGTCATGGAAAGATTTTATTTCGTCTTCAAATCTGAAGGTTAGCTTTGCTGGATATAGGATTCTTGGTTGGCAACCATGTTCTTTCAGAGCTTGAAATATATTGTTCCAGGCCCTTCTAGCTTTTAGGGTCTGCACTGAGAAATCTGCTGATATCCATATTGGTAATGTAATCTGATGCTTTTCTCTCACAACCTTTAAAATCCTTTATTTTGTACATTAGACATTTTCATTATAATGTGTCTTGGTGTGGATCTGCTGTAATTTTGTGCATTTGGTGTTCTGTAACCTTCCTGTAGTTGAATTTCCATTTCATTCTTCAGGTTTGGGAAATTTTCTGATATTATTTCATTGAATAGGTTGTTCATTCCTTTGGTTGGTTTCCCTGTGCCTTCCTCAATCCCAATAATTCTTAAATTTGGTCTTTTCAGGGTATCCCATAGTTCTTGTAGGTTCTGTTCATGATTTCTTACCATCTTCTCTGTTTGGGCAACTTCATTTTCAAGATTCAATATTTTGTCTTCATTGTCTGAGATTCTGTCTTCCAAGTCATCTAGTCTGTTGGTGATGCTTCCCATTGAGTTTTTGATTTGGTTTATTGTTTCCTTCATTTCAAGGATTTCTGTTTGGTTCTTTTTCAGAATCTCTATCTCTTTGTTGAGGTGAACTTTTGTTTCCTATAGTTGCTCTTTCAGCTGCTTATTGGAATGGTCAATCATTGCCTGCATTTGCTCTCTTAACTCATCATTTGCTTCTCTGATCATTATAATCATGCATATTCTGAACTCCTTTTCTGGCATTTCTTCTACCATGCTGTCAATGGATTCTATTAGTATAGAATCTTGGTTTGTTTGGAACAATTTCCTCCCTTGTTTTTTCATGTTGTTCATGTATCTTCTCCTCTAGCAATGCAGATATGGGGTATTGTAGTTTCTGCCCTATAGGCTTACAGTGACCCTATAGTTTTCCAAAACCTCTTCTTTAAGGGGGGAAATCAATATTACCAACACCCAGTACAGACAATATGCGGCTGTAAATCAAATAGCCCCTATGAAGACTATTGTTACAAGTCTTTTTGTTACAATATTGTTACAATATTGTCATAATAAACAGAGAGGATGAGTTCAATCATTGTCTACAGTATAACAAACAGATTTGCAATGAGGACTGCAGTTTCTAATGGAGGACAAAGAGAATGGGGAGGGGTATAGGATGTAGCTGTTAATAGTTTAAGAAAAGAGTATGAAGAACTTCCAGATCATAGAAAGAGTGAAAGTATAGTCAAAAGAAGTTGGTTGTTAGCATGAGAAAAGGTCCTTAAGGAAACAGGTAAACAAAAGGAGAGAGCAAGAAAAGTAAAGAAATAAAAATTTAAAAGCTTTCACAAAGGAGAAAAATAAATCTACACTATAACAGTCGTATACTATTCAAACCTCTCAGTCTTCAGTAGCCTGATGCATGAGAGGTACTTGACATTGAGTTTCCAGTCCCCAGCAGGCATCTCAGGATGGGATTTGCCCCACCTAATGACAGTTTCCACTTTGTGGATAATCTAAAATGGCTGCACTGGCTTCCAAATGTGTTGGCAAATGTGGAGCTGCAGTGCCGGGTGTGGGTGCTGAGTCTGTGTGGGGTGTGGTTGGTCGGTAGGGCCTGGGCCCCAGGAGGTGGTGTGCTGTCAGTCAAGCTGGGGGGCCTGGAGGCAGGGTGCTGTCATTCGGGTGGGCGGTCCTGCAGTTCCTGGCTTTTTTTCCCAAAGTGGCGGCAGCACATGTAACCAAACTTGCGGGGACTGTGAAGGTGGACTTCCAGGCAACAGCAGGCAGCTGGTGATCCACTGGCGATCCGCTGACGGTCTGCAGGCTCTGCAGGCTACTGGCAGACGATGGACAGATGAACCTCGGTTGGTGGGTGATGGGAAGGTGAAAGGCAGGCGATGGGCAGACCAGAGGCAGTCAGACAGACAAATGAGTGATGATAGGGGGCAGTCAGTGAGCAATCTGCACTCAAATGTAGTTGGTAAGCTGGCAGACTGTAGGTGATCGAGGTAGACAAATGGGGTAAACAGCAGAGGATCAATGAGGAGTAGACTGCCTCATAGAGAAACAGATTTTCCTCTGTTTGAATCCTGAGTTACGGAGCAACAAGGAACGCAGCCTCCCTCTAGTCCGCCATCTTGGATCTCCCCCAGTCCTTTTTGTGATAGAGTCTAAGTTGCCAAGGATGACCTTGAACTTGTGATCCTCCTGCCTCAGCCTCCCAAGTGGCCGGGATTACAGGCATGTGCCACCACACCCAGCATTATAACATGTATTCTTGATTTATTACAATCTAATATTAATTGTTGCTTTTACTCTGTTTCTGGAGATGAACAGATTTTAGAACACTGACTCCATTTATTCTCTCTTCAACTTATGTACCATTGTTATCATTTAGTACTATATATTTTACCTCTTATAAGAGGTTATTATGCATTTATATTTTACCCACACATTTACCACTTTGTTGCTCCTCATTCCTTCAAGCACTCTGGGTTTCCAAATAGGGTCAGATTAGCATACCCAAATAGAGGCAGTGGGTGTAGGTCCCAAGAAGGATCAGTAATGCCTTGCAAGGTGGCTACCTCAGGGGAGGCCATTATAGGACCTTCAGGCAAAGAAGAAGAGCAATTTCCTCAGGCAGAGGTAGAAGGGCGGCTTCTCCTGGAAAATAAAATGTACATTAGAATCTGCCCATAGGATCTCATCTAAATTTTTGGGATGCCATTCCTTTCCAATGAATGATCCCTCACTGCACCAAAAAAGAGTGGCCTTTTTTTTTTCTGTTGCTATAACAGAAAATCACAGACTGAGTAATTAATAAACAATAGAAGTATACTTGCCTCACGGTTCTGGAGGGTGGGAAGTTCATCATCTGGCAAGGGCCTTTCTGCTGCACCAAATGTGGTGGAAGGACAAGCAAGCACATATGAGACAGACAGGAAAATAGGGCCAAACATCCTTTTCATCAGTATATCAGGATAACAGTATTAATTCATTCATGATGGCAGAACTCTCGTGACTTAATCACCCCTTAACACTGCTACAATGGAAATTAAATGTCAACAAGATTTTTGGAGGGAACAGTCAAATCATAGCAGTGACTTGTGAGGTTGGTAATTTAATTTGTGTTCAACCAATCCCAGGATTAGACTTTGGGTTTGGCTTTCAGAAATCTCAACCCTGTGGCTATAGGAGATAAGGGTTTCTTTCAGGTCCTTTTTGAAGTCCTTAAGCTGGGAACTTAAAGTCCTGTATTTCTCCAAGTTCTTTAGCAAGTAACCAACCAATCCCCTATACTTAGTTTGACAAAGGTAGCAAATATTTGGACTTCCAGAGTCTTGACTTGTATAAGTGCTTGATTGAAGGTGATAATTTAAGTAACTTTTGCTGCTTTATGCAAGGGACTACAAGTACTCCTCTTTATCACTGGAAAGGTTGTTGGTGCTTTTAAATCGAATTAGATTAGGGAACTAATGCCAGAAAACCCAGGACAAATTCACAGCACTCTTTCTTAAGATTTTGTTGTTCTGGAACCACTATCAGTACCAAATTCTGTATCTGAGTGGAACCAGAGGTAGAACCAGTAGAAAATATATAGTCATGTGCTGCATAACTACATTCTGGTCAATGAAAGACTGCACGTATGATGGTGATCTCATAAGATTATCTTGCTTAGTGACATCATAACTGTCTTAAGTTTATGTTCTATGATGTTCACACCATGCTGAACTTACCTAGTGATGCATTTCTCAGAACATATCCCTATTAAGTGATGCATGACTGTGTTGTGTATGTGCATACATACTGATTCTATATGTGTGTGTGCACATGCCCTGTGTAATGATTCTATGTATATAAAGACTCAGAAGTGACTTCTGTAAATGTGGGAGTTAGTTAAGCAGTCTCCATAAGGCTATGGTCTCCATATCTGATGCTGAAGCTTGAAGTTCACAGAGCAGGTAACCAGGAAGATCACAGGCTGGAATCCACCACATAAGCTGGCACCCCATAAGAAGGTACTGAAGCTTATGTCCATTCTTATTGCCTCTGACCTTGGTGATGGAGATGTCTTGCAGAATCCAGAGCTCTACATCATGAAGTTAAACACACATTCACAGCCCAGAAATCAAAGAAGCTAACAGAGGATTCAGGGAAATGAAGAGCGATTGCAGGCCTAACTGCTGCTTTATGCCAATAAGATGTCCGTAGATCAGTAATAGCACATGTAAACTACAAATTGGCTGCTGCTTCCTGATCTCTCAAGAATTTTCCTTGTGACCCACCCTAATCAGAAACATGTAAGCAAGGGAATTCTGAGAAAGGAAGTTTGGGATAACCAAATTGACCCATTACAAAACCATGACATTCTTCAATGGATAAAAGTCTCTTCAGACCCTCCTTTTGTTTTTGAGTTAGCTTTACTAAACTGTTTTTCCTGAGGAAATAGTCCATTCACTTGGTTTAAAAAATTACTGGCATCACATGGAACTTCATAAATATTTATAATTTTTGTTTAATTGAAAGTTATTTACAATTTTTGTAAGTTAAAAAATTTTAATTAAAAAAATTATTGGCATAAAGTTATTCACAGAATTCTTATGAAATTCTTTGTCATTTTGTGGCAGACCTATAGTTTTATTCCTTTTTCACTCATTCATTAATTGGCTTTTAAATTAATTCCATTAGGATCAGAGAATGTAAATACCTTTGTTACTGATTGGTATTTATGTTTTGTGGTCAATTTTTATATATGTTCTATATGGGCTTGAAAATGTGTATTCTCTAAAATTGATTGCAGAGTTGTATGTGTGCACTAGTATACATCCATATAAACACTACACACACACACACACACACACACACACACACACACAAATACAGAGGCCACCAGGTGGATTAACTGGGTTGCCCAATCGTCTATAATTTTTATTTGCATGATCAATTACTGACAAAGGTATTAAAATCACCCTCTACCAATTTAACCTAGTAATTACATAAAATTTTGCATGACTTTTAAGCCTTCATTATTAGATGCATATGCATTTATAATTATATCTTTCTGGTGAATTATTCCTCTTAGCATTCAGTAATGATATTTTTTTTATCCCCAGTGATATTTTTTGTCTTAAAGTCTAACCTGCCTGATATTAATATTGCTAGAGTTTCAATGATGCTCCTTTTTTTCCCCTCTAGGAATTTCTTTTACTTTTCTGCAACCTCAGTTGTCTAGTGAAAAAAATGTATTTGTTAGGTTTTATCCATTATTTCTGGTGTGTGGAGCAGGCAGGCCTATAGGATCTGGCATGTTTCTAGATCTTGAAGTTCCAAAATTTTTTTAAAAAATGAAACCTATACTCACCTTTAAACAAAAATCTCTTATTACGTTTGACTCAAGATCAGAACAGCAGAATAATTTGCACAATATATGTATAACCAAGGTCCCATCTTATCAATGAAGGTGTCAGACCATATTAATTATAGGGCTCAATGTAAATGTATTCATTTTGTATTTCCAACAGAAATGAAAAAAATTTTTCCCCACAGTTTTCCCCAAGAATATGATGTGGTCCCCATCCCTGAAGGGTGGTTCCCCAACAATTAAGGATCATTAGTTTATGGAATCTCCAAAAAAGATTACAATTTAAGGATGGAAATAGTTTATTCCATTAGTAGCTTGGTATTCCTCCTCCCATCCCTCAGTCACAGTTGTTGCACTTAATAGTTTCCTCTGGTGCTCTGTGGGTTCCTTTCAGTATGTTTCCAAACTGCTCTGGTCTCCCAATTAGGTGGCATCCAGGAGACCAACATTAGGCTCAAACCCAGCTTCTCAATGGCAATGGGTGAGTCCAAACATTGGAGGCAAATCTTACCAGCTGACATTTAACCTAGTCTTACTAATTACAATTTGCTAAGGGCTTCTGACACCCATACTGTGCATCTGCTTGTGACGGGAATTGGAGTCTACTATTCTCTATTAGTGACTACGAATTTCAGTGGTCCTGAAAATGATTGTGATTTGGGTTCAGCTGTTTACAAGGAGCCTGAGGGAAGCCTTCATTTAGAGTTAGCCAACTTGGGTTCTGATGTGTTCAACTTCTCGTATTTATGCACTACATAGAAAGCCTTTAAAAACTCATTAAAGTCAATGCTTCCAT
The DNA here is from genome assembly GCA_020662805.1 of Glaucomys volans. Classification (NCBI taxonomy): domain Eukaryota; kingdom Metazoa; phylum Chordata; class Mammalia; order Rodentia; family Sciuridae; genus Glaucomys; species Glaucomys volans. The sequence goes on from JAJEJO010049825.1 coordinate 891,167, forward strand.
CTTTGTTTAAGTCCATTGTATTGGCGAGCTCATCAACTTGGGAATCATCAATATCAACACTGTAGTGAGTCCTGAATAGTTTCCACATGGCCCGAAATTCTTCCATGGAGATCATGCCTAAAAGAATATAGGAGAAGGTGGTGAGTATTCAAGACCCACCGCAGGGAAGGATGGAGAAGCCACAAGGATTGAAATAGTTCCAATTAGAAGCTTACTAATATGCCTGACCATCAAGACACTGAAGGAAATGGAGGTAAGGTCATAAATGTAAAAAGCAATATGTCACTTTCAACTACCAAAAGGTTCTGAGATTATTCTAAATCCAGAATGAGTAAACAGTGAAGAAACATTAAAGGGATATGAACTGTGGTACTAAATGTGGTAAAGAAACTGCAAGAACTAAAATCTAAGGGTGAGGGACATGGAAGGATGGCAGAGCAGAGAGTGAAATCAAAGCAGAGGGAAAAGGTACCTTGGGAATGGATAAGAAGACTGCAAACAATGATGTTGCCTTTTTTATAGGCAATAATTTACTTACATGGGTCAATTGCTGAATTTTTGATGTTCAAAGGTTTCTGCAGTAGAGGAATACCTGATTTTTTTTCTTGTGGTGCTGGGGATCAAATCCAGGACCTTGCACATGCTAGGTAAGCACTTTACCACTGAGCTATATACCCAGCCCTGATATATTTTTTTTAAGTTTGAAAAGAAGTTAATTGTTCATCAAAGCCAAATAGAAAATGAGTTTTTACAGTTCTCAATCCCCTCAAACAGAGCCAGAACTCCAGGAATGATTTTTATTTCAGGAGTGACTAAAATATTAAAATGGAAAATAAATTATCTTTTCATCTATGCTGGTGATTTATAAAAAGGAGCTATTCCAGTTTGATTAGTGGCTACAGAGGCTTCTATAGAATTCTGTGGTCTTGAATACAGAGTTTTTGGCCAAACTAAAATAACAATAACATTAAACATGAGTTTATTTGATTCCTTCAAATTTCATCAACTTTGGATGAAGAATGAGATAGATGAAAACAGAATTCTAATTTCAGAGAAGCAGACTAGTCTTTGCTTTCTACTACTACTGAACTAATCAAAGTTCATTTACCTGAGTGATCAGAGTCAATGACATTAAATATGATTTGCAGGTCAGATCGGTATCTGTACAGAGTTTCAACTAGAGAAGATTGGACCTAAAACAAAGATTTTCTAAGTGTTAAAAGAATTAATGACATAGATTAATTTTAGCAAATGTAACAAGCACAACAAACACAATACATCATCACTAATTCAAATTATACAATTTAAATAGAAATTTGAGAAGGCAATGAGAAGGCAAGCCTTCCGTTGACCCAACCATGCTTTTTTTTTTTTTTTTTTTGGTACTAAGGATTGAATCCAGGGGTGCTTTACCACTGAGCTAAGTCCCCAGTCCTTTATTTATTTTTTATTTTAAGACAGGGTCTCACTAAGTTGCTTAGGAACTCACTAACTCAACTAACTGCTGAGGTTGGCCTCCAACTTGTGTTCCATCTCCCAAGTCACTGGGATTACAGGCCTGTGCCACTGTGCCCAGCTTGGGCCAACCATCTTTAATCAGATAAGAGACCTTGCTCTTGTGTTCCTTGGGGGACCAAAGTAAACAAGGCAGCAGTAAATAACAATTGCCAATGTATACAGAAAGCTTTATGTGAATTATTTCATTCAGTACTTGACAACATAAGGAATATGAACAGATAGTTATTATGTCCATTTTACAGATTAGAAAACAAAGTAACTTTCCCAAAGTTCACAAAGCTATGAAGTGGAATCTGACTCTCAGCTCTGAGAAGCCAAGGTCTATGATCTTAGTAACCATGGTAAATTGCCTCTGAAGTCAGGCAAAAAGCCTCCCTCCTATGGATATTTTAGCTTCCAACCTGCACTTTTAGCTCCCTTTTCTGTTTTTCTCATCTTCCCTGCAAACAATCAACCAAGTCCTAACTCCAATCAGCTCAAAGATATAACTAATTGCTGATGAAATGCTAACTATTAAGAGCTGAAATCTGATAACTCTCCATGGGTTATTCCCTTTTTATGAAGGGATTTTACACTTTAAAATTATTATTTTTAATTTTTTTTCTTTTAGTTGTCAATAGATCTTTTTACTTTATTTATATGTCGTGCTGAGTATTGAACCCAGGGCCTCACACATGCCAGGCAAGTGCTCTACCACTGAGCCACAACTCCAGCCCCACACTTTAAAATTCTTTAAGGCAGCCAGGCTCAGTGATGCACACGTGTAATGCCAGTGGCTTGGGAGGCTGAGACATAAGGATCTCATTCAAAGCCAGCCTCAGCAAAGGCAAGGTGCTAAGCAACTCAGTGAGATCCTGTCTCTAAATAAAATACAAAATAGACCTGGGGATGTGGCTCAGTGTTCAAGTGCCCCTGAGTTCAATCCCCTGTACTCCTCCCCGCCAAAAAATTCTTTAAGGCATATTCTAGGTCATGTCAGCAAGTCTATACATGATTTGGAATACAACAACTATTGTTAAGTGTATTCCAAATCTATACATGATTTGGAATACAACAACTATTGTTAACAATAGTTGCATGAAAGAATGCATGCAACAGAATGCATGCAATAGTTGCATGAAAGAATGAATGTCACATTTGCCCTTCTGCTGGACAGTACTTAAAACAAGAGTCACATATTTGACATGAATGTGCATGCCAAAGCTTTTTCCTTTTTCTTTGTCTATCTTTAGAAGGCATAAATTGCCTGAACAGATCACAAAGTACCTGGGAGATTCCCCTTTGGCCTTTTCTGAGATTGCCACTCCCATCCATTAGATGATTCCACTCCCAACTTTTCAGAGGATTGAGTTACTCAGAGGTTGTCCCAAGGATATTTTCCCCAGCCCTGTTTAAGTTGGGGCTGTGTGTCACTTGCCTCTTTCACAGGTTTTTCAATGTGGACATCCTGGAAGCTGGACATGTAGTCAACATTTCCATTTTTGTCTATGTTTACCAGACGCAAACTCAGGGATCTCCATGGTAAGTTCAGCCCCAAAATGCTCTCCATAGAAAAAGCCCATTGGGCTATTGAAATTTTTCCTAACAACAACAACCAAAAAAAAGCAATCATATAATTTGTTTATAATTTGACAAAAAATACATATGCCCCTTGGCAGAGCCAGTGACAGCATGGGATTTTGAGGCCTGGGTGCCTCTTGGTTTCTTTCATGATCTGTCCTACCTGGTCTTGGGCCCTGAAGGAAGAAAAACTAAGGATAGTCTTTTATATTCCATAGATCTTGCCGGTACTGTCAGGTGTAAGAAGTCATACTTTGGGTATTGGATTGTTTTTGCCTTTTTCTGATTAACAAATTAAGGTATGCCTATTTATTATAGAAGATTTGAAAATATACACACACATAAAGGATAAAAGATTTGGTTTGATTTTTAATATTTTAGTTTATTACTCATCTATCTTCCCAAATAATATCTTTTCTCCAAGATATTATACATAATTTTTCAAAATATAAATCTATTTTTTCTGATTATTAGAAATATATTCATTTTAAAAGATTTTGAATAAGCAGAAAACAGTGTTATAGTTTCTAGTCTTTTTTCTATGTACATAAATGTGTATACATAAATGTATATATAGTTTCTTTTTAATAAAATCAAATATATATTGTACTCTAGTGCCCCCCCGCCAGGGTCAAGGACAAACTCAGGGTCTTGTGATGCTAGACAAGTACTCTACCACTAACTAAATCCCCAATCCAGCATGCATTTTATATACATGTATTGCATATGGCATAACACATACAAATACACACACACATTTATTCTAATCTTTTTTTTTAACTTACATCATGGACTTCCATCTATGTTAACAAACATTTGTCATTTTAATGGCTATGAAACCATTCCATTATTTCCTTAGGACCATTCCTAGGAGTAGAATTGTAAGATCAAAGGGTATGCAGCTTTTTAAGGTTTTGGATAAACAGTCATCCCTTGGTATCTGTGGGGATTGATTCTAAAACCCCCTACAGATACAAAATTCCACAGATGCTCACTCCCTTATGTAAAATTATGTAGTGTTTGCATATAACCTACATATAGCCTCCAATATACTTTAAGTCATTTCTAGATTACTTATAATGTAACACAATGTAAATAGTTTACAGACTGATTTTTTTTTAACATTTCAAAATATTTTTCCCAATATTTTGTCTTAATGGTGCATTGTAACTGCAGTGGCACCCAGCTTTCTAGTGAATTGCACTGGCACCCCAGTGGGAGGGCTCCATCCTCTCCAGTCCTAGTTGATTAGCTGGAGACCAACTCTGAGTGGAGGCCTATCAGTAAACTTCTGACCCATCTAGTGGGACACAGCTACACCTCTCCAATGTGGTCTGAATTTCAGCCTTGGTTAGGAGTTAAGGAATTCTTCTAAGCATGTACTATCCTTGAATACTCTCTCTCAGCTTTAGAGATAATAGCTCCTCTCTATACTTGCTATTTTTTTTCAGAGTTCTCTTTTATCCTTTTTAGTAATCACCTTTTATTAGTTAATAATTCTTTTTAAGAAATGTGTGTGTGTGTGTGTGTGTGTGTGTGTGTGTGTGGTGCTGGGGATTGAACCCAGGGCCTTGTGCATTTGAGGCAAGCACTCTACCAACTGAGCTATGTCCCCAGCCTTAATAATTATTTATATTAAATTTCCAAGTTCAAATTATTGATGTGGTTTCTGAATTCTAAATAGACTCTAATTAATACACTAACATATGAAAATGCAATCAATTTCTGTGTACTGACTTTGTGTTTGACAATTTGCTAAATTCATCTATTAATTCTAGTAGTTTTTCTGTGGATTCCTTTGTACTTTCTATACACTCAATCAAGTAGTCTACACATAGTAACAGTTTTATTTCTTCCTTTTTATGTTTTATTTTATCTCTTTAATTTGCCTTATTGGACTGGCTAGCATCCCTACTAGACTGTTGAACAGATGTCCTGTGGGCATCTATACTAGTTTCCTATTGCTTCTATAGCAAATTAACACAGACTTAGTGGTAAAACAACACAAATGATTTCTCTTACAGTTCTGGAAGTCAGATGTCTGAATTAGTTTCACTGGGAAAAAGTCAAGGTGTCAACAAAGGTTGGTTCCTTCTGAAGGCTCTGAAGCAGGGAATCTGTTTCCTTGCCTTTTCCAGCTTCTGGTGCTTGCCTATATTCCTTGGCTTGGGGCCTCTTCTTCCATCTTCAAAGGGTGTCATTTCAATATCTGGTTCCATCATCGTGTCACCTTCCCCTCTGACTTTGCCTCCTCCCATATACCTCTTAAAAGAACCACTGTGGTTATGAGGCCCACTTGATAATGCAGGACAATCTCCTTGGGTCAAGATTTTGAGGTTAATCATATCTTCAAAGTCCATTTTTCCATATAATGTACCATACTGAGATTCTGGGAATTAGGGAGCATCCTCCTCTCATTCCCAATTTTTCTCCATTAAATATGCTATTTGTTATAGGCTTTGGTAGATATCCTTTATAAGATTAAGGAAGTTCACCTCTATTCTTAGTTTTCTAAATGTTTTTAAATCATAAATCTAGGATAAATGTTTTCTTATTTTGAGAGAATTTAATTTTGTTGAAGTGGTGAATTACATTGATTTTTTTGAATGTTAAAAAAACCTAGAATTCCTAGCACTCCTAGGAAAAAGCAAACTTGGTTGGCTAATATTTCATTTAGGATTTTTTTTTCATCTAAATGCATCAATGAGATTAGCCTTTAATTTTCCTTTTCCATAATATTCTTCTTAGGTTTTGATATCAAGGTTATGCTAATCTCCTAAAATAATCTGAGAAGTGTTCCTTGCATTTCTATTCTCTGGAAGAGTTTATATGACTTCTTTTATTTCTTTCTTAAATGTATGTTGCAGTGGCTAATAAAACTGAAAGCAGAGCTTTCTTTTCAGAAAGTTTTAAAATTTCAGATCCAATTTATTTAATAGTTACAGGATTACTCAGATTTTCTATTGTTGTACCAATTTGTGTGTGTGTGTGTATAAATGTGTACACTTTAGGAATGTGTCTATTTGATCTAAAGTTTGAATTTGTTGGCATTACAGTTTTTACAACACATCTCATGATCTTTCTGAAGTCTGTAGTAATACCTCTTTCAATCTTGGCATTGGTTATCTGTGCTTACGCATGTGTGCTCTCTTCCTAGTGTTTTATCAACTTTGCCAGTTTTTTTAAAAACTATTTTTTTTTATTTTGTTAATCACAGTTTCATCTTTTTTTTTTTTGTACTGGGGATTGAACCCAGGGGCACTCCACCACTGAGTCACATCCCTAGCCCTATTTTGTATTTTTATTTAGAGAAAAACATATACATTTAAGGTTATTAATGCCTCTTCAATTTGCAGTCCATAAGTTTTAAATGTTATATTTTCATTATTATTTAGTTTCATTATTCTAATTTCCACTGTGATTTCTTTGTGGATCCAAGAAGTACATTATTCAGAAGTGCATTTCTTATTTCCAAGCCAAAAGAGGATTTTATGGTTAGATAATGTTATTGAGTTATAGCTCTTTTACTATGTGAGAGATTTATTTATTCTATGTTTCCAATCCTTCACAATCTGTTGAGATTTGCTTTATATTCCAGTTTATGGTCAATTTTTATATAAACGTTTCATTTGTGCTTGACAAGAATATGTATTCTGAAATGTTTGGTGCAGCATTCTATGTATTATTCCCTTTAGGGAAAGTTTACTAATATTGTGTCTGTCTCTTCTTTTTGTTCCTGAGAGAAGAGCATAAAAATCTCCCACCATGATGGTGGATTTTTCTACTTCTACTTGTTCTCTCAGTTTTTGTTTTTGTATATTTTTGAGGCTATATTAATGGGTGCATAAACATTTGAAATGGATTCAATTGGCAAATGAAATATTTTATCATTATGAAGTATCCTATTTCTAGTAACATATATTTCTTCAGAGGCTGTTTTGTCTGATATTAGTAGTATTGTTTCAGCTTTGTTTTCATTAGCATTTTCATGGTATTTTTCTAAGTTCAATTTTCAATGTATTGTGTATATCAGTCTAGTTGTTATGTCTTTGTTGCAATATTTTTCCTCTCTGCCTACTTTTATGATTTTTCTCTTTGCTATTTGTGCCTTGTAGTTTCACAAGTGTATGTAGGTGCAGATTTAATTTTATTTGTACTTATTTGAGAATCATTGTTCCTGTTTACCTATCACTTTGAGTCTTTCATCAGTTCTAGACAAGTCTCAGGCATTATCAAGTTAAATATATCCTGTCTTACATTTTTTCTATTCTATCCCCCTAGTACCTTGATAAGACATATGTTTATAACTCTTAACCTCTCTAATTCTTTCTTTTTAAAAAAAAATTTTTTAGTTGTAGACAGACACAATACCTTTATTTTATTTATTCATTTTATGTGGTGCTGAGGACCAAACCCAGTGACTCACACATGCAAGGCAAGCACTCTACCACCAAGCCACAACCCCAGCTCCATCCCTTTATTTTAACAAGTCTCATATCTATTTGGTTCCTCTTCAAATCATTTTCGATGCATGTTTGTGATTGCATCTTTTATTTCTTTAAATATTTCTTAGTCATTTTATATTTTGTATTTGATAATTTCAATATCTGATGTCCTTGGGGGAACTAAACCTATTGTTGATTGTTTCTGCTGACTCTCACTCATGGTAGCTCATCTCCTTGTTTGGTAATCTTTGGTTGTGAACTCATATTGGCTAATCTTAACCTCTAGGTATACTAGTGGCTAAAATTAGGGATGCTTCCCTCAAAGATGGATTTACTTGCCAGGAATCAGGAACATTACAGATTTAGGAATAGCTTAGAGCCACTTACAAGCATTACGTGGGAGTTCCAAATCCCGCTTTTCTACCTTTCTACTGTACTACAGTTTAATGGCAGTACTGATTGCTATACCACATCAGCATTTGCCCTAGGACAATACAGGGTTTTGTACTTGAATGCTGTTCCATGATCCCTCAGGTGGTTCAAAAAGAATGGAGATGCAGCCAGAAGATTTACCATACTGTGAGGCTAATAAATGCATTAAAATTCTGCCCCCTCCAGGATCTAGTTATTTCCTTAACATGCCACCAGAATAGTAGTCTATTCAGGGTTGTTTTTGATATTTTAAGTTGAAAGAAACTTACTGCCTCTTTTTGAGAGAGTAATAGATTTTTAACATTTTTATCTCTCTCATTCCTTTCTAGCAAAAATGGAGAACTGAAACCCTAAGAAGGCAAAGAAAATAAAAGCTGATCTGTAGATAATGTGATATGTTAAGAAATGGTAAGCATTATAATTTTATTACCTGATCGACTGTGGTCTCGAAGTTGGAAAGCATGCATGAGGTCAGTTTTTCGTGAAATTATTCTCTCTTTTAATATCCTGATGGCACTATTTTCCATAGCATGTACCCTATGTTGAGAAAACAATAATTAGATGAAAGTTACATAAATAATTCTCTTCTGTTTCATTTTAATGTGCTGTTACCCCTTACCAGTTTCTTTTTTAAATGAATTGCCTAAATTTACACATACCATGTTACTAGGTGGTGAATGTATGCATATATATGGTAAGCACATGTCATATATATACATGTATATACACACGTATACACACATGCATTTTGTTAAATTTTAAAAAGATTGCAAATAGTATCTTCTCTTGGATTTCAAAGATTCACATGAACAATTACTTCAGAAAGAAGGAAAATAAAAAGGCCCTTGTCGTATCAGATACTGAAATTTACCATTAAGTTTCTAAAACAAAACAATAGGTATTGACATAAGAGAGGACGTATATGAGTAGAACATCACAGAAATTTCATATATATCAAACTATATATGGGAATAATATATGACAACAGAGGTATTACAATTCAGTAGAAAGAGACAATTTTTTTAAATGGGGCTACCATAGTTAGCTAACCATCTGGACTCAAACTTCTACCTCAGATGATTTACAAAAATAAATTTGAAATAAAGAAGGAACAGAGGAACAAAATAGTCATAAGATATACAGTTGTCCCTTGGTATCCAGGGAGGATTGGTTCTAGCATCTCCCATGGATACAAAAATTCACAGATGTTTAAGTCCCTTATATAAGATGGTATATTATTTACACATAATGTGTGCAAGTTTCCCATATACTTCAAATGATCTCTAAATTACTTATACCTAATTTAATGTAAATTCTATGTAAACAGTTGTTATACTCTATTGCTTAGGTAATAATCACAAGAAAAAAGTCTGTATATGGTCAGAATAGATTTATTTTTATTTTTATTATTTTTGGTAGCACTAGGTATTGAACCCAGGGTCTCACACAAGTTAGGCAAACACTCTACCACTGAGCTATACCCCATCTCCAGATTTAACTTTTTTTGTTTTCAATATGAAACCCATGGATATGAAGGATTGACTACATATTTAAAAAACAAAATAAAAGCAAAATGTCAGGTACAAATCCAATCATACCAATAACATGTGAATAGATTCATCAAATCAAAAGGCAGAGATTGTGAGACTTGATCAAAACAAAACAAATAAGATCCAACACATGTTTTATACAGAAGACACATTTTAGATTTAAAGATACAAAGAGTGTGAAAGAAAGGGACAAAAAAAGAATTACCAGAACTAGAGTACTCATGTTAATAGTAGACAAAATAGACTCTACAGCAAAAAGTGTTAAGTAGGAATATTTCATAATGATAAAATATCCAATCAATCAAGACAAAACAATTATAAACATATGTTAACCTAAAAACTAAGCCCAAAACTATATGAAGCAAAAACTGACAGAACTGAAGAAACAGACAACATTAATAGTTAGGGACTTCAATACTCTATTTTTAATAATAGATAGGACAACTAGGAGAAAAATCAAGAAGGATATAGGACTTGAACAGCACTCTAAACCAACTAGACTAAACAGATACATATACAACCACCCAACAACAGAATATATATATGTGTGTGTGTGTGTGTGTGTGTGTGTGTGTGTATAAATTTTTTTTTTTTTTGGTATTGAGGATTGAACCCAGTGGTGCTTTACCATTGAGCCACATCCCCAGCCCTTTTAATTTTTATTTTGAGACAGGGTCTCCCCAAGTTATTTAGGACCTCACTAAATTGCTGGGGCTGGTCTCAAACTTGCAATCCTCCTGCCTCAACCTCCTGAGTTGCTGGGAGTACAGGCATGTGCCACTGCGCCCAGCCAGAATATATATCCTTTTAAAGTATATGTGGAACATTTTTCACAATAGACCCTATGCTAGGCCATAATAGAAATCTTAACTGATTTAAAAGGATCAACATTATTAAAAGTATCTATCCTGACCTCCAAATAAATAAATTAGAAATTAATGACAAATTCATAAATTTGAGAAAATTAAAAAATAAGATTTTAAAGAACAAATGCACCAAAGAAGAAATCATGGGCTGGGGATGTAGCTCAGTGGTAGAGTACTTGCCTAGCATGTGCAAAGCCCTGGGTTCAATCACCAACACAAGGAAAAAAAAAAGATGAAGAAATCATAAGAGAAATTAGAAAATAACTTAAGATGAATGAAAATTAAAACACCACAAACCAAAACATGGGATCTAACCAAAGCTCTGATTAAAGGAAAATTTATAGCTATAAATGCTATAAATTTATAGTTATAAATACCTATATTAAAATACCACATTACAGCTACTAATCCCTATAGATATTATATTAGCTATAAAGACCTATAGCTATAAAGACCTATATAGGTAAATGTATATATATTTATGCCTACAAATACCCATACTAAAAAAAGAAAGATTTCACTCAAATCAATAATATAGGCTTCCACCTTAAAACTGGAAAAAAAGATTAACCTAAACCCAATGTAAGCAGAAGGAAGGGAATAATAAATAGGACAGAAATAAATAAAATAGAAAATAGAGAAAATCAACAAAACAAAACAAAAAAATGGTTCTTTGAAAAGATCAACAAAATTGATCGGCCAAGAAAAAGTGAAGACTCAAATTTCTAAAATCAAAAATGAAATAGGAAACATCACTACTGACCTTCCAAGGGAAAAAAAAGGGAATACTATGAACAATTGTACACTAACAAAATTAGACAATCTAGATGAAATGAACAAATTACTAGAAAAATACAAGTTAACCAAAACTAAAAAATAGAAAAACCAAACATGCCTGTAACAAGTAAAATGACTGAAGTAATAAAACAACTCACCAAGAAAAGCCCAGAGCCAGATAGTTTTACTGGTGAATTTCACCAAACATTTAAAGCAAAATTAATAACAATCATTAAAGAAGTCTTAAAAAAAATCAAAGAGGTGGGAATATTGCCCACTTGAGAAGCCAACATTACCCTGATATCAAGACCAGACAAAGATCACAAGAAAATTATAGACCAATATCTCTTATGAATATACATGTGAAATCCTCAACAAAATACTAGCAAGCTGCATCTATCAACACAGAAACAAATTATACATCATGAGAAACTAGAATTTATTTCAGGAATGCAAGGTTTGCCTAATACCAATGTAATAAATTATATTACTAGAAAAAGGGACAAGAACAACATGATCATCTCAAAAGATGCAGAAAAAATATTTGACAAAATTCATCAGTCTTTCATGATAAAAATAGCCAACAAACTAGGCATAAAAGGGAATTTACCTGACGTAATAAGTGTCATCTACAAAAAATACACAGCTAACATACTTAATGATAGAAGACTGAATGTATCCCCCTTAAGATCAGGAACAATACAAAGACATTTACTCTCACCAATTTTATTCAACACTATACTGGAGGTTTAGCCAGGACAACTAGGTAAGGAAAAGAAGTAAAAAGTATTCAAATTAGAAAAGAAGTGAACTATTTGTATTAACATAATATGATCCTGTATAGAGAAAATCCCAAAGAATTCACTAAAAAACTGTTAAAACAAGTTCATCAAGATTACACAATACCAGATCATTACATAAAAATCAGTTACATGTCTATGTACTAGAAGTAAATGATTCAAAAACAAAGAAAAAAATTCCACTTATAGTACCATAAAAATAAAATACTTAGAAATAATTTAACCAAATAAATCCAAGACTCGTACACTGAAAAGTAGAAAACACTGCTGGAGGAAATTAAATATCTAAACAAACAGAACAATATTCCATGTTCATAGATTGGAAGACAATATTGTTAAGATGGCAATAGCCCTCAGATTGATCTACAGGTTCAACATATTTCCTATTAAAATCCCAGTTGACATTTTTTGCAAGCTGACAAGCATATTCTAAAATTTATGCCAAAACAATCTTTAAAAAGAAGTACAAAGTTCAACTCACACTTTTGTTTTAGAGCTTACTACAAATTGAATATCCCTTATCCAAAAGGCTTGGAATCAGAAGTGTTTCAGATTTCAGAGACTTTTGGATTTGGGAATATTTTTATTGCTAAAATTTCTGGATTTAAGATTGCTAAGATTAGGGATGCTCAACCTGTATAAAGTTACAATAATCAGAATAGTGTGGTGCTCATATTCCACTAGACAGAGATGAGTGAAATAAATTTGAAGTTCAGAAATGAACACTTACTTTCATGGTCAAGTTTTTTCTTTGTCCCTTTTTTTTTTCAGTGCTGGGGAGCAAATTCAGGGCCTTGCACACAATAGGTAAGCACTCTACCAATGAGCTACATCCCCAGACCCTATAGTCAATTGACTTTTTTTTTTTTTACAGAGTACATTTTGATTCATTGCACACAAATGGAGTACAAATTTTCAGTTCTATGGTTGGACACAATATAGATTCACACCATTCATGTAATCACACATATACATAAGGTAATACTGTCTGTCCTAGTCTACTACCTTTCCTTCCCCTATCCCCTCCTGCCCCATTTTCCTATACACCATTCAAAGTTCCTCCATTTTTCTATTGTCTCCGCCACCCGGTCACCCCTCCCTCACATTATGTATCATCATTCACTTATCAGAGAAAACATTCAGCCTTTGTTTTGGGAGGCTTGGCTTATTTCACTTAGCATGATATTCTCCAACTCTATCCATTTACCAGCAAATGCCATAATTTTATTCTTCTTTACAGCTGAGTAATATTTCATTGTGCATATATACCACAGTTTCGTTATCCATTCATCAATTGAAGGGCATCTAGGTTGGTTCCACAATCTAGCTATTGAGAATTGAGCAGCTATGAACATTGATGTGGCTGCATCACTGTAGTATGCTGATTTTAAGATCTTTGGGTATAAACCGAGGAGTGGGATAGCTGGGTCAAATGGTGGGTCCATTCCAAGTTTCTTGAGGAATCTCCATACTGCTTTCTAGAGGGGCTGCACCAATTTGCAACTACACCAGCAATGTTGAGTGTACTTTTTTCCCCACATCCACACCAACACTTATTGCTTGTGCTCTTGATAATAGTCATTCTAATTGGAGTTAGATGAAATCTTAGGGTGGTTTTAATTTGCATTTCTCTAATTACTAGAGATGATGAGCACTTTTTCATATATTTGTTGATCACCTGTATATCTTCTTCTGTGAAGTGTCTGCCCAGTTCCTTAACCCATTTATTGATTGGGCTCTTTGTATTCTTAAAGTTTTTAAGTTCTTTATAAATTTTGGAGATCAGTGCTCTGTCTGAAGTGTGCATAGAAAACATTTGCTCCCACTCTGTAGGCTCTCCTTTCACATTATTGATTTTTCCTTTGCTGAGATAAAGCTTTTTAGTTTGAATTCATCCCATTTATTAATTCTTGCTTTTATTTCTTGTGCTCTGGATGTCTTGTTCAGGAAGTCTGGTCCTAAGCCAACATGATGAAGATTCAGGCCTACTTTTTCTTCTATTTGGTGAAGGGTCTCAGGTCTGATTCCTAGATCTTTGATCCATTTTGAGTTGAGTTTTGTACAGGGTGAAAGATAGGGGTTTAATTTCATTTTATTGCATATGGATTTCCAGTTTTCCCAGCACCATTTGTTGAAGAGGCTATCTTTTCTCCATTGTATGTTTTTGACACCTTTGTCTAGTATGAGATAACTGTGCTTATGTGGGTTTGTCTCTGTGTCCTCTATTCTGTACTGTTGTTCTACCTGTCTATCTTGGTGTCAATACCATGCAATTTTTGGTACTGTTGCTCTATAGTAGAGTTTAAGGTCTGGTATTGTGATACCTCCTACATTTCTCTTCCTGCTCAGGATTGCTTTGGCTATTCTGGATCTTTTGTTCTTCCAGATGAATTTCATGATTGCTTTCTCTATTTCTATGAGGAATGTCATTGGGATCTTAATTGGAATTGCAATAAATCTGTATAGCACCTTTGGAAGTATGGCCATTTTGAAATATTAATTCTGCCTATCCAAGAACATGGAAGATCTTTCCATGTTCTAAGGTCTTCTTCAATATCTTTCTTTAATGTTCTGAAGTTTCCACTGCAGAGTTCTTTCACCTCTTTTGTTAGATTGATTACCAAGCTCTTTTTTTTTTTTTTTTGAGGCTATTATGCACAGAGTTGTTTTCCTCATTTCTCTTTCAGATGATTCATCACTTATGTAGATAAATGCATTCAATTTATGTGTGTTTGTTTTATATCCTGCTATTTTGCTGAATTCATTTATTAGGTCTCGAAGTTTTCCGGGGGAGTTTTTTGGATCCGCTAAATATAGGATCATGTTATCGGCAAATAGTGACAGCTTGAGTTCTTCTTTTCCAATTCATATTCCTTTAATTTCTATGGTCTGTCTAAGTGCTCTGGCTAGTATTTCAAGCACGATGTTGAACAAAAGTGGTGACAGTGGGCATCCCTGTCTTGTTCCAGTTTTCAAAGGGAATGCTTTCAGTTTTTCTCCATTAAGAATGATGTTGGCCGTGGGCTTAGCATAAATAGCCTTTACAATGTTGAGGTATGTTCCAACTATCCCTATTTTTTCTAGTGTTTTGAGCATGAAGGGGTGTTGTATTTTGTCAAATGCTTTCTCTGCATCTATTGGAATAATCATTTGATTCTTAACCTTCAGTCTATTGATGTGATGTATTACATTTATTGATTTCCGGATGTTGAACCAAACTTGCATCCTGGAATAAACCCCACTTGAACGTGGTGCACTACCTTCTTAATATGTTTTTCTATGCAATTTGCCAGAATTTTGTTAGGGATTTTTGCGTATATATTCAGCAGAAATATTGGTCTAAAGTTTTCTTTTCTTGATGTGTCCTTGTCTGGTTTTGGTATCAGAGTGATACTAGTTCATAGAATGAATTTGGAAGGGTTCCCTCCTTTTCTACTTCAGGAAATACTTTCAGGAGTATTGGTATAAGTTCTTCTTTGAAGGTCTTATAGACCTCAGCTGGAATCCATCTGGTCCTGGTCTCTTCTTGGTTGGTAGGCTTTTGATGGCCTCTTCTATTTCATTGCTTGAAATTGATGTTTAAATTGTGTATGTCCTCCTGGTTCAGTTTGAGAGGATCATATGTCTTTAGAAATTTGTCAATGTCTTCAGGATTTTCTATTTTGTTGGAGTATAGATTTTCAAAGTAGCTTCTAAATATGTTTTGTATTTCAATGGTGTCTGTTGTGGTATTTCCTTTTTCATCATGAATTTTAGTAATCTGAGTTTTCTCTCTCCTTCTCTTTGTTAGTATGACTAAGGGTTTATCTATTTTGTTTACTTTTCCAAAGAACCAACTTTTTGTTTTGTCTATTTTTTTAATTCTTTGTTTCCATTTCATTGATTTCCGCTCTGATTTTAATCATTTCCTGTCTTCTACTACTTTTGGTGTCATTCTCTTCTTCTTTTTCTAGGGCTTTGAGATATAATATTAGGTCCTTTAGTTGTTGACTTTTTATTCTTTTCTTGAATATGCTCCATGCAATGAATTTTCCTCTTAGTACTGCTTTCATAGTGTCCCAGAGATTTTGATATGTTGTATCATCATTCTCATTTACTTTAAGAATTCTTTTATCTCCTACCTGATTTTTTCTGTCATCCATGCTTCATTGAGTAGCATGTTAATTAGTCTCCAGGTGTTGGAATAGTTTCTGTTTTTTAGTCATTGATTTCTAATTTCATTCCATTATGATCTGGTAGAATACAAGATAGTATCTCTATTTCTTTGCATTTACTAAGGGCTGCTTTGTGGCATTTCATATGGTCTATTTTAGAGAGGATCCACGTGCTGCTGAGAAGAAAGTGTATTTGCTCATTGATGGATGGAATATTCTATATATGTCTGTTAAGTCTAAGTTATTGATTGTGTTATTGAGTTCTATGTTTTCTTTGTTTAGTTTTTATTTGGAAGATCTATCCAGTGGCGACAGTGGTGTGTTAAAGTCACCCAGAATTACTGTGTTATGGTCTATTTGATTCCTGGAATTGAGAAAGATTTGTTTGATGTACACGAATGCATTGTTGTTTGGGGCATAAATACATATGATCGTTATGTCTTCCTGATTTATGGTTTCCTTAAGCAGTATGAAATGACCTTCTTTATTCCTTTTAACTAACTTTGGCTTGAAGTCCATTTTACCCAAGGATGGAAACCCCCACTACTTTTTTACTGAATCCGTGTGTGTGGTAGGTTTTTTTCCCATCCTTTCACCTTTAGTATGTGGATGTCTTTTTCTATGAGATGAGTCTCTTGAAGGCAGCATGTTGTTGGGTCTTCCTTTTTAATCCAATCTGCCAGTCTGTGTCTTTTGATTGATGAGTTTAGGCCATTAACATTCAGGGTTATTATTGAGATATGATTTGTATTCCCAGTCATTGTGGCTTAGTTTTGGTTTTAATGTATTTCTCCTTTGATTGTCTTTTACTTTAGGGTAGTTCCTCCCTTTGCTTACTTACTTTGTTGTTTTTCATTTCTTCCTCGTGAAATATTTTGCTGAGAATGTTCTGTAGCACAGGCTTTTTATGTGTAAATTCTTTTAACTTTTGTCATGGAAGGATTTTATTTTGCTTTCAAATCTGAAAGCTAGATTTGCTCAGTATAAGATTCTTAGTTGGCAACCATGTTCTTTCAGAGCTTGAAATATATTGTTCCAGGCCCTTCTAGTTTTTAGGGTCTGGGCTGAGAAATCTGCTGATATCCATATTGGTTTCCATCTATACATAATCTGATGCTTTTCTCTCACAGCCTTTAAAATCTTATCTTTATTTTGTATGTTAGGCATTTTCATTATAATGTGCCTTGGTGTAAATCTGTTGTAATTTTGTACATTTGGTATTCTGTAAGCCTCATATAGTTGAATTTCCATTTTATTCTTCAGGTTTGGGAAATTTTCTGATATTTCATTGAATAGGTTGTTCATTCCTTTGGTTTGTATCTCTGTGCCTTCCTCAATCCCAATATTTCTTAAATTTGGTCTTTTCAGGATATCCCATAGTTCTTGTAGGTTCTGTTCATGATTTCTTACCATCTTCTCTGTTTTAGCAACTTCTTTTCAAGATTCAATATTTTGTTTCATTGTCAGAGGCTCTGTCTTCTGAGTGATCTAGTTGGTTGGTGATGCTTTCCATTGAGTTTTTGATTTGGTTTATTGTTTCCTTCATATCAAGGATTTCTATTTGGTTCTTTTTCAGAATCTCTATCTCTTTGTTTAAGTGATCTTTTGCTTCCTTCAGTTGCTCTTTCAACTGCTTATTGGAGTGATCAATCATTGCCTGCATTTACTCTCTTATCTCATCCTTTGCTTCATGAATCATTTTAATCATATACATTCTGAACTCCTTTTCTGACATTTCTTCTACCATGCTGTCATTGGATTCTGTTAATATAGAATCTTGGTTTGTTTGGAACACTTTTTTCCCTTGTTTTTTCATGTTGTTCACAAATCTTCCCCTCTAGCAATGCAGATCTCGGGTATTGCAGTTTACCCCCTATAGGCTTATAGTGACCCTGCAGGCTTCCAAAACCTCTTCTTTAAGGGGGAGTTCAATATTAGCAACACCCAGTACAGACAATATGCAGCCCTAAACCAAATAGCCCCTATGAAGACATTAACAATATTGTCATAATAAACAGAGAGGATGAGCTCAATTATTACCTACTATATAACAAATAGATTTGCAATGAGGTCTGCAGTTTTTTTTTTTTTTTTTTTGGAACCAGGGAGTGAACTCAGGGACACTTGGCCACTGAGTCACATCCCCAGGCCTATTTTGTATTTTGTTTAGAGACAGGGTCTCACTGAGTTGCTTAGGGCCTCACTAAGTTGCTGAGGCTGGCTTTGAACTCGCGATCCTCCTGACTCAGCCTCCCAAGTTGCTTGGATTACAGGCGTGTGCCACCACGCCCGGCCGAGGTCTGCAGTTTCCAATGGAGAACAAAGAGGATGGGGAACAGTGTAGGATGTAACTGTTAATGGGATAAGAAAAGAGTATAAAGAAGTTCTAGATCATAGGAAGAATGCAAGTGTAGTCAAAAGAAGTTGGTTGTTAGCACGAGAAAAGGGAGAAAGAGACTCTGAGGAAACAGGTAAACAAAAGGAAAATAGGAGAGCAAGAAAAATAAATAAAAACTTAAAAATTTTCAAAAAGGATGGAAAATAAATCTACACTATAACAGTCATATACTAATCAAACCTCCCAGTCTTCAGTAGCCTGATGCATGAGAGGTACCTGACAATGAGCTTCTAGTCTCCAGCAGGTTTCTCAGGATGGGATTTGCCCCACCCAAAGATGGCAGTTTCCACTTCCAGGATAATTCAAGATGGCTGCACTGGCTTCCAAACGTTTTGGCAAATGGGGAGCTGCAGTGCAGGGCGTGGGCACCAAGTCCATGTGGGGTGCAGTCAGTTGGGCTGGGGACCCTGGAGGTAGGGCGAGGTCAGTCAGGCCAGAGGCCCTGGAGGCAGGGTTCAGTGTGTCGGGCTGGGGGTCCTGCAGGTCCTGGCTGTTTTCCCCAAATGGCAGCAGCCACGTGTAACCAAACCTGCGGTTACTGTGACGGTGGACTTCCAGTCAACAACAGGCAGCTGGCGATCCACTGGCAGCTTGCAGGTTGCCAGTAAATGATCGGCAGGTGGACTTTGGTCGGTGAAAGGCAGGTGATGGGCAGTCCAGAAACAGGTAAACAGGGAAGTGGTGGATGATAGGCAGCAATCAGTGAGCATTCTGCATTCAAAATGTAGTCAATATGCTGTCAGACTGCAGGTGATCAAGGTAGACAAATGGGGCAAACAGCAGGGGATCGATAAGGAACAAAGACTGCCTCACAGAGAAACAGATTTTCCTCTGTAACAAGGAATACAGCCTCCTTCTAGTCCACCATCTTGGATCTCCCTCAATTGATTTTTTGACAGGTGGGCCAAGACAACAAAATGGGGAAAGAAGAGTCTTTGCAATTAATGGTGCTGGGACAAGTGGACATCCACATATAAAGAGTAACATTGGTCCCCTTGCCTCACAACGCATACAAAAATTAACTCAAAATGGATCAGAGACCTAAATATAAAGACTAAACCTATAAAATTCTTAGAAGAAAACATAGGAATAAATCCTTATGTCTTTGGCTTAGACGATGACTTTTTAGATACAACACTAAAGAACAAACAATAAGTTGGACTTCATCAAAATTAAAAACTTTTGTGCTGCAAATACCATCAAGAAAGGTAAAAGGCATCCCAAAGAATGGGAGATACTATCTGTAAATCATATATCTCATAAGTGACATGTATATAAAATATATAAAGAATTCTTACAACACAATAATAAAAAGAGTAATGACAACTGAATATGTTAACAGGACCTGAAATATACATATCTCCAAAGAGGATGAACAAATGAATAAGCTCATGAAAAAACAGTTAATATTATTAGTCATTAGGGAAATGCAAATCAAGACAACCAAGAAATTCTACCTCATACTCACTAAAATGGCTATAATTGAAAAGACCTATCACAAAAAGGTTGGCAAAGACGTGGGGAAATTAAGACCCTCATACATTAATGGTGCTATGATTTGAATATGGATGGTGTACCCCAAAGGTCCATGTTTTAAAAGCCTGGTCCTCAGAGGGGACCTTAGATCATTGATGTAGTGCCTTCAAAGGGGATTATGGGACATCAGTCTTCTTTATTTCCTAAATCATGATGTAAGCAATTTTGTTTGCCACAAGCTTCCATCATGATGTGCTGCCCCTGCCAGAGTTCCAAAGCCATGGGGCTGTCCAATTTTGGACTGGAATCTCCAAAGTTGTGAGTTAAATAAACTTTTTTTCATTATAAGTTAATTCCACAGTATTTTATTATAGTAAAGAGAAACTGACATATATAGATAAGAGAATATAAAATTGTGCAGTCCCTGGGAGAAAAGTTTTAAAGTTCCTCAAAATGTTAAACATAGTTACCATAAAACCTAGCAATTTCACTCTCAAGTATATACCCAACACAAACAAAAATATATGTACACATATAACCTTGTTCACAAATGTTTATACTAGCATTATTTATAATAACCAAAAAGTGGTGACAACCCAAATGTCTATCAACTGTTGGATGGATAAACAAAATGTGGTATATACATAAAATGAAATATACCACCATAAAATGAAATGAAGTACAAAATGTATGAACCTCAAAAATATTGTGCTGAATGAAAAAAGTTAATCACGAAAGACTACATATTGTGTGATTCCATTTGTATAAAATATCAAGAATAGGCATATCCATAGAGATAGAAAATAGATTACAGGTTATCTAGAGCTATAATAGGAGGAGGTAACTGGGAAGTGACTGCTAATGGGTATAAGTTTTGTTTTTAGTATGACAATTATATAATGGCATTGGTTGCGCAACTCTGTAAATATACTAAATATCACTGAATTGTATACTTCAAATGGGTAAACTTTACAGTATGTACTTGTTATGTCATCTTTTTGACAATAGCCATCTGGTGGAAGGTGATATCTCACTATAGTTTTGATTTGGATTTCTTTGATTATTAGTGATGTTGAGTACCTCTTTGTGTACCTGTTGACCATTTGTATGTTGTTATGTTTTAGATATGATGTGTCCCTCAAAAGTTCATGTATGAGACAATGCAATGATTGGATTGTGAGAGCCTTAAATTAGTGTACAAATCCACTGATAATAGATTAACAGGGCCATAAATATAGGCAGGTAGGGTGTGGCTTGAAGAAGTAGGTCACTGGGGGCATGCCTTTTGGGTTTATATTTTGTCCATGGTGAGCAGAGCCTGCTCTTGCTCTCTCTCTCTCTCTCTCCTTGTCATGTCCTGAGCTGCTTTTGCCATGATGTTCTGCCTCACGTAGGGTCCAGAGCGATGGAGTTAGCAAAAAAAGCTGACTAAAACAGAAATTGGTACTGAGAAGTGAGGTCATTCCTGTGACTAACCTGACTATGCACTTCAGAAGCCTTTGGAGCTGGTATGTGTGGTGGGGTGGGGGAGTGTTGAAAAGTTTAGAGATACAAGCTGGAAAAGCTTTAGAATGTTTTAAATGGAACTTAATGGGCAATTCTGGTGGGAACTCAGAAGACAAGAATGCTGATAGGACAATGGACAGTAAAAACTGGCCTCATGAGGTTTTTCTTCTGAAAAGGAGGACTCTACTGTAAATTGGATTAGAGGCCATTCATATTATGTAATGGCAAAGAAGCTGTCCACATTTTGCTCGTGTCCTAAGACTTTTTGTTAGGCTAAATTTAAGGATGATGAACTAATTAATCTGGCAGAGAAAACTTAAAGGCAGCATAGCATTCAGGCAGTGGCATGGATATTGCTGGCAGCTTTTAGCAAAGTTTGCATTATAACCAAGAGCAGAACGATTTGAAAAACTTATAGTTTGAGTATAAAAGTGTGAGTAAAACTGGGGCTACGGAAAGTGTGATTGTTGAAGAGATTACAGCCAGGAAAGAGATACTGCGGAAGTACTTTACCCAGAAACAATAGGAAAGATGGCTTGAGGGCATCTCAGGAATTGGCAAGACTACACCCATTTCAGGCTCAAGAGTGTAAAAGTAAAAATTCCTTTGAGAAGAGACCATGGAAGCACCCTGCTCACACAGGGGGACCTAGGAAGTTGTTTAACTGTGCTCGCCACCCAGGCATTCAGAGGCTGCTGCAGCCATTGTCCAAGGATGCTTGACTACTGCTCGAGATAGTGGCAGACCTTGGCATTAACCGCATGGTATAGGTCCTATAGGAATGCAGGATGCTGTAGATAGGGGGTCATAGAGGCTTCCATCAAGATTTCAAAGAAAGGCCTGGGAGGTTAGGCAAAGTATAGCAGGATCAGAATTCCTGCAGGTTGCCCCTGAGAGGGAAGATATGAGAAGGAAGCCAAAGCTGCAGTGGAGACTCCCGAGATTGAGAGATGCCAGTAACATGGGACATCTGCCAAGGAAAGCCACAAGAATCAAGCAGAAACAAGTCACGCGGGCTGCCACCAGCAAGACCATAGGGGCAGAATTATACAATCCCTTTGAAGAGAACATCACAATGCCATGTGCCTTAGATGATGGATATGGAGCTACAGGACTTGTATGCCCAGCTGGATTTTGGTCTTGCCTTGGTTCCATCCCTTCTTTTATGCTGCTATTTCTCTTTTGTGGAATGGAAATGTTTACTCTGTGCCATTATATATTAAATATATGTAACTTGCTTTTGATCTTTACTCTTACAGCTGAGTTTTTAAAATTTTTTAAAAATATGCTCTAATTACTTATACATGACAGTAGAATGCATTTTGACACATCATACATAATGGAGTAGGAGTATAACTTCTCTTCTGGTTGCACATGATGTAGAGTTACACAGGTCATGTAATCACATATGCACATAGGGTAATAATGTCCAATTCATTCTACTATTATTCCTACCCCCACATCCCCTCCCCTCCCTTCACTCCCCTCTGTCAAATCCAAAGTACCTCTATCCCCATCCTTATTGTGAATTAGCATCCGCATATCAGAGAAAATATTGGGCCTTTGGTTCTTTGGGATTAGCTTATTTCACTTAGCATAATATTCTCTACTTCCATCCATTTACTGGCAAATGACATAATTTTGTTCTTCTTTAAGGCTGAGTTAATATTCCATTGTGTGTATATACCACAATTTCTTTATTCATTCATCTGTTGAAAGGCATCTAGGTTGGTTCCATAGTTTAGCTATTGTGAATTGAACTGCTATAAAACAGCTAAGAGTTTGTCTTGAGTCTCAAACAAGACTTTTGACTGGGATTTTTGAGCAACACTAAAGCTATGGGAACTTGGGCTGGGGTTGTGGCTCAGTGATAGAGTGTTTGCCTAGCATGTGTGAGGCACTGGGTTCAATCCTTAGCACCACATAATAACTAAAAAAAATAATGTTGTTATGTCCATCAACAACTAAAATATATTTTTTAGAAAACAAACTATGGGGACTCCTAGAAATGAGCTAAATATTATTTTGAATTGTAAGATAGGCATGAGTTTTCAGGGGCCAGGGGCAGAATGTTATGGTTTAGATATGAGGTGTCTCCCAAAATCTCATGTGTAAGACAATGCAAGAAAGTTCAGAGGGGAAATGACTGCATTATGAGAACCTTACACTAATCAGTACATTAATCCACTGGTATGAATTAACTGGGTGATGACTGTAGACAGGTAGGGTGTGGCTGGAAGAAGGTCACCCGGGGCATGCCTTTTGGGTTTATATTTTGTCCCTGGTGAGGAGGGCTCTCTATCTGCTTCCTGGCGGCCATGTTCCAAGCTGCTTTCCTCAACATAGTGCTCTTCTGCCACAAGTTCTGCCTCAGCTTGGGCCTAGAGCTATGGAGTCAGCCATCTGAGACCTCTGACATGGTGAACCAAAATAAACTTTTCCTCCTCTAATTATTCTTTTCAGGTCTTTTGGTCACAGCAACAAAAAAGCTGACTAAAACCTATGCCTTCTCTGGAAAAGAGTCTATTCAGGTCATTTGCCCATTTTTAAAATCAGACTTTTTTTTCTTTGCTTAATGAATTATATAAATTCCTTACATATAGGAATGTTTGTTATCATATTTTTTCTAAATGTAAGATCCTGTGACCAATATGGGCATCTATCAATTGAAAATATATTCACTCTATTAACTGTTATGGTACTACATACTATAGAACATTATGTATCTACTGAAATGAATGAATCAGATTTATATATGTATGCCAATGTGGAGTGACATTCACGATGAAATATTTTTAAAACAATCTTTTTAGTTGTAGATGAACACAATACCTTTATTTTATTTATTTTTATTTGGTGCTAAGGATCGAACCTAGTGCCTCACACATGCCAGGCAAGTGCTCTACCACTGAGCCACAGCTCCAGCCCCATGATGAAATCTTTAAGGGGAAAAAGTCAGTTGTTGAATAGAGGGTATAGGTGATTCTACCTTTATTTTTTAAAAAAAGTACGTATGTTGTTTACTGTCTTTCTCCTCATACTGGGATAAGTACTTGTTGAGGAGATTTTTACCTATGTTATTCATTGCTATGCCTAACCTGTACCTAAAACAGTGTCTGACACAAAATAGATGCTCACAAGTTATTTTATTCAGTGAATTAATAACTGCTTATCTCTTTATGTGAGCAAGGAGAAGAGGATGGAAGGGGTCATTCATGGCTGTTAGTTTTAATTATTTCTGGGGAAAGGATTATTGAAAAGTAAGGAGAGTGAAGATAATTAACTTTTTTATACTTTTTAAAAATCTGTTAACAATAAACATTAGTTTCATAATGTAAAAAAATCTAAAAAGATAGTGTTACAGGGAGAAAAGAAAGGTAAACTATGAATATCATTGTCATCACATGAAGAAACACTCAACGTTTTAGTTACATATACTTCTGGGTAGAGAAGAGAAGGGGAAAGACTAAACAGGGTTGTTTGAGGAACAGAGAAGGCTACAGGTTAGGGAATACTAAGTGAATGTGAAGACTTTCTTTTCTTTATATTTAGGTACATTTGTGGATGCTGACTGCTTTAACTGTGTTAAAAGATGTACGAATTGGTATCAAATATGGGTGTATTCATCACTGGGTGTCTGGAACTAGTTTTTGTTTAAACCAATGACAAAGTGTGTAAGTGACTGCCTTCACTTGTATGGCTGCTCTTAATCACTTAGTCTACTGTATCACCAATACCAGTGTTTGGTATGTTCTGAATATACTCACCTATGGTGAAGAGGGCTCATGCACGTTGAATTAGTTACTCGGTACTGGAAAAATCGTAGGTTCATACCATAACCCAGTCTGATGTAAGCTCCTCGATTGCTGCCTTCTTCATAATAATTAGAAGCAGAAAATATGGTAACAACCTAATTAGTAAAAAAAAAAGAATTGGGTTCATAAAATTAGTTTGCAAAAGTCTATTCAATAAAGTCAGAAACAGCTTAATTCTTAAAAAGCAAAAATTAACACAGTTCATAATCTCTGCAAATTATCCAAGTCTGAAGTGATTTCTTGAGTCCACTGGAGGAAAACAAGGGTTTTCACTTGGTATCTCCAAGAGGACTACCTCCTAGACACTCATTCAATATCCCCAGTGCATGACCCTGCACTCCTATGCACAATTTCAGTGCCAGATCTTAGAATCCTCTTCAGTGTTTGGCTTTGCAAATTCTAATTTTCCAAGGGGATAAATCCCTTATTTTCTTATCTTGTAACATCTAAGCCTTCAAAATAAAACTTGTCTAGTAGCTTAGTCTTTTTTTTTGCTTGGAGCTGAATGACTCCATTCATTGAATAAGACAACTTAGAGGGTTCAAGGCTCAATAAAACCAATGCTTTAAGGGCACAGAAACAGTGGCTAGACTATGAGACCATGACCACTGTCTTGGGAAAGAACCAGCCTTAGAGGTATGGTGGAATATGGAAAGATAATACTTGTCAGTGACAGAAAATCTGCCTTAGGCCCAATTCTGTCATAATCAACATGTTGCTTAAGACAAACCACTGCTATTTTCTATCTATTTTCTCATTATAAAGAAGTCCTAAAAAATACTTGCCTTACTTATCTTACAATATTAATATGAGCCTAAAACAAATTAATAGTTAAGAAAAGCAAAGGAAGAAATGCCACACAATTTGGTATTCATTGTTATTTATTGCTCTTCACTATAGAAAAAGAAGCTTACCAGGTCAATGGAGGACAGGAATCATTTCCTCAGTCCTCAGCTCTTCTAACCTTATTGATACCACCAAAGGAGCAAAACACACTCCATTTTCATGGCTACAGCAAAACTAACCATAGTGAGCAACTTACAGGAGACTGCCTACTCAGCAATTTGAAGGAAAGTGTGTTTTCTGCCTTGCACAAGAAATGTGCAAAGGGTAGAAGAGAACAAGTGGATTCACTGCTGCCTTTCATGTACTCTGTGAGGAAAAGTATATTCTTTACAGGATAGCTGCGTTATAGTTAGTAAAGAATGAAGCCTCTGTGTGTCTACTTAATGCCATGTGTCAGAATTTCTGTTTCTGGGATTAATGAAGATCTGCAAAAAAGTCTCTTAGGGTATGAAAGAGTGAGGACCTTTCAAACAACCTATGTATAAACATGCCAGTCTTTGGTTTGGTATCAGGGAAGATATCTTCTCCTGGGCTCCTAGGTCAGACACACTCTATTGAAGAGAAGACTCTGCTTAGGGGAAGTATGTCTTTGAGAATGTCAGCAACAATGTTAGCTTACCTTCCCATCATGGCAGATTTCATATCCATCATGCTTACATTCATGAGACCTAATGAGCATCTTCAACTGGTATTTATTGAGAATCTTAGAGGTAACGTCTGGTCCAAAATAGCAGCCCCCTCCTCGACTTGTATTTGGATAACAGCCTTTTCTGCCTCTGGGGTCACTCCACAGAATGTCAACAATCTTGGAAGAACAAACCAAATTAGGCTGCAACTTATAAGTGAGAGTCTGTCTTACTAGATTCCAACTTACTTACCAGAAATACTAATTCAAGGTATCCCAAAGGCTCTTTTCCATTCCTCCTTCAAAATTGTTTCATACTCATCTGCACCATGCATCCTTTCCAGAATACTTTTTCTTAAGTACTGGGGATTAAATCCAGGGGCACTCTACCACTGAGTTCTATCCCCAGTCCTTTTTATTTTGAGACAGGGTCTCACCAAGTTGCTAAGGTTGGCCTTGAACTTGTAATCCTCCTGCTTCAGATGCTCAAGTTGCTGGTATTACAAGCATGCGGTCAAATTATTGGGATTACAGGAGTGGGTCAACACACCTGGCCATTCTTTCCTTTTAAAAGAGTTTCATTGGGGCTGGGGATATAGCTTAGCTTGTAGAGTGTTTGCCTGTCAAGCACAAGGCCCTGGGTTCAATCTCAACACCACAAAAAAAAAAAAAAAAGAGTTTCATTGTCATGTTCACAGAAGAAAGCAGCTCCCCATAACGAACACATTAGGCATTCTTGATATATTCAAACAAATTAGGTAGCTCACATAGCTGGGACTTGTGCTCCAGGTTTTTGTCCTGTTCAACAAACAACCTGAGGAAGTACTTGCTCTTTCCCATCACAAATAGAGAAAGCTGTTCATTCAAGAACATCCCTAAAGCATCTCCTTCACCTTTTGCCACCTTGATATGGACATTCTCAGTTTCAGCAATACATTTACTCACTGACTCAATTCTACCAGGTATTCTCCTAAATCCACAGGGTTTTATTAGTATAACATTTCCCAAATTTCTAAGAATATTTTTCACAGAAAATTGGAGGCCCCTTTGTGGCTCCAATGTACAAGTGTAACATTTAAACTCCTATAAGATCTTCAAGAGCAGTAAGAAAAACTCTTTTTCACTAAACATATCAACAACCCTAGGAAAACTCCCACTTTTTATTTTGGGGGGTGGGGTACCAGGAATTGAACGCAGGGGCACTTGACCACTGAGCCACATCCCCAGCCCTATTTTGTATTTTATTTAGAGACAGGGTCTCGCTGAGTTATTCAGCACCTCGTTTTTGCCAAGGCTGTCTTTGAACTCGAGATCCTCCTGCCTCAGCCTCCCGGGCTGCTGGGATTACAGGTATGTGCCACAGCATCCGACTGGGTCCCCCTTCTGAAATCTTTTAAATCTGGCATTTGGGCCAGTTGATCTATAAAGTACCTCAAAGTTCTAATGGTCCATAATTCTAAAAGTCTATATTTTCCAGATTCCTTTTTTCTTTTTGGTTTTGTTTTTTGATGCTGGTGCTAGTGCTAGAAATTGAACCTAGGGCCTCAAGCATCCTGGACAAGTGCTTTACTGCTGAGCGACACCTCTAGCCCTTCCACCTCCACATGTTTCTTTTGAGGGCATGAAAAATCCTGCATTTTAAGTTGTGCAGCTATTTGAGTAGGACCAAATAAGGTCTTAAGAACCAAAAATGGTGTTGCTCTACTAAATCTGACTGTGTACCCATTTACAGGTTTGGTTCTGAAGGGAAACTAGAAATGAGTGAGGGAAAGGGCAATAAGGTGGAAAGAACAGAACTGGCAGAACAATCACCCTGGAATGATCAGCACCTGATTAGAACTAGAGAAATCCTGCACAAGGCACAAACAAGACACTTGTAGAATTTTTGATGATTGATTGAGTTCAAAATTAAAACCACCCAAAGAATTAATCTAGGAGTTTCCTTTCTCCTCATTGAATTCTAACATGGGCACAACCATACATATAAATACAATGCAACCCCTTTACTATGCTGTTGTTTATGACAAAAATAGCATTTGCATTTTAAACTGAGTTATATCTGGCTTTTACACCAACTAATTCATCTTTGGGGGATGTGATCTGACCTGCAGTATAATGGAGTAAACACAAAACACAAGGGGTTGTATTATATTAGGAAAGGATTAAGTTTTCAATTTCTACATGGATACAAATCATTTATAGCCAAAATTATCCTTGGAAAACCTCTTAAATTATCCTGAAAGTACAGTACATGAAAGAACATTGTTTTATATATATAATCCTATACAATAATTTGGATATGTTTATATATATAAAAAATAGTATACAAAAAAGACTATTTACAAAAATTAATTTTTGCAGTATTTTTCATTTTTTGCCCTCTTTGCCATATGCCATAGTTAAAATCTACATAAATTAAATATATATATATATATGTATATGATGGAACTCTGTTGAATTAGAATAAGCATTGGTCAAGGAGTCACCTCTTCAAGTAATTATCTATGTCATCTTGGGTAAATCACTTCACTTATTTTGGCCTCAGTTGTTATTAATGAAATGAGAAAGATGTATCTAAAACTCATTTTCTTTGATTTCTGTCCAGAAATTATTCATTATACATAGTCCCCAGTACCCCTTGCCCCCACACACAAAATGGAGAACTCATGTAATGAATTCTGAAGGATATGTTCATTTCTTAAAAATTGTTATTCCTTATGATTTTGAATCAAAGAGAAATAAAGTACTGACACATGCTACAACATGGATGAACCTAAAGAACACTGTGCGGAGTAAAAGATGCCAGACACAAAAGATCACATATTGTATGTGCCCATTACAATAAAATGTTCAGAATTAGCACATCTCTACAGACAGAAAGCAGGTTAGTGGTTGCCTAATGCTGGTGGGGGCAGGAAAGGGAGAGAATGGAGAGTGACTACTAATAGGTATGGGGTTTCCTTCTTGGGTGATAAAAATGTTCTTAAATTAGATTGTGGTGATAGTTGTAAGTTTACTAAAAACTACTGGATTATATACTCTAAATGGGTGAGTTATATGATACATGAATTATACCTCAATAAAAGTATTAAAAATGCAGTAATGAGGAACTGGGGTTGTGGCTCAATGGCAGAGTGCTTGCCTAGCATGTGTGAGACACTGGGTTTGATTTTCAGCACCATATGTAAATAAATTTTAAAAATAAAGGTCCATTTACAACTGAAAAAATTTAAAAAAAATGCAGTAATGAATTCAGAGAGAATCATGTGGTTTACTTATGAAGGTAAAGTTACTTTTATCTATATATTGTAAAGGACATCGTCTATGCTGGTGTCTTCATTGCCACTCTGGGAACACTTTAATTACCTACCTGTTCCCATTCATGCTTTGATAACTGCTCAGAGGGGAGATCATTTGCTTTAACTTTCCCTGGTGTAGTAACAGTAATGCTCATTTTATTTTTCTTCGAGTCGGTGGCATGGTCTCTATTTATTGACACTGGTGGCATCAGCACAGATCTCATCTATAAAACAAATTCATGTTTTAGTGAAACATGCTGCTTATTGTGCTGTTGCAGACACTTTAGGATCAGTTAGGTTTTAGTCTATATTGTTGTGCCTCAACCCAATGAAAAACACACAGAAACCTTTTCTATCTCTCCCACCTCCTATGATTTGTTGATCCACTGTTGTCTGTAAAGTTGGCCTGTTAAATTATGTTTGCATATTTTTCAACTAAAGGCACTGCTCTACAGGGAAAGACTCACATTAAAGTTTCTAAGGGATACCAGAGGCACATATACATATGCAGGTGCTAAATGGGTTCTAAGGCATCATCAAAGGAAATGAAAAATGTTAAGGGACAGACATTAGGCTCAGCCCAGCACAGACCCATGAGACTTCCACACCAGGGAGGTCGGCACAGTGCAGACGAATGAGACTTCTGCGCCTGGGAGGCCAGCCCAGAGCACCTGCTTGAGTCTTCGGGGCAGAGGAGGCCAGTCCACAGGCCTAGGTCCTGCCCAGCCCAGCAGAGCCCCGCGGGACTTCCAGGCCAGGGAGACGGGCCCAGGTGCAGACATCAGGCTCAGCCCAGTGCAGATGAGTGAGATTTTCTCAGGTGGGAGGCCCGGTCCAGAGGCCCAGCCCACCCCAGCCCAGCCCACCCCAGCCCAGCCCCAGCCTGTGGTCTAGTGCCCTGGAAGCAGTTGACCATCTGTCAACACGTGGGGGAGCCTCTGCACGCTAGTAGGGATTATACCCCACCAGGAGGCTACCATACTAAGAGGGGCAGCACCTTTCTTGGGATACCACATTATCAAGTTCCTCCCAGGCATCAGGCTACTGAAGACTAGGAGGTTTGAACAGTACAGTATAGTTTTATTGTAGATTTTTTTTTTACTTTATTAGTAACAATATTACCATTATTTCTATTATACCTACTAATATTCCTACTTTTCTTTTATTAATATCTTTCTTACCCTCTCTATTTTCCTCTAATCTGTCTCCTTGGAGTCTTTTCTCATGCTAACAACCAATTTCATTTAATTCCTCTGTCATTACTCCCATGACACAGTACCTCTACAGACACACTTCTTATCTCATTAATGGTATATCCTACACCCCACCCATCCTCTTTGTCCACCATTAGAAATTATGGTCCTTATTGCAAACCTATTGGCTAAACAGTAGATAATAATTGAACTTATTGTCTCAGTTTACTAAGACAATATGGTTAATATCTTAAAAAGGAAAGTTTGAGTTAAGGATGCACATTGTTTGTAGGATGTGCTGCCAATATTAATCTCTCACTTCAAGGTGAGCTATTGGAAACCTTCAGGGACACTATAATTCTATAGGGGGTAAACTGCAATACCTCAGATTCTCACTGCTAAAGGGGAAGATATGTGAACAACATGACAAAACAAGGGAAGAAAGTGTCCCAAACAAACCTAGATGCTACATCAACAGAATTCAATGACAGCAGGGCAAAATAAATGTCAGAAAGGGAGTTCAAAATGCACATAATTAAAATGATCAGAGAAGCAAACAATGAGCTAAGAGAGCAAATGCAGTCAATGAATGATCACCCCAATCAACAGTTAAAAGAACAAATGTAGGAAGCAAAAGACCATTTCAATAGAGATAGAGATTCTGAAAAAAACAAACAGAAATCCTTGAAATGAAGAAAACAATAAACCAAATTAAAAACTCAATAGAAAGCATAACCAACAAGCTAGATCACCTAGAAGACAACCTCAGACATTGAAGACAAAACATTTAATCTTGAAAACAAAGTTGACCAAAGAGAGAAAATGGTAAGAATTGTTGAACAGAACCTACAAGAATAATGGGATATCATGAAAAGAGCAAATTTAAGAATTGTTGGGATTGAGGAAGGCACAGAGATACAAACCAAAGGAATGTATAATCCATTCAATGAAATAATATCAGAAAATTTCCCAAATCTGAAGAATGAAATGGAAAATCAAATACAAGATGTTTACAGGACGCCAAATATACAAAATTACAACAGATCCACACCAAGGCACATTATAATGAAAGTACCTAACATACAAAATAAAGATAGAATTTTAAAGGCTGCAAGAGGGAAAAAATCAGATTACATTCAGGGGGAAACCAATACAGTTATCAGCACATTTCTCAACCCAGACCCTAAAAGTAAGAAGGGCCTGGAACAACATACTTCAAGCACTGAAAGAAAATGGACACCAACCAAGAATCTTATACCCAGCAAAACTAACCTTCAGATTTGAAGATGAAATAAAATCCTTCCATGATAAACAAAAGCTAAAGGAATTTACAAATAGAAAGCTAGCACTACAGAACATTCTCAGCAAAATATTCCATGAGGAAAAAATGAAAAACAACAATGTAAGTCAGCATAGGGAGGAACTACTCTAAAGGAATAGCCAAATAAAGGAGAAACCAAATCAAGTAAAAAACCAAAAATAAGCCAAAATGACTGGGAATACAAATCATATCTCAATAATAACCTTCAATGTTAATGGTCATCAATCAAAAGACATACACTGGCAGACTGGATTAAAAAGAAAGACCCAACAATATGCTGCCTTCAAGAGACACATCTCATAGAAAAAGATATCCACAGACTAAAGGTGAAGGATGGGAAAAAACATACCATGCACATGGACTCAGTAAAAAAGTGAGGGTTTCCATCCTCTTATCAGATAAAGCAGACGTCAAGCCAAAATTAGTTAGATGGGATAAAGAAGGACATTTCATACTGCTTAAGGGAAAGCACAAATCAGCAAGACATATCATAAATATTTATGCCCCAAACAATGACTCATCCATGTACGTCAAACAAATTCTTCTCAATTCCAGAAACCAAATAGACCATAACATAATAATACTAGGTGACTTTAACACACCTCTCTCACCATTGGACAGATCTTCCAAACAAAAATTGAACAAAGAAACCACAGAACTCAATAACACA
Organism: Glaucomys volans; assembly: GCA_020662805.1. NCBI lineage: Eukaryota > Metazoa > Chordata > Mammalia > Rodentia > Sciuridae > Glaucomys > Glaucomys volans. Next base: position 924,418 of record JAJEJO010049825.1, read on the forward strand.
ATTGCTAATTTAGACTTAACAGACATATATAGAATATTCCATCCATCAACAAGCAAATATACTTTCTTCTCAGCAGCACATGGATCCTTCTCTAAAATAGACCATATGTTATGCCACAAAGCTACTCTTAGCCAATGCAAAAAAATAGAGATACTATCTTGTATTCTATCAGATCATAATGGAATGAAATTAGAAATCAATGATAAAATAAAAAACAGAAACTACTCCAACACCTGGACATTAAATAATATGCTATTGAATGATGCATGGATAACAGAAGACATCATGGGGGAAATAAAAAAATTCTTAGAGGTAAACGAGAACAAAGATACAACATATCAAAATCTCTGGGACAAGGTAGTATCTTTACCTCTGTATTTGCTAAGAGTAGCTTTGTGGCATAACATATGGTCTATTTTAGAGAAGGATCCATGAGCTGCTGAGAAGTAAGTATATTAGCTGCTCAATTTATAATAGTTAGATTGTGGAACCAACCTAGATGCCCTTCAATAGATGAATGGATAAAGAAACTGTGGTATATATACACAATGGAATATTACTCAGCCATAAAGAAGAATAAAATTATGGCATTTGCAGGCGAATGGATGAAGTTGGAGAATGTCATGCTAAGTGAGATTAGCCAATCCCAAAAAAACAAAGGCAGAATGATCTCTCTGATAAGTGGATGATGATCCATAATGCGGGGTGGGAGGGAGGCAAGAAGGGAGGAAAGATGGATTGCATAGAGGAAAAAGAGGGGTAGGGATGGGATGGGGAGGAAAGAAAAATAACAGAATAGGACAAACATCATTACCCTATGTACATGGATGATTATGCAAATAGTGTGATTCTACTTCATGTACAACCAGAGAAACAACTGTACTCCATTCGTGTATGAAGAATCAAAATAAATTAAATTAAATTAAAAAAGAAAAAAAATGTTAAGTGCAGGGAAAACTAATCCCCCTCTGAGCCTTTATCTGGGGCTCAGAGGGTTCAGAAACATCTCTTAAAAGGATAGCTGCTTTTCATTTTGTTGTATTTTCCAGGAGAAATGAGAAAAAGTCCATCTGTGTTCAGAAAACTTCTAAATGGGACATAGATTGAAAACTTTGGAAACCCTTCAACCTAAATGTAGTGTAGTTCTCAATTTGACCTGTCAGCAATTGATTATGTTCTCTAATTCTTGTAACAAACCTCCTGTGTTTCTTTGGAAAATAAAATATCTTTCCGATAGCATTTCAACTATTATAATTCCTCTGCATTCTCTTATATAACCCAAAGATATAATTTTATACTGGTGTCTTTGTAGCACAATACCTTAACACAGAGCAATTTCAATCAATACTTCTGCTACACTGGTGACCATAGCTCATAATTCACTGGAGTAGGCACCTAGTTTCTACTATAAACTCGGGTATGTATGAAATCTTGATTTTTCAAAAATAAAATGGAGGCTGCGTGTGGTGGCACAGGCCTGTTAATTCTCAGGAGGTGAGTGAAACAAGAAGGATTACAAGTTCAAGGCCAACCTCAGCAACTTAGCAAGACCCTGCCTAAAAAGAAAAAAGAAAAAAAAAGGATCTTATTTTGAAGTCTTATCTCATTGCAATTGTTGGAAATTCTATCTCAGCCATTATGAGCTAGTTCTAGTTCAGAGCCTACCTTCCTTGTCTTCCCCAGGCAAATGTCCTTAGGTCTTAGGCAGAGCAGAATATTCTGGGAAGGCCCTTTGAATCTAGGTCCATACAATTCACTTCTTTTTTGCAGTGCTGAGGATTGAACACAGGGTCTTGTGCTTCTAAGGCAAGCACTCTACCAACTGAGCTATATCTCCAGCCCCATACAATTCACTTCTGATAAGCTCATAGGGCTAGGCCACATGGTCCCTTAAGTCTGTGCTGCTCTGCAGTTTTCAAGGCCACTCAGGATTGTGAGATATGTTGCCCAGCCCCTCTAAGGCACCACATCACCATTTTCTTTTGGGGGTCCTACTAGTCATCTTTTCCCACACCCACTCCTGGGGAGTTTGAAGAATACCAGAGACTTAGTCTTATAGAGTTTTTCTTTTCTATCCCTCTACATTGACCTCCAACCTGCTCACCATACAAAATGCTTTTAATGAACTTAGAAGAGAAGTTGTCATTAGGTTTCCTCAACCCTACCCCTCCCCTATTAACAAGTACACCACCACTACAGGTGTAAACAGGGAAGTGTGATCATCTGACAATTTGAAGGGTCCTATGGAATAAGAACGTGGGGATTATAAAACTGAACTTGGAAGCCTACCTTTGTATCTCATCTGATAGAGTTCCAAAAGCTTGAGACTACTCTTTCATTACAGATCAATTATATTTACTTAATATAAATATGTACTGTTCTCATGCTAGAGGGGTATAAGACACAAACATATATTTATATAAAAGTCAAATTTTTATATAAAACCAGTCTTATGAGCAGGTGGAACAGTGATCCCTGAAAGTGATGAAATCTGAGGCATCCTGCAAAAATTGGTGACCCCAAAACAACCCCCAGAATCTGTCCTAATCACTGAAATTCAGACTTCAGATCCAAATATCAAGAAAAAAACAAAAGGGAGAACTGGAGAAGAGAGCTATATGTTTAGGACTTATAATATGCTATTTTCTTCATCTGGGTTAATATATTTAATCTTCCCAACAATCCAAAGTTATATTTTTATTTTTAACTTATTGGTGTAGAAAACTTGAATACCTCACCCAATCACCCATCCAGGAAGTGGTAGAAGTAGGATATAAATCTGGTTATATCTGTCTGACATCAGAATTTGTAGTCTTTACCACATTGAGGTGGCTCTCAACTTAGGGTCTCCACAGAGCTAGTTATAGACATTCTAGAGATTTGTTCTCAAGACCTCAAAAAGCCTTACATAAGGCTGGCTGCTCAGGCTAACCTCAGGAAAGATTTCATTCTGAGCCATTGGTAGTGGCTGATTAGTAGTCACAGAGTGGGTGGTGGTGAGTATAGCATTCATGCCATGTGCTTGCCAATATTTGACTGACAAAAACATCATGTTCCTTTGCACTTGGCTAGAATCATATCCACTATGTTTTTTTTAATCTTTAGCCTTTATTTTAAACAAAGATGAATCCTAATTTATAGAAAAATCATTCACTCTGATTCATACTTTTAAACACATCATATGAAAATTGTAAAATCACTTCTTTGTTCTTTTTATGTACATGACAGTAGAGTCTATTTTGATATATTTATTCTAGCACAGAATAAATCTTATTGTAATTAGGATCCCAGTCTTGTGGATGTATACTATGTTGAGATTCACTGTGGTGTATTCATATATGTGCATAGGAAAGCTATGTCAGATTCATTCTGCTGTCTTTTTTGTTCTTTCTCCCCTCCCATCCCTTTATTCCCATTTGTATGATCGACTGAACTTCTATTCTTCCCCTCCCAGTTGTTGTGGATTAGCAGCCACATACCAGAGAGAACATCCAACCTTTGTTTTGGGGGAGATTGGCTTATTTCACTTAGCATGATAGTCTCTAGATCCATCCATTTACTGGCAAATATCATAAAGTCATTCTTCTTTATGGCAGAGTAATATTCCATTGTGTATATATACAACAATTTCTTTATCTATTTATCTGTTGATGGGCATCTAGGTTGGTTTCACAGCTTAGTTATTATGCATTGTACTGCTATAAACAATGATGTTGCTACATCACTGTAGTATGCTGATTTTTAACTCCTTTGGATAGATATCAAGGAGTGGAATAACTGGGTCAAATGGTGGTTCCATCCCAAGTTTTCTGAGGAATTGCCCACTGCTTTTCCAGAGTGGTTGCACTAATTTTCAGTCCCACCAACAATGTATGAGTGTACCCTTTTCTCCATATCCTCACCAATATTTATTGTTACTTGTATACTTGATAATTGCCATTCTGACTGGAGTGAGATAGAATCTGTGTAGTTTTAATTTGCATTTCTTTAATTCCTAGAGATGTTGAAAATTTTTTCATATATTTGTTGACTGTTCATATTTCTTCTTTTGAAAAGTGTCTCCTTAGTTCCTTTGCCTATTTATTGATTGGGGTTCTTATTTATTTTTGGTATTAAGCTGTTTGAGTTCTTTGTATACCCTGAAAATTAATGCCTCATCTCAGGTGTGGGTGTCAAAGATTTTTCTCCCATTCTATAGGTTATCTCTTCATGCTCTTGATTGTTTCCTTTGCTATAAAGAAACTTTTTAGCCGGGCACGGTGGCACACGCCTGTAATCCCAGCACTTGGGAGTCTGAGACAGGAGGATCGCGAGTTCAAAGCCAGCCTCAGCAACTTAGCGAGGCCCTAAGCAACTAGTGAGACCCTGTCTCTAAATAAAATACAAAATAGGGCTGGGGATATGGCTCAGTGGTGGAGTGCCCATGGGTTCAATTCCCAGTACAAAAAAAAAGAAGCAGCTTTTTAGTTTGATACCATCCCATTTATTGATTTTTTTATTTTACTTTTTACACTTTAGGAGTCTTGTTAAGGAAGTCATTTCCTAACCTGAGAGGTTGGAGTGTTGGGCCTACATTTTCTTCTAGTACATGCAGGGTTTCTGGTCTAGTACCTAGATCTTTGGTCCACTTTGAGTTGTGTACAGGGTGAGAGGTGGGGGTAAATTTCATTCTACAACATATGGATTTCCAGTTTACCCAGCACCATTTCTTGAAGAGGCTATCTTTTCTCCAATGTACGTTTTTGGCACCTTTGTCTAGTATGAGATAACTGTATTCATATGGGTTTGTCTCTGTGTCTTCTATTCTGTACCATTGGTCTACATGTCTGTTTTGATGCCAATACCATCAAATTTTGGTTACTATAGCTCTGTAGTATAATTTAAGGTCTTGTACTGTGATGCCTCCTGCTTCGCTTTTCTTGCTAAGGATTGCTTTGGCTATTCTGGGTCTCTTATTTTTCCAAATGAATTTCATGACTGCTTTTTCTATTTCTATGAAGAATGTCACTGGAATTTCAATAGGAATTGCATTAAATTTGTATAGCACTTTTGATAGTATGGCCATTTTGACAATATTAATTCTGCCTATCCAAGAACATGGGAGATCTTTCCATCCTTCTAAGGTCTTCTTCAATTTCTGTCTTTACTGTCCAGTAGTTTTCATTGTAGAGGTCTTTTACCTATTTTGTTAGATTGAGTCTCAAGGTTTTTTTTTTTAGGCTATCATGAATGGGATAGTTTTACTAATTCCTCTTTCAGCTGATTTTGTCATTGATATATAGGAATGCAGCTGATTTATGAGTGTTGATTTTATATCCTGCTACTTTGCTGAATTCATTTATAAGCTCTAGAAGTTTTCTGGGTCCTTTAAATATAGGATCATGTTGTCAGCAAATAGAGATAGTTTGAGTTCTTCTTTTCCTATTCATATCCCTTTAATTTCTTTCTTTCACCTAATTGCTCTGGTTAGAGTTTTAAGGAGTGTTGACTGGAAGTGGTGAAAGAGGGCAACCCTGTCTTGCCCTAGTTTTTAGAGGAAATGCTTTCAGTTTTTCTCCATTTAGAATGATGTTGGCCTTAGGTTTATCATATATAGTTTTTATAATGTTGATATATATTCCTACTTGCCCTAGATTTTCTCATGTTTTAAACATGAATGGATGCTGTATTTTATCAAATGCTTTTTATGCATCTATTGAGATCATCATGTGACTCTGGTCTTTAAATCTATTTATGTGGTAAATTATATTTATTGATTTCCATATGAACCAACCTTGCATCCCTGGGATGAAACCCACTTGATCATGGTGCACTATCTTTTTAATGTGTTTTTATATGCAATTTGCCAGTATTTTATTAAGAACTTTTGTATCTATGTTCATCAAGCATATTGGTCTGAAGTTTTCTTTCCTTGATGTGTTTTTGGTTTTCATATCAGGGTGATACTAGCTTCACAGAATGAATTTGGTAGGATTCCTTCCTTTTCTATTTCATGGTATAATGTGAGGAGAATTGGTGTTAGTTCTTCTTTAAAGAACTCAGTTGAGAATCCATCCAGTCCTGGGCTTTACTTGTTGGTAGGCTTTTGATGGCATCCTCAATTGCATTACTTGAAATTGATCTGTTTAAATTTTCTATAGCTTCCTGGTTCAATTTGGGTAGGTCATATGTCTCTAGAAATCTGTCAATATCTTCAAGATTTTCTAATTTATTGGAGTATTGATTTTCAAAATAGTTTGATTATCCTATATATTTCAGTAGTGTCTGTGGTGATATTTCCTTTTTTGTCATGGATTTTAATAATTTGAGTTTTTTCCCTCTTTCTTTTGGTTAGCTTGACTAAGGGTTCATCAGTTTTGTTTATTTTTTTCAAAGAACCAACTTCTTGCTTCATTGATTTTTAAAAATTTTTTAAATTGCAACTTCATTGATTTTGGCTCTCAACTCACTATGTTTACACTGACTATCTCAGCTTGATCAAAATGTCCTCTTGACTTGACTATTCATTGATAACACAAGAAAGAGGACCTTAAACTTAGGATGGCCTTACAATTTATTGCAACTGGGATTTTTTTTTTTTTTAGAGTAGAAGGAGGTACTATTAACAAATTCACCAGGACAAATGTATAATCCAATTAGTATGGCTGTCACTCAGAGAAATGGGCAAAGAGGTATATAAAATTGCCACAGACTCAGAAAAGGTGCTCTAAGAAAATTTCTATCCAGTTTTATCTTAGGTTTGCCCTGCTTTAGTCTTAAATCTCTTAAGAGATATTTAACAAATATCAAGTACTTACTATATCTCAGGTGCTGAGGTATTATGTAGAAGCGGGAGAATGTAGTAAAGAACAGTCCCATGAATCTTTATTATTTTGGTGACTGTTATAAAGGATATATATATATATATTTATATATATAATTTGGTGACTGTTATAAAGGATATATATTTTTTTATATATAATTTAATATAAATATAAATATATATATTTATATATATAATTTAATATAAATATATATAATAGATATATAAATATATATAATCCTGTTATAAAGGATATATATATAATTACAAGATATATGTATATACATATAAATATATATATATATATATATATAACAGGCTTGAAAGTATATAAAGGGCATCTAGTTTAGCTTATATTAAGCTTAAATTAAAAGTATGAAAAGAAGATAACACCAATATTATCATTCACATGTGTATAAAGGTATAGAGGCTCCAAAACCTCAAGGTGCAATGGGGTCACATTTCTGTCTCTATCAAATTCAGTCTCTATCTATCAGTGGATTCAGCTCTGGATCTACCTGTGTAGATTGGTTGGAAGTTGACTATCATTCCTGAGGTACAATGGTTCAGGTTTCCCACTAAGGCCATATGCCATCATTTGGCTTCACAGCTCCATTGGTCCTCATGACCATGTAGCACCCCTTCTGTCTCTAGTCTGCAGGCTCTAGCTGGGCTCTGGAAGAGGAGGAAGACAACTCCTGTTTCCCTATAAGGCCCATCCAAGAAACCCTTCACTAGGTATGGAATATTTATAGACACCACATAACCACTTCTCTTAGAGGTTCTATACAGGTTCCTTTTCTGCCTCTGCTGTATTTAATACATTTATTTAAAGTATTTAAAAAATAATTATCCTGATCCAGTTGAAGTATAAGGGAAATCATATTACTTTTAAAAACTGCTATATGATTCTACTTATATGAGGTACCTAGAGTAATCAAATTCATAGAGATAGAAAGAATATTGGTTACTGTGGCTGAAGGGAGGAGGAGAATGGGGAGCTATTGTACAATGCATATGGTTTCAGTCTTGGAAGATGAAAAATTCTGTATATGGATGGTGGTCACAGTGGTGATGGTTGCACAACAATGTGAATGTACTTAATGCCATTGAACTATAAACTTTAAAATGGTTGCAGTAGTAAATTTTATGTTATATGTATTTTACCACCATGTAAATGAATTAATGGATATTTTAACTTTTAAAAAATCAGGATTTTTCACTTTTACAAACTATATAAAATGCCAACATTTCCTCATTTTTCCACTTTCAACATAAACTTTTTAAGAAAACATTTTCCACATATAGAAGTTACCCATTTAGTTCTTTATCATGCATGCAATTATAGATTTTTCTTAAAATTTGTACTATCTTTTCGGAATTAAAACCACCACTAAAATTCAAATCAATTCAAAATGATAAATGAAAAGAGGTACATATTCTATTATAAACCTTTGAGATAAGATTCATGCAAATATTACTTCTTACTTTGCTTCTCTCTAGGCGGTGGAGTAAATTCAAATCTGTGGACTCTGATATCCCGCCATGTATCACCAGAATTTCATTGTCAATAATTGTACCAATTGGGAGCAAGGTATAGACTTCTTCCAAGATTTGCAAGATTTTTTTTCCATGCAGCTGTAAGTAAGAATTTGAGTAAGTTTCATTTTTCTGATAGGTCCAGTTTATTGAACAGTCCCAATGCATGGACAAAAAGCAAGTTTTCATGCCACCCAAAGAAAGTCACCAAGCAGTTACAACCAACTACCATGTATTAATCATGGCTTTTATTCTGTATTTTTGATATTTAGACATCCTGGGGAGTGCCAATCCTCCAGGAGAGATTGCCCCTCCCAGGGCTAACTAATTACTAGAGACAATAAATGACTCTCTTTCACATGCAAACCAACCAATCCAGAGCCCAGGCCTTCAATAACATCTTTTATTAGGCTCTCACACTTAGGGCCATTATGCCTCTAATCACCTAGGGCCAGGTACCAGACAACTAGGGACAACTCATGCTCTACAGCAAGCTAACATTATTCAAACTAGTCAATCTTAAACTTGATTACACTGAGACACCTTGCCAGTTCCTTCCCATGAAAACCACAGTAAAGGTTCTTGTCCATGTTTTCCCTTGGCTCCCTGCCTTCTGATGGACTCTGATACTTCCCCACATGGTCCTCCCATAGTGGCATGCAGTGCCTCCTATTTCTAGGGAACTGTGAATAAAAACCTTTTCTTTCATGACAGTCATTTCTGTTTCTGCCTATTTTACCATACCTGAGTTTAAAAAAAAATCCCAAGTGGGTACCTTTAAAGCAATGAAATATGTTTGTATGTACACTGAAACCAACACAAAGGTCACAATAATAAAGCATGGTTTAGTCCAGGGAGAGTCGGGGGCACTCTGAATGGTGAGAACTTCTTACTATTCCTCTATTTTATTGGCATGAATTCTGACTAATTGGCTCATCACCTTTTCTAAAGCAATAATCTGGTCTTTATTGACTTGCTTGTTTGTTTTATTTTTTGTTTTTAATGTCTCTGCATAAACAACAAAGAGAATGCAAAAAAATAAAAGATTTGAGTCTTACCTTGTATTTATACAAGATTTCTCTTGTGAAGCCATACCTTAAAAAAGGGGAAGCATTTAAATAATTAATTGTTGATAATTCTTATTTACATGAGTCATGAAAAAAGGGGAGTCCTTGATATCTCACTATCACCAGTACTAGGAACTCAAGAAATCAGACTTCGGTTGGAACTGTTACTTACCAGAGTCTTTGCTAGGCATGATGATAAAGAACAAAAGCAATCAATGACATGTTCCCACCCTCAAGGAGATTATAGCATATTGGGAAAAGAAAATTTTCATAAAATAATTTTAAGACAACTTAAAAAATATATGATAGGCATGAGTTGTGTAAAGACTGCAAATTGGGACTGGGGTTGTAGCTCAGTGGTAGAGCACTTGCCTAACATGTGTGAGGCACTGGGTTCAATCCTCAGCACCACATAAAAATAAATAAATAAAAGGTATTGTGTCCATCTACACCTAAAAATATTGTTTAAAAAAGACTGCAAGTCTTTTGAAAGTGTACTGCAACAGCTGAGGAAGCTGTGTGGGAGACGGTTTTTCATTTAGATAGAATTTCTCAGACATCCTATATCTTACAGTAAATAATCAGAAAAAAAGAAAAGATTGAACAAAGATGAGCAAAAGCCCAGAAGATAACAAGCTGTCTCTTTATGCTTTCTCTGATATAGGTCCTGTAATAAATGGTATTCGTGGGTTTTTTAAATAGAAAGTATCGGGAACATTAATGCTTCTCTAGAAGTAGCTAAGGGAAATTTAATAATGGAAAATTTTTCAATTACTTTTCCTCGCTTTAGGATAATAGTATGTACACTTAATACCCAAAGAGGTAAAGTAGAAACAGCACACTCACCCTAAGTTTCCATGCAAATCATGTCATGCCAGCTTCCACAGTTTTCGAGATGAATTCGCCCCAGTACTCACCAAAGGTTTCTATGTTGTTAAACCAGTGTACACTTTGTAGTCCTCACCTTTCTCATTCTCTCTGAAACACTAAATACAGTTGACTACACCATTCTTCTGGAAAACTCCTCTTAGATTTTGCAACAGTAAACTGTCTTGGTTTTCCTCCTACTTTTCTGGCTATTCTGAATCTCCATTGCAAGTTCTTCTCCTCTACCTAGTCTTAAATCCTACCTAGTTCCAAATCCTCTCCTCCCTTCATATCCCTGTCCAGCCAGGGCTTCAGTTACTACCTATTATCAATACCACACAGTCATACTCCAGGCTACACTTAATTTCTGATCTCTGCACATACGCTCAACTGTCTACTCAACAGCACCTCAGATCAGCTCACCCCAAACTGAAACTTCTTATTCTCCTTCAGAATGATTCCAGACTGTACCCCCAAACTCCAGCCAGAAATCTGGAAATCATCCTTGATTTCTTCCTCTTTCAAGTCCCCCAAATCAAGTTACTGGCCCTTAAATCTTCATTGCCTATAGTCCTCTTGAATCTATTTCTTTGCATCTTTATTAGCACCACCCTAGTCTAAGTAAGAATCTAACATCTATTTCTTCAACTACTTCCTAATTGACCTCTCTGTATCCACTCTTGCTGTTGCCCTTCTCAAAATCACATTTTTTTCCAGTATTGAGCAATAAACCCAGGGCCTCACACATGCTAGCCAAGCAATCTACCACTGAGCTACATCCACAGCCCTTTTCCTGTTACATTTTAAAACACAAATTTTATATTTTTCAATGACATTCTCTTGTCCTTAGAAAATAGAGTAAATTCCTTTGTACTATCCTACCACTTCTTATATCTCCATCCCCATTAGGTACCATCTTATCCTTCATTCTATGCTTCTGCCTTCCTGGACTCTCAAGTCTAAAAAGTCTTGTCTCAAACTCTGCATAAGCTGTCCCCTCACTGTGAAACACTGTTCCCATCCCCCTGACATTCCTCTCTCAACTGCCTCATCCTTCAAGTCTCAGGCTAGTACTTCCATAGGAGAATTTCCATCACCCTTCAGACAAGGTTGGATCCCCCTTTATCAACGCATCACACTTGAAAATTCTGCTCAATGTGTGTTTTTCCTGCTAGATGTGGGCAAGGGCTATGCCTCTTTCATTAACTATTACAGGCACTAGATAAATACAATTGGCTAACTGAATAAATGAAAGGACAAATGGCAGGCCCAAATAAAAGTATTGAGATATTTTATATGGGTTTTTGATAATAGTCCTGGGATTTATTTTCTTTATAGTCTTAGCATTTGTTCTCTTATACTTTGAGAAATAGAATTGAAACTCTGTACTCAGACCAGGTATCAAAACTGCCCCAAAGACAAAACTAATTTGTTGCTGAGCTTTGATTAAGGTACCCAAAAGCCCAGGCCCAAAGGCATGAGACATGCCATACTTTCTACTGTCCTAGAACAAACTGATTTTTGTTTTTCATAAAATGAGAGATGAGCCAGGCACAGTGGTGCATGCCTGTAATCTCAGCAGCTCGGGAGGCTGAAGCAGGAGGATCATGAGTTCAAAGCCAGCCTCAGCAAGGGCGAGGCGTTAAGCAACTCAGTGAGACCCCATCTGTAATAAAATACAAAAAAGGGCTGGGGATGTGGCTCAGTGGTCGAGTACCCCTGAGTTCAATCCCTGGTACCAAAAAGAGAGAGAGAGAGAGAGAGAGAGAGAGATATGAAAATAAAAAGGAAAAAGGGGAACGGGAACATTTGTCACCTCCTGTGCCTTTCAGCAAAAATTCTTAAGCTATTTACCAGTCTTTATTCTAAAACCTTTAGTGAGTTAGATAGCTGAAATACTATGTTACAGCTGTTCTCAAAAAATGTTTATGAACAACTATGCCAGAAGCAATTACCATGTCATAAAAAAAATACACACATCAACACAAAACATGGTGCTAGTTTCCAAGACAATATTTGAAGCAAGCCAAAAAAGTAACAAGAGGACAATGCCCTTTACCTCTGCTCATAGAACCTATCATGCCTCCAGATTGGCCTAATACACCTATCTAACATGTAATTTGGCCTGTGAAGGATGGGCATGGGAGCAAGAGAAAGAACATGATAAAAGAGAAAAGGAAGAATAGGACTAGAAGAAAAGATAATAAGGGGGCTTGAGAGCAATTAACCCTCATTTGAAGACTGGGGGTGTTAAATAGGGCTAAAAATTGAGGTCTTCCTTGAGATTCCCCTCATCTCTCCATCTCTACCCTTGCCTCTAACTCTCTGCTGGGAACTAAACATGGCAGTATTTTCCAGAGTGGGAAATAAAAGAGGAAATCTAAAGGCTAAGGTTACCTCATATTCATCATAAAATCCTCATGATTCCCTCTGTTCAAGTGCAGGTCATTGGGGTAGACAAGAAAACTCACAAGCAGGACCATGAGGACCTCTATGGAGTTACTGCCTCGATCTACAAAATCACCATTAAAAACATACGGGTTGTTCCCCGATGGGAGACCGTTCTGTGGAAAGAAGGAGGGAAAACAAGTAGTTAAACTAATGTTGTCTTAAAGTAAGGCTTTGTGTGTAATGTCCCTGAATAAGGAGAAAAGAGGCTGAATTAGTTCTTTCATTGGAAAAAAAATCTGCTCACCCACTTGAGCCAGTTTCCCTCTTCCAGGACAGGCATCTCCTACATGGGACCTGAAAGTGAATCTTGGGACAGGAAGATTCCAGCGAGTATGGGGCAGAGGTTCTCATTCTACTCACCACCTACTATGAGTTTCCTCTCAAAGGAGCTGATAATTGTCCCATCAAAAATTGTTGCTGTCATCTCTTCTTTCTCCTCTAAAAAGAGGGAAACTTCTATCCAGGGGAGAACACTGAACTAACAGCCAGAAATCTTTCATTCTAAAGAGCTCTACATCTAAATTCTTTGGGCTCAATTTGCAAAAGGAAGACAATACTATATCCCTCCCTGGATCACCTGTGAGAATGAATATGAAGTTACCCAGGCAAGGGGAATATGCTATGTGATATGACTATGTGCAGGGCTGGTGTACTAGTGAACATACCTAGTATCTATAGTAAGCATGTTATTCTGGCTGATTGCCGACAGAGCCATATTAGTCACTAGATATTTTTAATACGACTCCTAAGTATGAGATACTTTTTTTCCTCCAGTACTGGGGATTGAATTAGGGGTGTTCTACCACTATGCTATATTCCAACCTCTTCTTATTTTTTATTTTGAGACAGGGTCTGACTAATTTGCAGAGGCTGGCTTTGAGCTTGTGATCCCATACCTCAGTCTCCCAAGTAGCTGGAAGACCACAGCGCTAGGTGAAATAATATTTTTAAAGACAATGTTAGTATGAAAAGAAGCTGACACAGGACATTAGGACAAAGGACTGGTTTTATAATAGCTATTAATTCATTTACTTCTATAGTACAGTATATATATATAACATGATTACATTTTCTCAGTGTCACACATGATAAGGAAATGCCTGAGTACATTTCTCCTGCATAGTAAGATAAATTCAAATGTTTAAAAAATGTATTACAAAGAGAAAAATCTAGGTACTCATACAACAATGCATTGTTTTCCTTCAAAAAAGTTAACCTTCAGGAAATACATTATTAATCTTTTTCAAACTATTTTCAAATTCTTCTTTTGTTAGATTTCAAACTGCATAAGAAAGTTTTATTACTTTACACTCAACATCCTACTATTTATATACGTTTTAGATGGTTCATATCAGTATAATAAAAGTAGCTGAAAAACTATAATACAGGTTACAACACATAACTTAGGGATTTCAGAAATCATTTATGCAATAACATATTCTGAAGGTAGGTGGAAACAAGCAAGCATTGCCATGGTGTAATAAGACTAATACTCTAATTCAGCTCCACATATTACCCAGGTATCTTTGGACATGTTATTCTACCTTTTACTCATCTTCAAAATGGTAATTATTACTTCTACACTTATCATGCAGGGCTATTTTAGAATTCAAATGAGATTATATTATAAAACCATATAAAAACTATAAAGCACTATACAAATGAAGAGATTAAGTTTATTGTGACCTCCATGCTATTTCTGATTTTAAGATTTCATTATTTTACATCTTCTTAATATATTAATTCACATAACCTTATTCACACAGGGCTTAGATAGTGTAACCAGCTGCAAAAATTTAGGCTACTGCTCATCAAAACTTAAAAGGGGAAGGACTTGGCATCTCTGACACTTCCCTTCCCCAGGTTTCAGCTAGCTGGGATGAGTAGCTGGAGGAGCAGGAGGGGTGCTGGAGGCTACAGACTGTTGGGACATCCAGGCTCTGAACAGGGCTAACGGAGCAACAGCAGAAAGTCCTGGGGTGAGAACAGAGAAAGACTAAGGCTGAGGGGACCTGTGGACACTTTGACTAAGGGGCAACTCTGCTCAGAGCATGTGGGTAGTCCAAGTTGGGTGGGTTAGAATGTTAGATCTTAGTAGAAAAGGTATAGGGAAGCTTCTTTCACATATCAAAAGCTAAAAAGGCATGGATGCTTACATTTAGGAGCACCTCAAAACACAGAGACTTCCTTTCACATTCTTTATGCAGGAATAGAAACTATTATGCCTCCAACTCTGGAGAGGCTTGAGCTACCTTAAGCAGAAAATAGAAAACAGAAATAAGCAAGTACTTCAGAGAATCTAGCAACCAGGGAGAGGCAGACCAATCAGATGTGTTAAAATAGATAACCCCTAACAAAACAGGACTACTGGAGGGGACAGAGGACAGCTCTATTTTTTAAATGATAAGAAAGAACAAAAAAATCAAAAATTCGTGGCATTAAAAATATGCTATTCAAATTTAAAACAGCAGTGGATTAGCAAAAAATGGTTGTACATTACATTATTGAAGAGTAAACAGGTAAAAAATCTCTCACACTGAACAAAAAGCAAAATGATAGAACTCATAAAGAATAAACATGAGACTAGAGAGTTTCAGAGCCAAGAGACCTAATATGCCAATAATAATAGCATTCCAGAATCAGAGAAAAGGAGAAGATGGAAAAGAAACAATAATTATAAAAATAAAAGAATTTTCCTACAGTTAAAAGACTTCAGTTTGAAGTCTAAAAGTTCATGACTCCTATGCATAATTAACAGAAAGAAAAACCTCTATCTCCTGGTAAAAGTCTTAGAAGAAGCCATTTGAAAGAACTCATGACTCCTATACATAATTAATGGAAAAGAAAAATCCTATTCCCTGGTAACAGCCTGGGAAGAAGCCAGAAAGAACAAGTTACAAAGGGAAAAGAAGCAGCCTGGCATCAGGCTTAGCATCTGTAGTAGTGGGAGGTAGGAGATGGTAGAAGAAAATCTATAAATTAAAGAGAGGAAAGGACTATAAACCAAGAATCTATATTGACCAGGACATCATTAACATCTCAGGGTGATAGAAAAATATTTGCAGATGTATAAGGGATCACAAACCACCAACAACATAAATGTTCTTCAGAGTGAAAGAAAGATATATATGAATATGTAGTGATTTAATACACAAAAACAATGAACATGTATTGATCACTTGTAACATACCAGGCACAGTTTCAGGTGATAGGAACACAGAAGTAAATAATACAAAGTCTTTGTATTCAAGGAGCTTGCATTCACTGAAGATAATACCCATATGACCCATAGAGGAAAACACTCAAGAAAATAAACAAATAACAGTAGCAACAAGTAAAATATTCTCAAGCTAGGAAAAGACCAAGAGGAAAAAATATAGATGTGAACAATAAACATTGAAATATATAAATATAAATCAATATGATACTATGGAACTTGCATTTAAATACTAGGAAAATATTCTATAAGTAGAAAATTACTTTATAAATAAATTATTCACACTGAATAGATAAAAATTAATAATGGTCAAGACCTAGAAATATGGCATAAGCAAAAGCTAGGATTTGCAGGGGACATCAGGGGAGCAAAGTAGAATGCTCTACAAATATTCTCTGTATGAGGGATATGGAAAATACAAAAATAAAGATTTCTCTTATAGGAAAAATGAGAGGATCATAGTGGTAGAATACATTTAGAGCTATTTGAGAAATATAAATACACACACATTTACTAGGAATGTCAGGAATGGGAAGGTAAGCACCATTGAATGGAAAAGTACAGTAAAAATTCCAAAAGAAAAATCACTTCAAGCTAGGTACAGTTACCGAGCTACTCAGGTTGAAGCTGGGAGGATCATGAGTTTGAGGCCAGTCTGGGCAACAAAGACCCTGACTCAAGAAAAGAGAAAAAAACTTCACCAAAAGTGAAAAAAAAAAAAAAGAAATGAAAAGGATAAAACAAAATTAAATAAATAGTAAAGCAGAATAGAAGGAAAATTGTCATATATACCCATTGTTACACTAAATGTAAATGAGTTAAATTTCCATTAAAATGCCAAGATTACTAAAAAGTGTTACAATGCAAAACTCAGATACAGCTTCCTCATGAGAAATATACATGAAAAAAGTAGATAAGAGGAAATGGAAAACAAGACAATAAAGAGAAAAAAGTGGAAATATTAATACTCAGAGTAGATTTTAAGATTAAATTGTTAGTGTCACAAAGCAACATTCTGTTATAATTAAAGGCACTTTATGAAAAAGTTACCATTCATGAGCTTGCAGTCACAATACAAAGAACAAGTTTTTGCTTGTTCACTATGTGTGAATTATCTAGATGTCAGGGCTAGGGATGTAGCTCAATGGTAGAGCACCTGCCTAGCATGTGTTAGGTGCTGGATTTGATCCATAGTACCAGAAAGGGGAAAAATAAGGTTAAAATAATGGCCATAAATTCTGTAACATTCCCTTTAAAAGGTGAAGCCTCATTTGCTTCCCCTTGAGTGCAGGCCAGACTTAGTGACCTGCTTCTAGCTTGCTCATGAGAATAGGAAAAAAAAAAGTGATAATGTGCAACTTTGGAAATTAAGACATAAAAAGAATAGGCTCCCTACCTATTCTTTCTTCTGGATCACTCACTTTAGGGAAAAACAACTCCTATATCATGAAAATATTCAAACAGCCTTGTGGAGAGGCCTATGAGTTCAACAAGGAACTGAAATGTTTTGCCTATAGCCATGTGACTTAGCCACCTTGTAAACAGGTCCTCCAGCTCCAGCCAAACTTTCAGGTGTCTGCAGCCCTGACCAATAGTCTGATTGTCTCCCCATGAAGAAACCGTGAGCTGGAATGACCCAGGTAAGATGCACCCAAATTTCTGACCTATAGAAATTATGAGAGATTAAATTTGGTAACTTAAAGGTACTAAGTATTGGGGTAGCTTAATACAAAGCAATATATAATACACAGATACAATAGGAAAAAATATGCAAAAATGATATACAATCAATAAACATGTTTTAGCTATATGGAGAACTTTATAAATAGAAAATACAATTACTTTTTCTTATGTACATGAAGTATTCATGAAATCAACCTTTAATGCTTTAAAGAAACCCTTAACAAATTCAAAACAAAAACATTTCATAAGACATATTCTCATAATCCAATAAAATTTGAAATAAGGTATGATTAGAAAATTTCTAGCTTCTTGAATTTAGATCCTTGAAAATGAATAATTATAGTTTTGATAAGCATTGGATCAAAGAGAAAATTTAAAATAAAATTATAAGTTCCATGGAAGGGCCAGTTAAAATGAAAATTAGAAATCCATTTCATTATTATGAGAGATTGATTCATCTAAAGAAATTAGAAAAAGAACAATAAAATCAAGCAAATAAAAAGCTAAAATTAAGGAAAAAGAAAATATATAAATCCAAAGGTTGGTTCTTTAAAAGAACCAATCAATTTGACAAAACTATCATAAGCCTGATTCAGGATTAAGTTAAAAAAGAATAAAAAACAAACAAGAATAAAGATTTTTAAAAACTTAGAGAAAAGTAAAAATAAAAAAGTAAAAAAAAAATCATTATCTATAGTACTGTATTTTTACAATCTAAAGAAACTTATTTTCTTAAAAATTAAAAAACACCAAAATGGATTCAAAAGAACTAGAAAACTTGAACAATGCACGGCCCATGTGGTTTTATAGCAGACTCCATTCTCAATTTTTAAGAGCAAATAGTTCTAATCTTTTTTAAACCCATGACTCCCAACCTTGCCTGAACATTAAAATTACTTGGGTGATTACAATGTGTATAGACAAACGAGCAAACTCAGACCCAGAAATTTAAAACTCCAAATGATAGAAAAAGAAGATTTCTCCAATTTATTTCATGAAACCAGCATAACGTTAATTCAAAGTTTGAGGAAAGCATTCAACAGTCTAAAAGTATCACATTTGGATGGTAAACATGTTTCCCACTGTGATGACAGATTTTCTTGTATTGAAATTTTTTCATCACCAATTAAACCAAACTTTGTTAGAGATGAAGTCTTTGCTGCCTCTGTCTTATTTCACTTCCACTATGAGCAAAGAATAATGAATTTCTTTAGTTAAACTTCATTTTAAGCCAAAAATAGTAGTCAGGCCATGCTCCTTACATAGCACATTTGACAACAACAAGTTTTAACCTTTTCAAAAAATTATACAACTTCAAAAAACTAAGATTTGTGATAATGAAGCTCATTCAATAGAATATGTTACAGTCTCTGAAAGTGACTTTAAAAGCAGTTCTGAATGCACACTGAACTCCTGTAAGTGTTAAACCTCTCAAGGCAATGGCTTCAAAACAGACAAGGCTTCTTTGGATGTATAATATCTGTCTTATTGGTTCAGTATTAGTCAAATTACTGTGTACAGTCTCAGAATATATTTTAGTCTTAGAATAATAATAGAAGTGTAAAACAGACAAGGCGATAAAGAACTAATGCGTTGGGTTCCTGAGATTTCTCTGGGTTTCCTTCAAAGGAGCAAAACCTGATGCTATAATCCATCCTTCACTTAGTTCCACTAACCAAATGCTGAATCACTCTGCAGATGATATATAACAAACCATCTATGGCACTGAGATTAGGTTGACAGATACCAAAACAAAACAAAACAAAAAACCCAGAGTAACTACAATTCTGAACAGCATTCAAATGTCTTGCAAGGGGTGGAAGGAGAGTGGACCACAACTAATTAACTTAAATAGACACAAAAACATTTCTCTGTATTCTCACCTATTACCTACTGAAGCATTTTACAACAGATGTCTGGAAGTTATCCCAACATATTTGGACATTCTCCCAAGGCACATCAAACAATAACCTCTGGACCTCAACTCAACATTAATTTTTATTTCTTTTGCAAACCCTATTTCAGAGATCTGTTCTTCTGATTGTAACATACTGCCTTAATCTCAAAAGGAAAACAGTTGATCCCTGTGGCAATGTGAAGCATCTCAGGGATAAAGAATTTTTAAAAAATGTTTGATTACCTTCACAGCTAGAAAATGATGTGTGTGAGGAAAGGAAGATGGTGGAAAAGAGGGAAAGAAAAACAAGATAGTGTGGCTTCCACTGGACAGCATCAGTATGATGCTCACAGGGTTAAGAGTTAATTAGCTTCTCTCTGTCCATCTGCATTTCTTTTTCAGCTTCAGGGGGTTGCCATTCACACCAGCAAATTAACAAACCAATTTGTCAACACTTGATCTAAAATTTCAATCTTTCTATTTAATGAGGGAAAATATCTTGTAATTTTAGTAAGTGTGAGGTTCTGAAAGAAGTATTTCAAATTGGTCAATCTAATTAAGCAAAAGTGACTGATTAGAATTAACCTTTTCAGAAAATAAAATCCAAAAATATGACCTAACTAATGATATGTAAATTACTTCACTTGATGATAAAATTATATTTTAAGTCATGTAAAGTTGACCTTTTAGTAAAGGTCTGTCATAGTTAAGAATATAGTACCCAGGGAAGAAGAATCCTCTTCCAACACAGATGAAATAAGAGCTAAAAACATCTCAGTACTAAGGTGCTAAATGATACAATTTTTAAGGATAATTAAATATTAAAGAACCCAAACATTGGGCCAGGCACAGAGACACACACCTGTAATCCCAGCTACTCAAGACACTAAGACAGGAGGATCAGGCTAGCCTAGGCAACTAAGCAAGACCAGTGGTAGAATGCTGGTTCAATCCTCAGTACTGAGGTGCGGGGCAACTCACCCAATCATTGGTATGAACTCCATTATTTATTGCAGTGCTCCACAGGAAAAGCATGTAAGAGTAATATCTTTCCCGATCCTCTAAAACTTTCCTTTGTAATTTAGGCACTTGCTCAATTATTAAAATTCTCTGAAAGGGTTGTCAAAAATATCACCTCTTCTAGGAATTCTTCCATGAAGTTAAGTGCCCCCCCGATGAGCTCCTTTGGAGCTCCATGTTTATCCCAGTCATAACACATTCAATTCTCAGCCAACTTGTTTTTTGTATTATCCAACCTTTCCACTCAACCATGATATGTCTGAGGTCAACAACTGTATCTTATCATACTAGACTGCCAAGATTTAGCAGAGTACCCCATTCATAAAAGGTATTTATTAAATGTATGGGATAAAAACAGAAGGGAGACCATTAGAGTACAGGAAGCAGATGGGGAAGGGAAGAGAGAAAGGAAAGGAGAGGTACTGGGGAACAAAGATGACCCAAATTATATTGGTACATTACGTGCATGTATGAACATGTAACAACAAATTCCACTATAATGTTCAATTACAATGTGCCAATAAAAAATGTGAAATGAACAAACTTTGTATTCATCTTTATATGTTCCTATAGTTTTTACCTGATCCCTTGAATACTACAAAGATCAAATAAAAGTTTAGTGAATGAATAAATCAGTGGACGGAACACTTCTGCATATGATTAATTATAATGATAGAAATATTAAGTCAAACCAACCACTTGGATAAAAAGAAAAATGTGGTGAGGTATCTCAGCAACCCTACAATTATAACTTCCTCTCAGGCTATGTTCTTGCTCAGCCTGCAGCAAGTTCCAACCCTATAGTCCTACTCACACCATACTGGATAAAAGAACAGATGAAGAAGAAAGTATTCAGTCAAACACAAATTGAAAGATTAATAAGAATTTTGCCTTAATTCAAAGCCTGAGGTTTTGCAGGTTTCTCTTTTGGGTTGATAGAGAGGAATCAGTCATAGTATAATGTAAACTTTGGTTATTTGTAGCTCCAAAAATCCCCAACAGGATGTCATTTCTCAAACTATTCCCCACAATTCAAGTTCTGTTTCTCTATAAAAAAAAATAAAGATAAGTTCATGTATGAACACTAGCTAGTTCTAAATAGAAGTTTGGGAGCCTGTGGTTTTACACTGATGTGACTAAATCTGGTGGCGCACATTAGTGAACCAGAGTCAAGCACTACATGTGATTGGGATTCAGTGAGTTGTTGATGCATTGTATTACAGTAAGAATCAGAGACTATCACAGAAATTCTACCATTTTGTTGAAGTGATTGCTAAATTATGCACCTGTTGTAGTCCCTGAACAGGCGATCTTTGTATCTGATGCCACATAGAGAAATTCAGCACTCTCCACCTCTCTAGTCATTTGAGATTCTTCATTCTTTCCTCCTCATCTATTTCCTTGGCCCATTACTCTTCTCTCAATTCATCTTTCCCTTTTCTCATGTTCTCTCATTTTCCTATTCCTAAGACCCAGTAATGATACTCATTCATACTGTAAGCATTGCTTAAATGAATTTTCTGGATCGCTGAAGCTTACTCTTTTAAAGTTAAAGTATCTTTTTAATTACTTTAACCATTTTGCTGGGAGTTTTTAAAATGTGCCATTTGCTCCCTTTATTTCTTAAGAAAGTATACACTATATACTGTAAAACATGCTAGATTATGCAGGCTTATCAATCTAAGCATCCCCTCAGGCACTTTGAGAAGTCTAGAACTCTTTTTTCCCTATACCACACAGCTCCAGTTCACTGAATATTGCTACTTCATTTCCAATCTCATTTTTATAGTTCCATATTTCCTCTTATTGTCAGGAAGAGCTTTAACTTTTCATTGCTAGCAGTATATCTGACTTTGGCTTCTTCTCCTCCTACTCTCTAATCTTCTGTAGGGTGGGTACCCAGGCAGGCAAACTTCTGTGAACTTTGTGTGAGAAAAGATTTTTCCGATACATGATCACTAGTCTTTGGGTAAGGGTCTAGGGTCTGCCATGTGAATAAAGTTCATCAGGGCTGGGGATGTAACTCAGTTGGTAGAGTGCTTGCCTTGCAAGCACAAGGCCCTGGGTTCAATCCCCAGCACCGCAAAAAAAAAAAAAAAAAAAAAAAAAAAAAACTTCATCAGATTCATGGCAAATGTTTCAAGAGATCCTATTTATTTAAACCTGGGGTTGGGACCATGTGAAGATAAGGAAAGTAGACTGAAGTTTGACATCTGAATAGGTGTGACATCACTGTCATGTGTATTCATATAGATATATTATTTCTTGAATAGTTTGTATTCATGGTTTTAGGTAGCATTGTACAATTTATTATCAAAATGCATTTAAACTGTAGACAAAAAATGAGGCAGAAAAGGGCAAAATACTGACTTTTGCAAGTATGAGATTATCCAATTACTGGAGCTTCCTCAGATGGATATGTGTGTCCTGACCTTTCATTTCACTACCTCCATCTTAAGACACCCATTTGCCATAAACTAAGTGATCCAGCAGCAGCATCACAAGCTCAGCCTGTCATTCTTTCTTCTTAGCATTAACTACACCATCTTTTTGGTTTCTTTTTTTCCTCATAAGAGAAAGTAATGTCATGTATTCAGTTATCACAAATTCCTTTAAAATAATAATATGGTTGTAGCATTTTTTTGTTGTTCCACTGTTTAAAATACTAATAAATTATGTTGGGGATTAGCTTTTTTGCCCCATTTTTTGCTTTATCATAGTTGCTATTTTCTTCCTTTTTCCCCCTGCTTAGGAATGAGTGGTTTTATTCAAATCTCATCTCTATATTTTAGCTAACATTAATTTATTTTCTTCCTTTTAAAAATAAATACAGCCGGGCGCGGTGGCGCACGCCTGTAATCCCAGCACTTGGGAGGCTGAGACAGGAGGATCGCGAGTTCAAAGCCGCCTCAGCAACTTCGCGAGGCCCTAAGCAACTCAGTGAGACCCTGTCTCTAAATAAAATACAAAATAGGGCTGGGGACGTGACTCAGTGGTGGAGTGCCCCTGGGTTCAATCCCCAGCACCAAAATAAATAAATAAATAAATACATACATACATACATACATACATACAATAAGTTATAGGATACAGGCAGAAAGTAAAAAGGTAAATACAGTGCAGCAAATTAGCACATCCATCATCTCATATGTTACCCCTTCTTTTGTTTTTGTAGCAAAAATAGCTAAAATCAACTCATTTAGCATGAATTCCATACACAGTACAATTTTATTACCTATAGTACTCATGTTGTACATTAGATCTCTTTTCAGTTTCTTAAAATGAAATCTTAGTGTCATCAATGGCTCTTCCCTCAGTCTCCTCTGTTAAATCAGACAATTGATATGTGTGGTTCATTCCACATTCGAGATGCATTTTACCTTCTTCTCACTAGAGTTTGCCAAAATTCTAATCTATGGCTCTGACATACTTCTGTTTTCCAAATGTCCTTCTCACCTCCCTCTACCCCAGCCCATCCCAAATATAATATGTAGTCCCCTCTCTCTCATTGCCAGGTTTGCAATCTCTACTTCCTGAATACTGTCATTGGTTTAGCTCTCAAAATATTTCTTGCTTCCATTTGAATACTATATTTTCACCTTTAGTTCCTTTAATAGCACTTCTTACCGCCCACCTCCTCCTGTTCAATCTTTACATTAGCACCTTCCAGTTTTATATGCTCCATATAGCTCTGCCAATGCAACTAAAGAACTATGTCAGAATACTCTTTTTTCATCTGTCTACTCCAGGGTTCTATTCCTGGTCACACCTTAATAATACTACCTCTTAAAAATTTTTCTAAATACCTAGGAATTTAGTGACGATTCTCTTAATTTACTCAGCTATTTTCCTTTTTATATATATCCCAAAGCCTCTAGAAAAAGAATTATCAGATTTTTTGTGTTATTGTTCTCCATATCCCCCACCCCTCTCCCCACCTTCTTCAGACTGTAATTGTCTAGTATGGAGCTATTTACTGAGTTAAACAAATCCCATTCCCACTGTACAACTCCTGGCTTCCTCTCACCAGTCTATCCTTCTACCTCTCCCAAAGCTTTCCAAGTAGCCAGTAGAATCCCCATTTCACAATGTATAAATTCCCTTTCACCTTCAAGTTATTCAGAAAGAATTCTCTCTGTAAATCTGGGTCTCCCTCAAGGACACTGCTAGACTCCTGACTCCTGCAGCTCTCTGAAAGGAAGGGATCCATTCCTCCCCAGGAAAAACACCTCAGGGTCAAGAGTAGGGGAGGGTCCGCTTGCTCCCCAGAGCCAATAATAGACCAATGTTTTGCCAAGTTCATTTCAGGCCCAGGACCTCTAACTAGACTTCCTCCCCAGCTCCTCATCTCTCAGTTCATGTGGCCAACCCATTTAACACACCTGATTTCCAGATGCTTGCCCTCCTCATTGCCAACATTCTCTTACACTCACTTCAGTTGCTCACCTTCTAGACTCTACCTGAGACCCTCTCATCACCTGGGACTACTTCCTCTACAACTTCCCACCCTTCCTGCTTCCTAAAGGCCTGCCAGCCTCCCAGCCCCCAAGTCAAAGGGTTTCCTGACCCTAGGAAGCATTCCAATCCTTCAATCCTCCTATTTATTTCAATCAACTGGCCCATACTGATCTCTCTGCCTTCCCTACCCAGCTTGAGCACTGTGACTGACATCCAGAATTGCTCTTTTACCTGTACCCTCTGTTTCCTACCAAAAATCTTTGCCTGAGATTCCTAAAACAACTATCTGGAGAGCCTCCTACTACTTCCTCTGTCCCAACTCCTGGCTATCATGCTGTGTATCCTTGCTTGGGCTGCCTGTAGTGTCAACTGAATCTCCTCCTAAGTGTCAGTTTCATTCACCTACTTTTGATTTGGCCTAGCCCATTCTCTTCCAAGCTTCCATTCTGAATGAATGCAATAAAAACCTTTCATTTCTATTATAATGAATTACTTTAAAAATGCTTTTGGATATTTGTGTTATTTTATTCATGAGACAATTTATGTCTGGAAGCTTAAGATAGTAATGCAGCTAAAAAACAAACTGAGGTTCATGGAAGTTGTGTGGCTCACTCAAGCTCTTGAAGTCTCAAAGAGTGAACTGATTGGTCATCATAATTATCAGAATATATTTGCTCTCAATCCATCTGAGATACCTGTTATGCCCAATTATTTGACATGCTAGTTGTGAGGATGACAGGGATGAATGGACAATAAACATATAAATCAAAAGACATTCAGAAAACCAGTATTAAAGGGTACCATTGTGAAGGCAGGGACCTCAAGATCAGTTTTCTGTATGCTGTCAGTCATTGAAGAAGCAAACATTCAAGTTGCAACTCTTGGTTCAAAGAAAAAAATAAATCCAATCAAACAGATGCAGAGAAACTACAAGCTAGCCAAGCTGCTTTGTACTCTCTGGGCCAGCCCTCACAAACCAAAGGCAATAGCACTGCAAGAGCAACTAAGCCCAAAGATGGTGAATCAAGGTAGAGAAGAGAGCAATTGGAACTTACTAGAGGAAACTCCTTTCATGCATTTGTGTGCATTGGCAGAGAAGACTGGTATGTGACATGCTCATTTCTGAACAAAATAAAAATAAAACAGACTGCTTTCTTCTCCATCCTGTACTATCTAGACACTTATGACATAATAAAGACAATAAATACAATCAAGTACAAACCCTAGTGGATGTACAGGCAGTAATAAGGTTGAACAAAAACCCTAATTAAAATTTTAAACAAATTTTATGAGATGTATATATAAAAAAAGCTATGCCTCTATAAATCTTTGAGATTCTTGGATAAAAATGGATATATTACATTTGTATCTGTACATATCTCTAACACAACTAATATTGTTATCTGCCCTAAGACTGCTCTCACACAACAATCCTGCAAATATTTAGCAAAATAATCACTTACCTTATAGAAGATCAAAAAAAGGTCATCCAGTTTCCCATGTAAATCACCTAGAATTCAAATGAAAAGTCACCATTCAAAAGCAAATAAGATGTAAAAGCCTATTTCATAAAACTCAGATGTTCACAACTGTTTTCAGGGCCTGGGTTTTGACCCTACGATGATATTAATTCAACAGACAATTTGTTTCCACAGTGCTTTCCTCCTCTCCTTTAGAGAGACATCTAGTACTGCGAAGACCTGTTCTCTAGCCATTTATGCAGGGATTCACTTACTCTGGACCAAGTACTATGCTAAGGATTGCACATATATTATCTTGTTCAATCCTTACAACCACTTTATAAGTATTATTTTCATCATTCTCATTTTCCAAATGAAGCTCAGAGTAGGTAAGCAACTTGTGCAGTTACTCAGCTACTCAATATCGAACCTGGAATTCAAACCCTATGTCATCTCTTTTCAAAACTCAAGCTTTTAGTGATTACTCTGTACTGCCTATGCTGTAAATCCTAGGAGAGCAGCAACAGTATCTATCATAGTTAGTATTCAATCCCCAATGGCCTACCACAGTACCTGGTGAATTGTAGTCACTCAATACATTTAATCACTAAATGTATAACTTTTTAAAGACATTTTTCAAAGAATATGCTCCAACAGTAGCATCTGAAATTTAAAAATTTTGAGGAAATAGTTGACATTCTTCAGATGAGAGTTATAGGAAATAAAAATGAAAGCCAACTAAAAGAAACCATATGAATATATGAAGCCATTAATTAAAAAATTAAGATTTTGAATATTCAAAAATATTTATAAATATTTATACATAAAATATCTGTCTTTCATAAACTCTGCTCATAAATTTTTATTCTTCATATCTAACTTAATTACCATAGTATTTAATTTAGGAATACTTTTACTCAGTCTACTTAAAATCCCACAAACAAGATTTATTAAATATGCACAATGGAAGACTTCAATTACACTTGGAATAATAAAACTAAAATTCTATATCATGGGCTGGGGATATAGCTCAGTTCATAGAGGGCTTGCCTGTCAAGCATAAGGCCCTGGGTTCAATCCCCGGCATGCAAAAAAAAAAAAAAAAATTTCTATATCACTAGCTCTTGTTTATAAAATGACTACTAGAAAGAAAGAGGGAGGGAGGGAGGGAGAAAGGAAGGGAGGGAGGGAGGGAGGGAGGGAGGGAGGGAGGAAGGAAGGAAGGAAGGAAGGAAGGGAGGGAGGGAGGGAGAGAGAGGGAGGGGGGATAGACCAGACCATCATTGTATCTTCTTTCAGGTCCTTTTAACCAAAGATAGGTCTGCAATGGCAACTAGAGGTATAATGGAAGCACCTGGAAACAGACCCCACTCTCTGTTTTAGCTATTATATATATTCTGATAGCAAGCCTAGTCCTGGATTCATAGGCTTCCCAGGTTGGCATGACCTCCTGAGTCATACTATTCTAAGTTCTTTATGTCCATGAAACTTAAGACTTGGTAAGCCCTTGAATAAAAGACCCCCGTGCTGAGATGTACCATGTGCTAGTCAGAGACATGATGGCCTGATTAGATTGGAATTGAACCATTATAGACTCTTCAAAAACTTGAGTCAGGGCATGTCATGAGTTATTGCTATATCATCAAGTTCCTGTCATCAATATCAGATGCTAGAAATGGAAATGGTTTAATTGGATTGTCAAATCCACCTCTACCTGCCAGAGTAAGAGAAACACAGGCTAAAAATTGATTTGGAAAATAACAATCACTACTTTGTAACCTAAAGGCTTAATTAGAAGTTAAGGGAATTGCTGTTCCTTCCACGCACTTCACTCCAAGACTGTTGCAAGCATGCTGGGCACCAACTGTGATGAATTTCAATGTGTACTGTTTCTTGAAGCAATATCCTGCCAGGCTGGCCTATATGATAACAAAATCTCAAATCTTGTTATTTAGAAGAACAAGAAACAGATTTCTGGGACATTCCCACTCTTCTAAAAGCTGCAGAGACTAGTTGGAAAAAAATCTAAAACAGCAGCCAAAGGCAGAAAAGAATTTAATCTCCATCCTGCCTTGGTTTTTTCTCTTCCCAGCAAACGTGGCATGCAGAGTCTACCTAGAAAAAGCAACATGGAACAAAGATAATGAGAGCTAGTCAGAGGGCAAAGAACGCTTATTCTACCCATGGGTGGTTTTCCATATTAAAATGTTGTCTGCCTTTATAAAAAGCTATGAGTTCTTTAATTTCTCACATAATTAATTCCTGCCAGCTGGTCTCCACAACAAAGACAAGATAGGAAACAGTATTATCATGATAGATAATTCTATATTAACGTTTTTGCCTCAACACAGTCCAATTTACACAGTTTTCAAGATGGGCAAATGATGTAGGACCATGAGGGCTCCTTAAATATTAACAATTTTGCTCTGAAACTTACCACAGACTGTTACCTCTTTGGAGGGAGAAGTTTTTATGTGAGTGAAATTCGGCATTTGCTTCAGGAGTTTCCTGGTTTCAAATAACACCTCTAAGACATAATGAGCATGAAGTATCTGCAGGGGGACAGTGGAGGAAATAGGTATAAGAAACTAAGAAGACATTGACAGTGTAGAAAACTATAAAAGGGAAGCATAGAAGCGCATTTTAGGTTGTGTATACTTAAGGATAACCTCTAAATTATTCTCAAATAGATTATTCTAGCATAGTATCTACCCAATAAAAAGCCCTCAGTAGATATGTGTAATTGAATGAATGAATGGTTCTGAAGACATTCATATTCTCATATTCTTCACTGACACAATTAATTTGCAGAACATTTCTAATTATTCTTGGTCCTTAGAGCCCAAGAGAAGTAAGGAGAAGAAAGGGACTCACTTGCCCTAGGGAAATGTTCAGACAAACTAATAATAAAAGAGAAGGAGAAAAAAGGAAACAGAGAATGAGAAAGGGAAAGAAAAGCAGAATCTGTTGAAGAGGTGTTGCTTTGCATTTGTAGGGATGTCCTGCCTCTTGCAATGGAAAGTAGGTGTTGCTGGGCTCAGAGATCTCACAAGGCAGCCAGATAGGTTCCAAGGAACTCCGGAGTCAAGCCTCCCAGGTATGGCTCCAATATTTGGTGTATAGCCTTGATAATGTTAAAATAGAAAGTATATTTATATAAAAGTCTAGCCATAAAACATTTGAAACCCAAATAAAACACTTAGATCGTTGTTTTGCACAGATTTACTCTGATTTTTTCCTTTGACTTCTTTTTAACCCAATATGTCTTTCTCTGCCTTTTTTAATTATAAAATATTCCAAATATTTACTCCCAAATGTAACAGAGATATGATTACCACAAAAATTTAACAGATGTTAACACAACTTTAAAGTTTAGGACTATTTGGACCTATGCAGGCTGTCCAATACGGCAGCCACTAGCCACATGTAACTATTGGGAACATGAAATGGGACTCATCTGACTTGAGATGTGTTATAAAAGCAAATTTCAGAGCTGGGGTTGTGGCTCAGTGGCAGAGCACTTGCCTAGCATGTGTGAGACACTGGGTTTGATTCTTAGCACCACATAAAAATAAATAAATAAAATAAAGGTATTGTGTCCATCTACAACTAAAAAAAATATTTTAAAAAAGGCAAATTTCATACTAGGTTTCAAAGACTTAGTATGAAAAAAAGTAAAATGTAATTTTAAATATGATTACATAATGAAATAACATTTTTTATACTGAGTTAAATAAGTTATTATTAAAATTGATTTCACCTTTTTGTACTTTTTAAATGTGAATACTAGAAAATTCTAAATAATATGTCTCATTTTGTGTGTGTGTGTGGTGCTGGGGATCAAACCCAGGGCCTTGTGCAGCATGCAAGGCAAGCACCCTACCAACTGAGCTATATCCCCAGCCCAGCATTTTATTTCTATTGGACAGAACTGGTTTAGATTATTGCAGGCTAAGCGAGGGGTGATTGCTGAATATCTTTCAGATACTCCTCTGGGTATGAGATTCAAGGGAAAATGGAACCCTTTGTACAAATACTGTCTCCTGGTATTCTGAAATTTCCACTTTCATAACTTTTAAAATAAAATTACTTTTTATCCAAGACCCAAAAACATTATGCAAGTTTTAAGAATTTTCATTATTATTGTTTTAAAAGAAACAAGAAGCAGGATTTGTAGCAATGTGAGAATTAGAAGGAAAGAGAAAGCTCCTTGGATCTTGATGAGTGAGGAGATACTCACATTTTGCCCATCCAAGACTGAATGGACTGCTAAGTCTTTTCCCCACAAAAGCATTCTAACTCCATTCAATCCACAACTTGAATCAAAACTTGAGTGTGACTTTCCTTCACTATATTTTAAAGGAACAGGCAAAATATTTTTATAATGGCTTATTGTAGTTCACACATTTTTTTTCTTTTTTGGGGGGGTAAGGGGGTTCTGGGGATTGAATTCAGAGGCACTCAAACACTGAGCCACATCCCCAGTTCTAGTTTGTATTATATTTAGAGACAGGGTCTCACTTAGTTGCTTAGCTCCTCACCATTGCTGAAGCTGGCTGGCTTTGAACTTGCGATCCTCCTGCCTCAGCCTCCCAAGTCACTGGGATTACAGGCATGTGCCACTGTACCCAGTATTAATTCACACATTTAACCTATTGATTTCCAAGGCTGCTTATATGCTTCCTGGTCCATTTGTAGTATTAATCAGAGTGATTGCTGTCTGAAGAGGTAGATTTGTTGTGTTTTTTAAAGATAAATTAATATTCACTGAAAATATATTATAACAACAGAAAATTCTTATTATTAAAATAGTTTTGCTGGATCCTCTTTAGAATAAGTAAAAAGTAAAATCACTTTGTTAATATTAGTACTTGCTTGTAAGGTCATCTTTTAGCAACATTATAATCTTGTGTTTACAACTACAATATTAAATATCCAAAATACTTAATTCAGAAATTGATTTTTATATTTGGATTAAATAATCTACTAAATATTCATACTCTTTTTTTTTTTTTTTTTGGAACCGGGGATTGAACTCAGGGGCCCTTAACCACTGAGCAACATCCCCAACCCTATTTTGTATTTCACAGGGTCTCACTGAGTTGCTTAGGGCTTTGCTAAGTTGCTGAGGCTGGCTTTGAACTCGTGATCCTCCTGCCTCAGCCTCCTGAGTCACTGGGATTACAGGAGTGCGCCACCACACCCAGCTCACATTCTTTTCATTTAGTTTTACATGCCATGCTAAGGATGGAACCCAGTGCTTCACGCATGCTAGGCAAATGCTCCACCACTAAGCCACAACCCCAGCCCTCCTCACATTCTTTTAAAGGCATCAAAGGAAGAAAAATGCAACTTTTAAAGGATATTTCTTTTTTAAAAAGTAGTTTTTAAATAGATAAGCAACCTTTTTTTAGTTGAAATAAAAATTTAACATTAAAAAGGGATAGAACAGTGAAAAGTGATTTTCCCTCTTTCCCAGTCCTCAGTCCCCCATCCCATTCCCCAGAGACAGTCACTATTGAGAATGTTTTGAGTATCTTTCCCAAAATATTCTACATGTTAGCAAGTGTACAGAATTAATATAACTACACATGAATATTCAACTCTATCCCTTAAATAAAATGTGGTATGTCCATATAAAGTAATATTATTTAGCTAAAAACAGGAATGAAGTATGAGGACATACAACAACATGAATGAACTCTGAAAACATTATGCCAAGTGAAAGAAGCCAGACACTGAAGGCCACATATATTGTACAATTCCATTTATATGAAACATCTAGATCAGACAAATCCATAGAGACAAAAAGTCAATCAGTGGTATACTAATTCCCCAGGAGCTGGGGAGAGCAGAAAGGGAAGTGAATATTAATGGATACAGGGTTTTATTTAGGGATGACAAAAATATTCTGGAAATAAGAGAACTTGCCTGGCATCATGCACAGACCCTGGGTTTAATCCCCAGCACCACCAAAAAAAAAAAAAAAAAGTTCTGGAATAGTGTTGGTTGAATAACATTTTAAATACTAAATACCACTGAATCATATACTTTAAAATAGTTTAAATGGTCAATTTTGTTATATGAATTTTATAGAACTTTCTATTTTTAAAGATAAAAAACAATCCTTGATTTTTTCTTACAAATGGGAATATACTGAATACTGTGTTGAACCTTTGTTTCTTTGAGTCTTTCCTTAATAATAAAATTTTTCAGATTTTTATAAAGTCAAAATTATCAAAATTTCCATTATAGCTCCTTGTATTAATGTCATATCGTTAATCTCCTTGAACATATTAAGCATATTTATTTTAAACTCTGAGTCTAATAATGTCATTATCTGAATGTGGATTTGTTTCCATTATCTGTTATTTGTCTCAGTTTTCTTTCATGCATCATGGACACTGTATATAAAAAACTGTAGAAATAATTTCAGGCCTATTTTTTTCCAGAGAGGATTTAAATTTGTTGTTGGCAAGTGACTAGGAGCACTAGCTACGTAGGATGATCTCAGTTCACTTTCAGAAATTAGATGATTCAAAGCTATGCTTCAATCCCTGCAGAGTCAGTCTATTTTCAGTTCACTCTTACTCCTAGGGTATTCCTTTTAGGTCCTAAATTGAGAAGGAGGGTTTGGGGGTGATGTCAGAGACAATGGTGGAGGGAACTCTAAGGTCCAATCCCTCCACAGAAATACTAAAAAGATCAAGCAAAAAAACTGTCAGAATCAACTTTGTCAGAGCTCTGAAAAATCTTCAAGGTTTACAGCAAACAAACACTAAATAAAGAAAAAGGAAACTTGACAATGTCTCAGCATAAGCAGGGTACTTTCTAAGATAGATTTGTAAATGACCTGACCAAGCAGTGAAGCAGGGTTCCCACAGAGTCAGTCTGCAAACACTGAAAGAGATTTCTTTTTTCCTTTTTCTTCCTTCCTTCATTTATTAAGGAACAGAGACTGCAGAAATCACACACACACAGCTAGACCTAATAGAAATGTATAGGACACTTCACCCCAAAACAACAGACTCATTTTTCTCTAGTACACATGGAAAATATTCCAGGATAGACCAGATGTTAAGTCACAAAATAAGCCTCAATAAATTTAATTTTAAAAGACTGAAAGCATGCAAAGTATTTTCTTTGACCACAATGGAATGCAACTAGAAATCAGTAACAAGCAAAACTAAAAAATACATTACTCTTAAACAACCAATGGGAAGAAAAAACCCACAAGAGAAATTAGAAAATACCTTGAGATGAATGAAAACGAAAACACAACATACCAAAACATGGGATACAGCAAAAGCAGTGCTCAGAGAGAACTGTATGGCTGTAAATGTCTGCACTGAAAAAGAATTATCTCAGGATCCAAGATGGTGAACTAAAGGGAGGATGCATTCCTTATCACTCCATGTCGGGATTCAAGCAGAGAAAATGCTGTTTCTCTTCAAGGCAGCCATCATTGCCCACCAATCCCCTGCTGTTTACCTACCATTCATCCACCCCATCTGCCAGCATATCACCGATTTTGGGCACAGATTGCTCACTGACCGCTGCTTATTGTCTGCCATTTGCCCATTTGCCTGCCTCTCGCCTGCCTTTCACTTACCCATCGCCCACCACCTGACATCCAGCCGCCAATCGTCCACCATTAGCCTGTGGACTGCCTGCAGACTGCCAGTGGATCCCCTGCTGCCCACTGCTGCCTGGAAGTCCACTGTCACAGGACCTGCAGGTTTGGTAACACACAGCTGCCAGCTATCCCGGGACACAGGCCAGGTTTGCTGCTACCACCACTGCCATCTAGGGGTGTAGCTGCCTCAGTCTGGGGACACTGGCCAGGGCCTAGAGATATATTATTGGGATACCTGCAGGTCTGGTTGCATCTGAGGTCTTGCTGGGTGTGCTAGTGGCCAACATCTGGCTACCACTTTGGAGGGTCACACCTTTGTGTAAGTGCATCGCTGGTGGTCTCTGCAAGTTGGAATGGCATTGAGATCCTGGGACTGCAGCAAGGCAGAACCTGGGGAAGCTAAAGCCCAGGTCCATCAGATTGCAGCTGGGTTTGTGTGGGCCAATCTGGGTGTGGCAAACCTGTGGAAAGTGGGAGATGAGGGGCAGTTCTGGGGGTGGGGAGCACAGCATGGAGAAAATGGAGAAAACCAGACTTTCTCCAGCTCAGTGAGTCCTGAAGTGTTTGGGGACAGAAGGGGCCAGCTATAACAGGTGGGAAGACTGGAAAAGGGTATGAGGGCATCTTGCTATCAGCTCACGCACCCACCCAACTAGTTAAGCAACCACTGGACGGAAACTAACTTCAGACAGCCCCACCTATCAGCAGAAACAGGAAGCTGAGAAAATTTTTAAAAGTCAATGGAAGCAGTCGTTCAATTTTCCACTGAGATGTTCCTTTTCTTTTTTTTTTTTTTTTGCCCTCTCTCTCATACCTCTACCATCTTTGAATCCAAATATTTTTCATGCATCAATTTATTGAGGAATGGAATGTCTGAATAGTACATTACAGTTTTGTCATATGTTCTTATATTTTTCCTTTTTTAAAAAATCTTTATATATTTTTTCTCTCACCTTTCTGGCTCCCTGGATTCTTTCTCATTTCTCTCGTACTAACAGCCAACCTCTATTCATTCCTCCCTCACTCTTACTATAAATTTTTACCTCTATCTTCTCTCCTTCTCCCTCATAAATATCACATCTTATACTACTTCTGTTCCTTCGTTGTCCATCATTGGACATGGTAAACCCTTTTAGCAAACTTACTGTTTATATTGTAGACAATAATTGAGCACATTTGTTTATTGCAACAAAACTGTAGATGCCTTTATAGGAGTTATTTGGTTTAAGGTTCTATATTGTTTGTACTGGGTGCTGTTAATGTTGGTCTCCTCCTTAAAGGTGAAGTACTGGAAGCCTTCAGGGACACTAGAAGAATACAGGGTACAAACTATACTGCCTCAGACCCATACCTCTGGATGGGAAGACACACAAACAACATGAAAAAACAAGGGAACAAAGCGCCTCAAACAAACCAAGATGTTCCAACTACAGAATACATAGACAACACAATGGAAGAAATGTCAGAGAGGTGTTTAAAAGGTACATAGTTACACTGATCTTTGAAATACAGGATGGTATCAGAGAGAAAATACAGGAAGTGAAATATCACTTCAATAAAGAGACAGAGATTATGAAAGGGAATCAAGCAGAGACCCTCAAAATGAAGGAAATAATAAACCAAATTAAAAATTCAATGGAAAGTATCACCAACAGACTAGACTACTTAGAAGACAGAACCTCAGACAATGAAGACAAAATATATACTCCTGAAAATAAAGTTAGGAGGCTGAGGCAGGAGGATCACAAGTTCAAAGTCAGCCTCAGCAACTTAGCGAGGCCCTAAGCAACTCAGTGAATCCCTGTCTCTAAATAAAATACAAAATAGGGCTGGGGATGTGGCTCGGTGGTGGAGTGCCCCTGGGTTCAATCCCCAGTACCAGAAAAAAAAATAAATAAAGTTAACTGCACAGAGAAGATGGTAAGAAATCATAAACAGAACTTCCAAGAAATAAGGGATAGCAAAAAAAGACCAAATTTAAGATTTATCAGAATAGAAAAAGGCATGGAGATACAAACCAAAGGAATGCACAAACTTTTCAATGACATAATATCAGAAAACTTCCCAAATCTAAAGAATGAAATGGAAAATCAACTACAAGAGGCGTATGGGACCTAAATGTACAAAATTACAACAGACCCACACCAGGGCATATTATAATGAGGATGACTAACATACACAATAAGGAGAGAATTTTAAAGGTGGTGAGAGAAAAAAATCAAATTACAAATAGGGGGAAACCAATTCAGATCTCAGCTGATTTCTCAGCACAGATCCTCAATGCCAGGAGGTCCTGGAATAACATGAAACATGAACAACATGAAAGAAAATGAATTCCAACCAAGACATTTATATCCACCAAAATTAAGCTTCAGATTTGAAGATGAAATAAAAACCTTCCATGATAAACAAAAGTTGAAAGAATTCACAACTAGAAAGCCTGCACTACAGAACATTCTCAGCAAAATATTCCATGAGGAGAATATGAATGAAAACTAGCAAAGAGAGGAACTACACTAAAGGAAAGGTCAATCAAAGGAGAAGTTAAGTCAAGTTAAAAATCAAAAATAAGCTAAAATGACCAGGAACACAAATCATATCTCAATCATAACCCTGAATGTTAATAGCCTGAACTCATCAATCAAAAGACATAGACTGGCAGATTGGATTTTTTAAAAAGACCCAACAACATGCTGCCTTCAAGAGACACCTCTCATAGAAAAAGATACCCACAACTAAAGGTGAAAGGATGGGAAAAAACATACCACGCACATGGACTCAGTAAAATAGCAGGGGTTTCCATCCTTATATCAGGTAAAGTGGACTTCAAGCCAAAGTTAGTGAGAAGGGATAAAGAAGGACATTTCATACTGCTTAAGGGAATCATACAGCAATAAGACATAACAACCGTAAATATATATGCCCCAAACAATGGAACATCTGCGTACATCAAACAAACTCCTCTCAATTTCAAGAATCAAATAGACCACAACACAATAATATTGGGTGACTTTAACACACCTCTCTCACAACTGGAAAGATCTTCCAAACCAAAACTAAACAAAGAAACTACAGAACTAAATAATACAATCAACGATTTAGACTTAGCAGAAATGATATATAGAGTATTTCATCCATAATCGAGCAAATATACTTTCTTCTCAGCAGCACATGGACCCTTCTCTAAAACAGCCCAACCATACATTATGCACAAAGCAACTCTCAGCAAATATAAAAAAATTGAAATACTACCCTGCATTCTATCAGGTCATAACAGAATGAAACTA
This sequence comes from Glaucomys volans, assembly GCA_020662805.1. Classification (NCBI taxonomy): domain Eukaryota; kingdom Metazoa; phylum Chordata; class Mammalia; order Rodentia; family Sciuridae; genus Glaucomys; species Glaucomys volans. The sequence continues at coordinate 961,802 of JAJEJO010049825.1, forward strand.
GAAATCAACAATAAAATAAAAAGTAGAGGGGGATTCAAGATGGCAGATGAGAGGGAGGCTGTATTCCTTGTCACTCCATAACTCAGGATTCAAGCAGAGGAAAATCTCTGTGAGGCAATCGTTGCTCCTCATCGATCCGCTGCTGTTTATCCCATGTGTCTACCTCAATCACCTATAGTCTGCCAGCATATCGACTACACTTTGAGTGCAGATTGCTCACTGACTGCCATCTATCATCTGCCATTTGCCTGTTTGCCTGCCTCTGACCTGCCCATCACCTGCCTTTTACCTACCCATCACCCACCGACCAAGATCCACCTGCCAATCGTCCACCAGTAGCCTGTAGACTGCCTTAGACCATCAGTGGATTGCCACCTGCCTGCTGTTGCCTGGAAGCCCACTGTCACAGTACCTACAAGTTTGGTTACACATGGCTTCCACAATTTGGGGAAAACAGCCAGGACCTGCAGGACCCCTGGCCCAACTGACCAAGCACTGCCTCCAGGACCCCGTGGCCTGACTAGGTGTGCCCCATCTCCAGGGGCCCAGGCCCTACCGAAAAACCACACCCCACACAGAGTCGGTACCCACACCCTGCACTGCAGCTCCCCATTTGCCACCACATTTAGAAGCCAATGCAGCCATCTTGAATTGTCCTGGAAGTGGAAACTGTCATTAGGTGGGGCAAATCCCATCCTGAGATGCCTGCTGGAGACTGGAAGCTCATTGTCAGGTACTTCTCACGCATCAGGCTACTGAAGACTGGGAGCTTTGAATAGTATATGACTGTTAGAGTATAGATTTTAGTTTCTCCTTGTTGAAAATTTTTAAGTTTTTATTTCTTTATTTTTCTCGCCCTCTATTTTCCTTTTGTTTACCTGTTTCCTCAGTCTCTTTCTCCCTTTTCTCATGCTAACAACCAACTTCTTTTGACTACATTTACACACTTCCTATGATGTAGAACTTCTTTTTATTCTTCTTATCCCATTAACAGTTACATCCTAGCCGGGCGAGGTGGCACATGCCTGTAATCCAAGCGACTTGGGAGGCTGAGTCAGGAGGATCACGAGTTCAAAGCCATCCTCAGCAATAGCAAGGTGCTAAGCAACTCAGTAAGACCCTGTCTCTAAATAAAATACAAAATAGGGCTGGGGATGTGGCTCAGTGGCCAAGTGTCCCTGAGTTCAATCCCTGGTTCCAAAAAAAAATAAAAACAAAAACAAAAACAAAAAATTAGTTACATCCTACACCCCTCCCCATCCTCTTGGTCCTCCATTAGAAACTATAGACCTCATTACAAATCTCTTTGTTATACTGTAGAAAATCATTGAACTCATCCTCTCTGTTTATTACGACAATACTGTGAATGTTTTCATAAGGGCTATTTGTTTTCATAAGGGCTGCATATTGTCTGTACTGGGTGTTGCTAATATTGATCTCCCCCTTAAAGAAGAGGTTTTGGAAACCTGCAGGGTCATTATAAGCCTACAGGGGAGAAACTACAATACCCCAAATCTGCATTGCTAGAGGGAAAGAAACATGAAAAACATGAAAAAATGAGGGAAGAAAGTGTTCCAAACAAACCAAGATTCTACACTAATAGAATCCAATGACAGCATGGTAGAAGAAATGTCAGAAAAGGAGTTCAGAATATATATGATTAAAATGCTTTGCAAAGCAAAGGATGAGATAAGAGAGCAACTGCAGGCAATGACTGATCACTCCAATAAGCAGTTGAAAGAGTAACTGCAGGAAGCAAAAGATCACCTCAACAAAAAGACAGAGATTCTGAAAAAGAACCAAACAGAAATCCTTGAAATGAAGGAAATAATAAACCAAATCAAAAACTCAATGGAAAGCATCACCAACAGACTAGATCACTTGGAAGACAGAACCTCAGACAATGAAGACAAAATATTGAAACTTGAAAATAAAGTTGCCCAAACATAGAAGATGGTAAGAAATCATGAATGGAACTGGCAACAACTATGAGATATCATGAAAAACCAAATTTAAGAATTATCAGAATTGAGGAAGGCACAGGGATACAAATCAAAGGAATGAACAACCTAGTCAATGAAATAATACCAGAAAATTTCCCAAACATGAAGAATGAAATGGAAAATCAATTACAAGAGGCTTATAGAACACCAAATGCACATATTACAAAGGATACACACCAAGACACATTATAATGAAAATGCCTAACACAAAAAATAAAGATAGGATTTTAAAGGCTTCAAGAGAAAAGCAGATTACATATAGGGGGCAAACCAAAATGGATATCAGCAGATTTCTTATCCCAGATCCTAAAAGCTAGAAGGGCCTGGAACAATATGAACATGGTTGCCAACCAAGAATCTTACATCCAGCAAAACTAACCTTCAGATATGAAGATGAAATAAAATCCTTCCATGACAAATAACAAAGGAATTTACGCATAGAAAGCCTGCGCTACAGAACATTCTCAGCAAAATATTCCATGAGGAAAAAAAGAAAAACAACAATGTAAGTCAGCAAAGGGAGGAACTACCCCAAAGGAAAAGCCAATCAAAGGAGAAATAAGTTAAAAACAAAAATTAAGCCACAATGACTGGGAGTACAAATCATATCGCAATAATAACCCTGAAAGTTAATGGCCTAAACTCATCAATCAAAAGATATAGACTGGCAGATTGGATTAAAAAGAAAGACCCAACAATATGCTGCCTTCAAGAGACTCATCTCATAAAAAAGGACATTTACAAACTAAAGGTGAAAGGATAGGCAAAAAACCTACCAGTAAAAAAGCGAGATTTTCCATCTTTATATCAGAAAAAGTGGACTTCAAGCCAAAGTTAGTCAGAAGGGATAAAGAAGGTCACTTTATACTGCTTAAGGAAAACATAAATCAGGAAGACATAACATCATAAATACTTATGCCCCAAACAACGACACATTTGTGTACATCAAACAAATCTCTCTCAATTCCAGGAATCAAATAGACCACAACACAATACTTCTGGTTGACTTTAACACCCTGCTGTCACCACTGGATAGATCTTCCAAATAAAAACTAAACAAAGAAAACATAGAACTCAATAACACAATCAATAATTTAAACTTAACAGACATATATAGAATATTCCATCCATCAATGAGTGAATACACTTTCTTCCCAGCAGCACATGGATTCTCTCTAAAATAAACCGAATAAAATGCCACAAAGCAGCCCTTAGTAAATGCAAAGAAATAGAGATACTACCTTGTATTCTATCAGATCATAATAGAATGAAATTAGAAATCAATGACAAAATAAAAAACAGAAACTACTCCAACACCTGGAGACTAAATAAGATGCTATTGAATGAAGCATGGATAACAGAAAACATCAAGGAGGAGATAAAAAAATTCTTAGAGGTAAATGAGAATGAGAATAGAACATATCAAAATCTCTGGGACACTATGAAAGCAATACTAAGACGAAAATTCATTGCATGGAGCTCACTGAAGAAAAGGATAAAAAGTCAACAACTAAACCACCTAACCTTACATCTCAAAGCCCCAGAAAAAGAAGAACAGAACAACACCAAAAGTAGTAGAAGACAGGAAATAATTAAAATCAGAGCTGAAATCAATGAAATTGTAACAAAAGAAACAATTCAAATTATTGACAAAACAAAAAGTTGATTCTTTGAAATAGTAAACAAAATAGATAAACCCTTGGCCACACTAACAAAGAGAAGGAGAGAGAAAACTCAAATTACTAAAATTCGTGATGAAAAAGGAAATATCATAACAGACACCATTGAAATACAAAGCATAATTAGAAGCTACTTTGAAAACCTATACTCCAATAAGATAGAGAATCTTGAAGACATCAACAAATTTCTAGAGACATATGATCCTCCCAAACTGAACTAGGAGGACATACACAATTTAATCAGATCAATTTCAAGCAATGAAATAGAAGAAGCCATCAAAAGCCTACCAAACAAGAAAAACCCGGACCAGACAGATTCTCAGCTGAGTTCTACAAGCCCTTCAAAGAACTTATACCAATACTCCTGAAATTATTTCATGAAATAGAAAAGGAGGGAACCCTTCCAAATCCATTCTATGAAGCTAGTATCACTCTGATACCAAAACCAAGGACTCATCTAAGAAAGAAAACATTAGACCAATATCTCTGATGAATATATACACAAAAATTCTTAACAAAATTCTGGCAAATCACGTACAAAAATACATGAAGAAGATAGTGCACCATGATCAAGTGGGGTTCATCCCAGAGATGCAAGGTTGGTTCAACATACGGAAATCAATAAATGTAATTCATCACATCAATAGACTGAAGGTTAAGAACCATATGATTATTTCAGTAGATGCAGAGAAAGCGTTTGACAAAATACAACACCCCTTCATGCTCAAAACACTAGAAAAAATAGGAATAGTAGGAACATACCTCAACATTGTAAAGGCTATTTAAGCTAAACCCACGGCCAACATCTTTCTTAATGGAGAAAAACTGAAAGTATTCCCTTTAAAAACTGGAACAACACAGGGATGCCCACTGTCACCACTTCTATTCAATATTGTGCTTGAAATACTAGCCAGAGCAATTAGACAGACCAAAGAAATTAAAGGAATATGAATAGGAAAAAAAGAACTCAAGCTGTCACTATTTGCAGATGACATGATTCTATATTTAGAGGATCCAAAAAACTCCACCAGGAAACTTCTATACCTAATAAATGAAGTCAGCAAAATAGCAGGATATAAAATAAACACACATAAATCTAATACATTTATATACATAAGCGATGAATCATCTGAAAATGAAATGAGGAAAACAATTCCATTCATAATAGCCTCAAAAAAATAAAATACTTGGGAATCAATCTAACAAAAGAGGTGAAAGACATATAAAATGAAAACTACAGAACATTAAAGAAAGAAATTCAGGAAGATCTTAGAAGATGCAAAAATCTCCCATGTTCTTGGATAGACAGAATATAATCAAAATGACCACACTTCCAAAGGCGCTATACAGATTTAATGCAACTCCAATTAAAATCCCAATGACATTCCTCATAGAAATAGAGAAAGCAATCATGAAATTCATCTGGAAGAAAAAACGACCCAGAATAGCCAAAGCAATCCTGGGCAGGAAGAATGATGCAGAAGGCATCACAATACTAGACCTTAAACTCTACTACAGAGCAACAGTAACAAAAACAGCATGGTATTGGCACCTAAATAGACAGGTAGACCAATGGTACAGAATAGAAGACACAGAGACAAACCCACATAAGTACAGTCATCTCATATAGACAAAGGTGCCAAAAACATGCAATGGAGAAAAGATAGCCTCTTCAACAAATGGTGCTGGCAAAACCGGAAATCCATATGCAGTAAACTGAAATTAAACCCCTATCTCTCACCCTGTACAAAACTCAACTCAAAATGGATCAAGGACTTAGAAATCAGACCTGAGACCCTTCACCAAATAGAAGAAAAAGTAGGCCTGAATCTTCATCATGTTGACTTCCTTAACATGACCCCCAGAGCACAAGAAAAAAAGCGAGAATCAATAAATGGACAGATTCAAACTAAAAAACTTTTTCTCATCAAAGGAAACAATCAGTAATGTAAAAAGAAAGCCTACAGAGTTGGAAAACATCTTTTCCACACACACTTCCAACAGAGCACTGATCTCCAAAATTTATAAAGAACTTAAGAATTTTACACCAGAAATACAAAAAATATTGATTGATTTACACCAATCAATAAATGGGCTAAGGAACTGGGCAGACACTTCACAGAAGAAGATATACAGGTGATCAACAAATATATGAAAAAGTGCTCATCATCTCTAGTAATTAGAGAAATGCAAATTAAAACCACCCTAAGATTTCATCTAACTCCAGTTAGAATGACTATTATCAAGAACACAAGCAATAAATGTTGGCGTGGATGTGGGGGGAAAAGGCACACTCATACATTGCCGGTGGAGTTGCAAATTGGTGCAGCCCCTCTGGAAAGCAGTATGGAGATTCCTCAGAAAACTTGGAATGGCCCCACCATTTGACCCAGCTATCCCACTCCTTGGTTTATACCCAAAGGAGTTAAAATCAGCATACTATAGTGATGCGGCCATATCAATGTTCATAGCTGCTCAGTTCACAATAGCTAGATTGTGGAACCAACCTAGATGCCCTTCAACAGGTGAATCGATAATGAAACTGTGGTATATATACACAATGGAATATTACTCAGTCATAAAGAAGAATAAAACTATGGCATTTGCTGGTAAATGGGTGGATTTGGAGAATATCATGCTAAGTGACACAAGTCAAGCCAATAAACCCAAAGGCCGAATGTTTTCTCTGATAAGTAGATGATGATACATAATGGGGGGGAGGGGGGGTGGGGGGAGGGACAAAAGAAGAAAGGAAGAACTTTGGATGGTGTAGAGGAAAATGGGATGGGAGGGGGTGGGGGAAGGAAAGAATAGACTGAAACAGATAGTATTACCCTATGCATATTTAAGATTACATGAATCATGTGAATCTACATTGTGTACAACCATAGAAATGAAAAGTTGTACCTCATTTGTGTACAAAAAAATGTGGAAAATACTGTCATGTATAACTAAATATAAAAGATAGAAATAAAAACATTTAAAAAATAAAAAATAAAAATAAAAAAGTCGAAACTACTCCAATACCTGGAGACTAAATAGCATGCTATTGAATGATGAATGGGTACCAGAAGAAATCAGGGAGGAAATAAAAATATACTCAGAGGCAAATGAGAACACCAATACAACATATTAAAATCTCTGGGACATTATGAACACAGCGCTAAGTGGAAAGTTCACTGCATTGAGCTCATACATTAAATAAATTAAAAGTCAACAAATAAATGACCTAACATTACATTTCAAAGCCCTAGAAAAAGAACAAAACACCCCCAAAAGCGGAAGACAGGAAATAATTAAAATCAGAGCTGAAATCAATGAAATTGAAACAAAGGAAATAATTCAAAAAACTGACAAAACAAAAAGTTGGTTCTTTGAAAATATAAATAAAATTGATAAACTCTTAGCTATACTAATGAAGAGAACAGAGAAAACTCAAATTACTAAAAGTTGTGATGAAAAAAGAAATATCACTATGGACACCACTGAAATTCAGAAGATAATTAGAAACTATTTTGAAAATGTACACTCAAATAAAATAGAAAATCTCAAAGACATTGACAAATTTCTAGAGATACATGATCTATCCAAACTGAATCAGGAGGACAATTTAAACAGATTTATTTCAAGCAATGAGATAGAAGACGCCATCAAAAGCTTACCAACCAAGAAAAGCCCAGGACCAGACAGATTCTCAACTGAGTTCTACAAGATCTTCAAAGAAGAATTAACACCAATACTCCTCAAATTCTTCCATGAAAGAGAAAAGGAGGGAATCCTTCCAAATTCATTTTATGAGGCTAGTATTACCCTGATTCCAAAACCGGACAAAGACAAATGAAGGAAAGAAAACTTCAGACCAGTATCCCTGATGAACATAGATGCAAAAATTCTCAATACTAAAACAAATTAAAAAGACAGTGTACCACAATCAAGTGGGGTTCATCACAAGGATGTAAGGTTGGTTCAACATACGGAAATCAATAAAGGTAATACATCACATCAATAGACTTAAAGACAAGAATCACATGATTATCTCAATAGATTCAGAAAAGGCATTTGACAAAATATAGTACTTCTTCATGTTCAAAACACTAGAAAAACTAGGGATAGTAGGAACATAGCTCAACATTGTAAAAGCTATCTATGCTAAGCCCATGGCCAGCATCATTCTAAAAGGAGAAAAACTGAAAGCATTCCCTATAAAAACTGGAACAAGGCAGGATGCCTTCTTTCATAACTTCTATTCAACATCATCCTTGAAACTCTAGCCAGAGCAATCACAGACGAAAGAAATTAAAGGGATACGAATAGGAAAAGAAGAACTCAAACTATCACTATTTGCTGACAACATGATTCTATATTTGGAAGACCAAAAAAATTCCACCAGAAAACTACTAGAACTCATAAATTACTTCGGCAAAGTAGCAGGATATAAAATCAATACCCATAAGTCAAATGCATTTCTATACATAAGCAATGAATCTACTGTAAGAGAAATTAGAAAAACTACCCCATTCACAATAGCCTCAAAAAACTAAAATATTTGGGAATCATTCTAACAAAAGAGGTGAAAGATCTCTACAATGAAAACTACAGAACAGTAAAGAAAGAAATTGAAGGAAACCTTAGAAGATGGGAAAGATCTCCCATGTTCTTGGATAGGCAGAATTAATATTGTCAAAATGGCCACACTATCAAAAGTGTTATACAGATTCAATGCAATTCCTATTAAAATCCCAATGACATTCTTCATAGAACTAGAAAAAGCAATCATGAATTTCATTTGGAAAAATAAGAGGCCCAGAATTGCCAAAGCAATCCTTAGCAAGAAGAGTGGAGCAGAAGGCACCGTAATACCAGAACTTAAGCTATACTACAGAGCAATAATAACAAAAATAGCATGGTACTGGCACCAAAATAGACATGTAGACCAATTTTCATCATGTCAGCTTAGGACCTTCCTTAACATGACTCCTAAAGTGCAAGAAATAAAATTAAGATCAATAAATGGGATGCATTCAAACTAAAAAGCTTCTTCTCAACAAAGGAAACAATAATGTGAAGAGAGAGCCCACAGAATTGGAGAAAATCTTCATCACATGTACCTCGGGGATAAAGCACTAATCTCCAGGATATATAAAGAACCAAAAAAAACTTAACACCAGAAAAACAACCCAATCAATAAATGGGCTAAGGAACTGAACAGACACTTCACAGAACAAGAAATACAATCAATCCACAAACATGAAAAAATGTTCATCATCTCTAAAATTAGAGAAATGCAAATCAAAACTATTCTAAGATTTCATCTGACTTCAGTCAGAATGGCAATTATCAAGAATACAAGCAATAGTAAGTGTTGGCAAGGATTTGGGGGGAAAGGTACACTCGTACATTGCTGGTGGGACTGCAAATTGGTGTAACCACTATGGAAAGCAGTATGGAGATTCCTCAGAAATCTTGGAATGGAACCACCATTTGATCCAGCTATCCCACTCCTCAGTTTATACCCAAAGGACTTAACATCAGCATACGACAGTAACAAAGCCACATCATTATTTATAGCAGCTCAATTCACAATAGCTAAATTATGGAACCAACCAAGATACCCTTCAATAAATCAATGGATAAAGAAAATGTGGTACATATACATAGTGGAATATTGCTCAGCCTTAAAGAAGAATGAAATTATGGCATTTGCAGGTAAATGGATGGAACCAGAGAATATCATGCTAAGTGAAATAAGCCAACCCCAAAACACCAAAGGTCAAAAGTTTTCTCTGATAAAGGGATGCTGATACATAGTGTGGTGGGAGGGGCCTTAAGGAAGTATGAAGGAACTTTGGATTGTGCAGAGGGGAGTGAGAAGAGGGGTGGGGCTGGGAGGATGGGAAGGATGGTAGAATGAGACAGACATTATTAGCCTATATACATGTACAGCCAGAGGAATGAGAAGTTATGCTCCATTTGTATACAATGTGTCAAAGTGCATTCTGTCATGTATAACTAATTAGAACATATTAAAAAATAAAAAATAAATAAATAAAAAGAATGATCTCAAATCCAATAGTCTTTAATTCACTAGAAAAATAAGTGCAAACAAAACCCAAAGTTAGCAGAAGGAAGAAAATAAGGATTACAGTAGAGATAAATAAAACACACAGCAGAAAAACAACAGAGAATCAACAAAAGTTGGTTCCTTAACTATGTCAACAAAATTAATAAACCTTTGACTAGACTGAAAGAAAGGATGGGGCAGAGAGACAAAATGCAAATAACCAAAATCAGAAACAAAAGGAAGGATATTACCATCAACCTTAAAGAACTTAAAAAAGGATTACAACAATACTATGAACAACTGTATACTAACAAATTAAGTAACTTATATGAAATGGAAAATTCCTAAAAATACACAAATAATCAAAGTAGACTCAAGAAAAAATAGGAAATCAGCATAGACCTACAACTAAAGAGATTGGAACAGTAATGAAAAACCTCCTAACAAAGAAAAGTTGAAGACCAGATGGCTTCACTAATGAACTCTACTAAACATTTAAAGAAAAATTAAGTACTGGGCAATAAAATTGACCAAATTATATTGTGTACATGTACAAATATATAACAATCACTATTATGTATAACTATAATGCACTAATGAAAAATTATAGTAAAATAATTAACAGCAATCCTTCTCAAATTCCTCCAAAAAAAAGGAAACCAAGTAAGAGGAAAAAATACCTAACTCATTCTATGAAATCAGTATTACCCTGATATCAAAGCCAAAGACACTAAAAGAAGATGACAGATCAACTATCTCTTATGAACATAGATATAAAAATCCTCAACAAAATGCCAGCAAGGTGGGAGTGCAAGTTGGTGCAGCCACTCTGGAAAGCAGTGTGGAGATTCCTTAGAAAACTTGGAATGGATCCACCATTTGACCCAGCTATCCCACTCCTTGGCCTATACCCAAAGGATTTAAAATCAGATTACTACAGTGATGCAGCCACATCAATGTTCATAGCTGCTCAATTCACAATAGCTAGATTGTGGAACCAACCTAGATGCCCTTCAATAGATGAATGGATAAAGAAACTGTGGTATATATACACAATGGAATATTATTCAGCCATAAAGAAGAATAAAATTATGGCATTTGTAGGTAAATGGATGATGTTGGAGACTGTTATGCTAAGTGAGATCAGCCAATCCCAAAAATCCAAAGGCCGAATGGTCTCTCTGATAAATGAATGATGATGCATAATGCCGGGGGGGAAGGGTGGCAAGAATGGAGGAAGGATAGATAGCATAAAGGGAAGGGAGGGGTGGGGGGTAAGAATAATAACAGAATGTGTGACAGACATCATTGCCCTCTGTACATGTATGAATGCACAGATGGTGTGATTCTACTTTGTGTACAACCAGAAAAACAATAGCTGTACTCCATTTGTGCTCAATGAATCAATAAGCAAATAAAAAATAAATTTAAAAAAAGTAAAAACAAACAAAAAAAAATGCCAGCAAACCAAATTCAATTGCATTTTAAAAAGATTATTCACCATGAACAAGGGTTATCTAGGAAGAAAAGAGTGGTTGAAAATAAGAAAATGAATCAGTGCATTATACCACATTTAGAGAATGAAGGAATACACACACACAATCATCTCAACTGGCACAGAAAAACCATTTGAGAAAACCCAACACCGTTTTATGATAAAACCACTTAGAAAACTAAGAATAGAAGGAAACTTCTTCAGCTTGGTAAATGTATCTACGAAAAACCCACAACTAACATCAAACTCCATGATGCAAGATTGAAAGATTTCCCTTTAAGATAGGAACAAGACAAATATTCCCACTTTTATCCCTGCTACTCAATATTGTACTAGAAGCTCTAGTCAGAGAAATTACACAAAAAATAAAAAGCATCCAGATCAGAAAGGAGGAAAAATAAAATTCTCTCTTCACAGATGACATGATCCTGTATGAAAAACACCCCAAAGAATCTGCACAAACCAAAGAACAAACAGAGCTACAAAATACATTTATTGAAGTTGTAAGCCATAAACAATCCAAAAAGAAATCAAGAAAGCAATTTATTTTACAGTGTCAACCAAAATACCTAAGAATATATTTAACCAAAGTTGTAAAAGACTTGTCCACTGAAAACCAAAAAACATTGCTGAAAGAAATTAAGGGAGATATAAATAAGTAGGAAAACACCCTATTATCATGGTTTGGAAGACTTAATATTGTCAAGATGGCAACACTACCCAAATTAGTACCTATGAATTTAATGTAATACCTATCAAAATCTCAATGGTTTTTTTGTAAAAATGAAATTTTCAATCCTCAAATTCATTACAAGGAACCCCAAACCACCAAAACAAAAATGGAAAGGAGGAACAAAGTTGAAGAACTCACACTTCCCTATTTCAAAGGTTATTACATAGCTGGGGTTGTAGCTTTGTGGTAGAGTGCTTGCCTAGCACACAAAAAGTCCTGGGTTCAATCCCTAGTCCTGTAAAAGAAAAAAAAAAGGAAAAAAAACTTGCTGGAAATGGTGGCACATGCCTATAATCCCAGTAACTTGGGAGACTGAGGCAGGAGAATGGCACGTTCAAGATCTGCCTGGGCAACTTAGCCAGGCCCTGTCTCAAAATAATTTTAAAAAGGGCTGGGATATATCTCAGAGGCAGAATGCTCCTGGGTTCAATCCTCAGTATAACCACGGGAAAAGAAGAAAAAGAAAAAAAAAGAAAAGAAAACTTACTACAAAGCTACAGTAACTATTATAGTGTGATACTGGCATAAAGAGAGACATATAAGGGGCTGGGGATATACCTCAGTGGTTGAGGACTTGCCTAGCATGTAGGAAGCCTGGGTTGGAGTCTCACCAGCACACAAAAGCAAAAACAAACAAACAAAAAAAGATAAAAGTATAGACCAATGGAATAAAATTGACAGTCCAGAAATAAATCCATATATCTACAGCTTATTGGTTTTTGACAAGAGTGCCAAGACCTCTCAATGGGGAAAGAACAGTCCCTTTAACAAATGCTGGGACAACTACATATTCATATGCAAAGAATGAGAAGTTTGACCCCTATCTCATGCTATATAGAAATTAACACAAAATGGTTCATAGACCTAAATGTAAGAGCTAAAACTATAAAAGTCTTAGAAGAAACAGGGATAAATCTTCGTAATCATGGTTTGACAACGGATTCTTAGATATGGCACCAAAAAGCGCAAGCAACCAAAAAAAGTTAATAAATTGGACTTCATCAAAATCAAAAATTCTTGTGCATCAAAATCAATTATCAGCTGGGCACAGTGGTACACACCTGTAATCCCAGCAGCTCAGGAGGCTGCGACAGAAGGATGGGAAGCTCAATAATCCCAGTGGCTTGGGAGGCTGAGACAAAAGGATGGTGAATTCAAAGCCAGCCCCAGATATTTAGTGAGGCCCTGAGCAACTCAGCAAGACCTTATCTCTAAATAAAATATAAAAAGGGCTGGAGATGTGGCTCAGTGGTTAAGTGCCTCTGAGTTCAATCCCTGGTATCAAAAAACAAAAAAAGTCCATTATCAAGAAAGTAAAAAGACAACCTATGGAACAAGAAAAAAATATTTGTAAATCATGTATCTGATAAGGAACTTATATCCAGACAGAACTCTTATAACTCAATAATGAAAAGACAACCTCATTTTAAAATGGGTGAAGGATCTGCATAGGCATTTATCCAAAGGAGGTACACAAATGGCCAATACATACATGAAAAACTGCTCAACACTATTAGTCATTAGAGAATGTAAATCAAAACTACAATGAGGCTGGGGTTGTGGCTCAGTGTAGAGTACTTGCCTAGCACATGTGAGGCACTGGGTTCAAATATCAGCACCACATAAAACAAATAAAGATATTGTGTCCATCTACTACTAAAAATATTTTTTAAAACTACAATGAGATACTATTTCACACAATTAGGATAGCTACAATAAAAATTAAAATGAAATAATAGTGTTGGCAAAACCATGGAGAATTGGAATGCTCATACATTCTGGTGGGAATGTGAAATTGTTTGGCCATTGTGGAAAACAGTTTAGCAGTTACTCAAAAAGTTAAACAGAGTTACCATATGATCCCACAATTCTACTTCTAGGTATTATCCTGAGAAGTAAAAATGTGTTCATACAAAAATTTGTACATGAATGTTCATAGTGTCACTGTTCATAATAAACCAAAAGGTAAAAACAATTCAATGTCCATCCACAGATAAAACAGTAAACAAACTGTGGTATATAATGCAATATTATTCAACCATTAAAATACATGAAGTAATGATACATGCTGTGACATGAATGAACCTTAGAAACACTCTGTTAAGTGAAAAAAGTCAAACATAAAAGGCCATTTATTATGCAATTTCATTTATATGAAATATCCAGAACAGGCAAATTTATAGAGACAGAAAGTGGAATAGTGGTTGCCTGGTATCGGGGAGGAAGGAATGATAAATCAGAGTGGTCTTTCTTTTGGCATGATGAAAATGTTCTACAATTAGATAGTGGTAATGATTGCGCAACCTTGTTAATGTACTAAAAATCACTAAATTGTACACTTTAAATTGTGAATTTTATGGTATATGAATTACATCAGAAAAATGAAAAAGGAAATGTTATAAACATCCAGATCAAGAGGAGGTTGCTATGCACCTGAGGAGACTTCTATTTAATAGGTTAAACAAAGTAGAAGGTAACTCTGACATAAGGTAAAACATTCTCCCGGGGAAATATATTTCTGTGGCAGTATGAAATTTATACATTCAACAGATGGTCGCTGAGCACCTGCTTGGTACAAGAACCAGGGCAGTTTCTGTTTCCACTTGCCTGTTGTTGCTTAAAGGCCTCAAGAAGTTGACTGATGTCAGTAAAAGTGAGAGGAAATTCCAGGCGAGGGCCTTCATAGGAGTCTGGTACATCTATCAACCCTACATAGTCCCGTCTATCCTTGATGTCCTGGAAGGTGGTTTCAAAAAGCCGACTTACTAGTTCTGGAAAAGGAAAGACAGAAAGGGGGGTGAACAGTGGGAATCAACATTTCAATACTTATATTTAATAAAAATCTTCTTAAATACCTAGCCCATGTAAGGCACTGGTGCCAAATATTATGAATATCAAGATATCCCACAAGTAACCATGAAGAATGACTGATTCTGAGACCACTAGATACATTCACATGGTCAACCATCATTCCCTCCTGGGATAATGTTTTGCCAAAGCACTGAGTCCATAATCAGTGGGAAGGAGGAGAAGTATCGTAAAAACTGGTCAATCAAAGTATTTTGATTCTCTGAAACTCTAAATTTTTTGCCCACTCTCACATCTCAGATTTTTATGAACAGGACTGAAAACACAACAATGCATCTTATTTTATTTAGACATCTGCTACTATTCAGGAGCTACAAAAAATTAAACTACAACATTCATTTTTTTCTCATTAAATACTTCAGAGGATTTTACTTAGTTGTAACGGATTTGCTTCCCCCTTCACTTAAAAATTTTCTGACATGATTTTCTTTTTTTCTTGGTAACAAAGCAGATAAAATTAAATGATCAACCATAAGCAGAAATACCCAATGCTCTGTCTGACAGAAATTTCTGTATAGTAACAGATTGCCTACATTCCCCATTTTAGTAGGTGCTAAGACCCACTGTCATTTCTTGCAAGATTACCCATAAAATAATCAGCTCAAGAACAGGCATCCAGACAATTCAGGCAGAAGAAAGATGAAGGGGTTGTGATAGACTGATCACAAAAGTGGCCTCAATTGTGATTTAGTCGTTTCTCCCACCAAGAGTATTTTCACGGGCTGGGGTTTTGACTCAGTGGTAGAGTGCTTACCTAGCGTGTGTGAGGCACTGGGTTCCATTCTCAGCACCACATATAAATAAATAAAATAAAGGTCCATTGACAACTAAAAAAAATTTTAAGAAGGAGTATTTTCCCACCCCTTCAAACTAGGGATGACTTGCATTGGCCTAAAGAATATGGTGGAAGTGATACCTACCAACTTCATGTCCATCTCAGGATGCCTTGTATGACTCTCTCTTCTGGAAACTTGCCACTACCTCTAAGCCCAGGCTAGCCTATTGAAAACACCAAGACGAAGTGGAACAAAGCTGCATCATCCTAGCCAAAGCTGTTCAAGATTTTTCAACAGCCAGCAGAATTTCAGACATATGAATGAACTAGGCCAAGACCTAAAATACTGCTAAATCAAGTCTGCCAAGATCATCAGAAATGCTCAGCTAATCTGTAGAGTTGCTAGAAGAAATGTTTATTACATGGCACTGAGGTATTGTGGCTAAGACACAAGATGATTGCAGTAAGAGATAACTGGCCCAAGCTAGGAGTGTTGGCACATACCTAAAATCCCAGTGGCTCAGGAGGCTAGGCAGGAGGATCAATAGTTCAAAGCCAACCTCAGCAACTTAGTGAGACCCTGTCTCAAAATAAAAAATAAAAGGACTAGGAATATGGCTCGGTGGTTAAGTGTCCTTGGGTTCAATCCCTGATCACAAAAAAGAAAGAGAGAAATGGCCCAGAAGATGATGATATACTCTTCAACTCATTAACACTGACTTGCAATTAAGGCCATTTATCAGAAGTTCTCTGCAAACAGTTCCTATCTTTTTGATTATTTAGAGCGCTTGTATTTAGAAGGTATGATGTTAGTAGATGTAGATAAAATACATTTTTTTCATGATCCATGAGGAGATAACATTTAAGAACCAAACTTGAAAACAAATTCTAAAGTTATATTTGGTCATTTAAAAAATATTTTCTAAATTGTGTACCCCAACACTTTTTGGTGATGGTTGATGATTTGGGGGGGAGCGTAACCAGGGATTGAACTCAAGGGGCACTCAACCATTGAGCCATATCCCCAGCCCTATTTTGTATTTTATTTAGAGACAGAGTCTCACAGAGTGCCTCCCTTAGTGCCTCCCTTTTGCTGAGGCTGGCTGTAAACTAACAATCCTCCTGCCTCAGCCTCCTGAGCTGCTGGGATTAGAGGTCTGCACCACCATACCCAGCTTGATGATGTTTTATAAAAACCATAATTTAGAAGTAATAACATCTGTCTTCAATGTGGTCCAGCAGAGTTTATTTTTCTCATTTGGATTTGATTTGAGATTTAAGAACAACTTGTTTCAATTAATTAAAAATGCTAGAAACTTAGAAATGTAAGCATCTTGATATACTTTATTTCAGATTCATTATGTAGGCAGTGAAGTCTAAATAGTTTACTTAACTATCTTAATGATCATTCCACCCATTTAAATTTGATTGTCATTCTTAGAGATGAATTTTGCGCCGAAGGAAAAATTTCCTTTTCCTGACTATATACATTGAAATATCACAAAATTCTTGGAAAAGAAAACAAGAATCCACTTCTCAGGGAAAAAACAAACAAACACAAAAACCTCAGAAATTTAAATGCGTTATCTAACAGGATTGTAAGTATTGTTTTCTGTTATATACTTTAAAAAATAAAGTGAATATGGAACATGTGGTCAGGAGTAGGGGATTTTGTTCTATAGATGGGGAAGAAATTTATGACATGATTATAGTATTCATGACAAAGGCAGTATAGCCTTTGAAGCATGCCTGACTTAGAAATCCAGATGTTAGAAGGAAAGAGAAAAAGAAGTTGAGGATACAGATCTGCATATGGAGATGCATATGAAGATATCCAACCCTTTGCTCTTTCTAAATCCTCAGAGGCAACCATGTTAGTCAGTTTTCTCTGCTGCCCATACCTTCAGCATGATCCTCTCTTCAGATTCTGTAATACAATTAGAAATGGTTGAAGACTCCGGAAATCTAAAATTCCACCGTGGACCCCATATCTGTCCACACTGAGAAAGATTTCCTCTTCCAACCTTCCAACCCAACACTCTATTATTTGATATTTCTATATTTATTGTTTTAGTTGTTTCCTGTCCTTGGACTACTCTTTCTTCATTCTGTCTCCTCCCTGGATAATTTCTCCTCATTCTCCGAAATTCAGCAATGCACCTAGGTTGAGCCCCAAATCCCACCTTCTTATGTTGAAGATGATGAAGATGATGATGACAACAACGATGACGATGATGACAATGATAGCTCTTGCTTACTGAAAGTTTACTATGTGCCAGGCACGGTTCTAAGATCTTTACATGTATAAATTCATGTAGTAATCACAACTACCCTTTTGAAGTAAATATTGCTATTTCTCTAGTTTATACATGAGAAAAATGGGGCAGGATGGTAAGTGGAGAGATGAAACCCAATCCTAGACAAGCTGACTGAGTTCATATTCTTTTTTTTTTTTTTTTTGAACCAGGGATTGAACTCAGGGACACTTGACCACTGAGCCACATCCCAGCCCTATTTTGTATTTTATTTAGAGACAGGGTCTCACTGAGTTGCTAAGGGCCTCGCTAAGTTGCTGAGGCTGGCTTTGAACTCACGATCCTCCTGACTCAGCCTCCCAAGTCGCTTGGATTACAGGCGGGCGCACCACACCCGGCTTGAGTTCATATTCTTAACCATTACACTTTAACAATATATTAAAACATATCTATGTTATACTATATAGCATTATTGACATAATTATAACTTATTGAATAATACCAATTCTGTGAGGTTTAAGCAAGAATTGCTTCATTTTCCCAATTATTACCTTCACCCTGCTCTGTCATTTCTCCCTTTCTTATCTGCTGATACAACAAGACAATTACATCAAATCCAGTGATTACAAATCAGTCTTGTTCACAATAGCTAGATTGTGGAACCAACCTAGATGCCCTTCAACAGATGAATGGATAAACTGTGGTATATATACACAATGGAATAAAATTATGGCATTTGCAGGTAAATGAAGTTGGAGAATGTCATGCTAAGTGAGATTAGCCAATCCCAAAAAACCAAAGGCTGAATGGTTTCTCTGATAAGTAGATGATAATACATAATGCAGGATGGGAGGGAGGCAAGAATGGAGGAAGGATGGATTGCATTGAGGGGAGGGAGCGGTGGGGACGGAGTGGGGGGTAAGAATAATAACAGAATGAGACAAACATCATTGCCCTATATACATGTATGATTACACAAATGGTGTGATTCTACTTTGTGTACAACCAGAGAAACAATTATACTCCATTTGTGTACAATGAATCAAAATAAATTAAATTTTAAAAAATCAATCTTGTTAGGTAAGGACAAAATAAAAACATTCTTCTTCTTCAAATAAAACAAACCAAAAAAAAAAAAAAAGAAAGGCTTAGCTGGGTGTGGTGTACACGCCTGTAATCCTAGCTACTTGGGAGGCTAAGATAAGAGGATTGCAAATTTGAGGCCAGTCTGAGCAACTTAGAATCTGTCTCAAAATAAAATTTTGAAATGGAGAGGCTGGGGATATAGCTTAGCAGTAGAGTGCCCCTGGGTGCAATCCTATGTATGTATGCATGTATGTATGTATGTATGTATAAATATAAAATTCAAATTAAATTTAAAAATAAGCTAAATATGGTCCTTCCTTTCATAGATTTGATGACCCTCATTCCTTAAAAGGTTTGGTGATGAAAATATGAAAAAGGACCATTTTCCTAAGCCAATTCTTAGTTAAAACTACTCAATGTGATCAAGTCAATATCAAATCAATATCCTTCTGCTGGTTTTTAGCAACATAAAGAATAATATAAATTCTCTTCCAATTGCTCATGTGTGCCATATATGAAGATAATCCAAAGCGTTAACATTTCTTTTTGTTGCTATTGTTCTAATTAGTAATACATGACAGTAGAATGCATTTTGACATGTATAAACAGAGTAACTTCTCAATCTTCTGGTTGTACATGATGCAGAATTACACTGGTCATGTAGGACTACATGTACATAGGGTAATAATGTCTGATTCATTCCACTATCCTTCCCACCCACATCATGTCCCCTCCCCTCCCTTCACTCCCCTCTAATCCAAAGTACCTCTATTCCTCTCTAGCCCCCATTCTTACTGTGAATTAGCATCCATATATCAAAGAAAACATTCAATCAAAGCTTTAACATTTCTAAAGCATATACTGTCCTTGTGGGCTACAACTTTCATACCTAATAACCATAATTTAATAAATGGCAACAATATATGAAAATTTGTACAACACAGAATTAACCCTTAGCTGTCTGTACCACCCACATGTTACTTTGAAAGCAAGGTCTGGGTATTGCTGGAAAAAGGAAAGTGTCAATTGAACCACATTTATAATTATTCCATTTTCCAATTATGAATCTGGATCAAAACCATTGGTGTCCATTCAATAGATACCAAAATGAATTTCATAAAATTCAACATCTACTCAGGATTTTTTAAGAACTCAGAAAACTAGGAATGGAGGAATACTTCCTTAATATAATTTTTTTAATTTGACTAATAACAGTTTCTCCATTAAATTATCAACAACAAAAAAAGAATGCCACTTCTACTGTTTCATTTTAACATTATTCTGTTAGCTCCAAACAATTCAATAAGACATGAAGCTGAAATTAGAGCAATAACTTTTAGATAGAAAGATATAAAGTTTTACATGTGGCCAAGGTGATTAAATACCTACACTCAAGAAAACTGAAAAACTCCCAGAATAGGAAAATTAAATACAATACAGAGGTTAATCCCAGTGGCTTGAATCACATCTTTACCAGTGGTGAAATGAATAATGTTGGGAGATTACCTTCTAAGTCTCAGATTCTACATTTACCAAAGGTAAGTAACAATAATAATTTCATTGATTTGTCATGAAAACCAAATTCAATAATGTATTTAAAGTACTTAAATTCATGCATATAGCAAACATTTAATAAAAATAATCAGCAATAATTTCATTAATATTATTCAATAGAAGTGCAAAATAAGATAAATAGATATGTCAAAAAGTTTTATAAAATGCTATCAATAATCAATAGGAAGATATCATGGAGAAAATATCCTATTTACCATAGCAAGAAAAAATATAAAATACTTCTAGCCTCCTAGTCCTTTTTCTTCTTGAAAAAGAAGAAAAAAAAAATATATATATATATATACACACACATACACACACACACACACACACACACACACACACAAAATACCTTAGCTGATCTTGGAAGCCAAAAGAAAAATCAAAAACCAACACTTATATATGTGCCATCCCACTTCCACCAGTCTCTGCTTAAACCTGTTGCTAGGTATGGCAGCTTCCTGCCTGAGGAGGAGGTGGATGTGAAAAATCAACTAGAAATATTTGCATTAAGTCCCTACTCCCATTAAGTTCTATGAACTGGTTTTGAGCTCTGAAAGTAGTAGGATGGGGAGACAAACTGGTATAACTGATTTTCATAAAAGGAGATAGTAAGATTGCAAGGACAAATACTGCTTGAAGGTCATCCCTCTTCTTTGGAAGACCCAAAATGTCTTGAGATACTCTGTGCCTCAGAATTCAATCCATTAATCTGGGCTCAGTATCTGGGAACGTTATATAACCTTCTTCCCCCTAAAAATACTTTGCTTAGGGATCTCAACACTTTAGTTATATAGGTCTAGGTGGAAGTTGTCTATAATCCTCTCACCAAAGAGGGCATTAGAAATCAATCTATGGCAATATTCTGTAAATCTCTTTTTCTGTTATATTACAATAATTAAATCAGTGCAATCCTAAGACTCTGCAGCAGAAAGATATATAAGGGAATACACAGACCAGAAATAAACCCAATAATATATTTATTTACTTATTTTTAGTTGTAGATGGACACAATACCTTTATTTTATTAATTTATCCTTATGTGGTGCTGAGGATCAAACCCAGGGCCTCACACATGCTAGGCAAGTGCTCTGCCACTGAGCTACAACTCCAAACCAATAACACATTTTTAAATTAATATATTGTTATGGTCTAGATGTGAGGAATCCCCCAAAAATCCATGTGTAAGACAATTTAAGAGGGTTTAGAGGTGAAATTATTGGGTTTTGGGAGCCTTAACCTAATCAGTGCATTAATCTGCTGATAGGGATGAACTGGGTGCTAACTATAAGCAGGTAGGTGGGGTTGGAGGAGGTGGGTCACTGTTGGTATGCCTTTGGGGTTTATATTGTGCCCTTGTTGAGCAGAGTAGTCTGTTTCTCCCTGCTTCCTGGTGCCATGTCCTGAATTGCTCTCCTCCACCACAATCTTCTGCTGTGATGTTCTGCCTCACCTCCAGGTTGGCCATCTATGGAGTGAGACCTCTGAAACTGTGAGCCCCAAATAAACTTTTCCTCTTCTAAAATTGTTCTTGTCTTTTGGTTGCAGCAACAACAACAACAACAACAACAAAATCTGACTAAAACATATTAAGAGGGAAGCATTACAAATCATAGTGAAAATCTCTATTATCAAATAAGTGTTGCAGGAAAAATTGGTTAACTACTTGGAAATTTTTCTCTATAGTTGTGTTTTTTAATAATTTTCAAACACTGGACATTAAGATTTTCTCATTCAACAGTTTAATGGAAAAAATCCAAACATTATGAAGTGTTAACATTTTTTAAAGTTAAATCATAAAAACATTTAGAAATACAGGCATAGTTATCCACAGTTTAAATATTTCAGGGCTTTTTAAGTGTACAAATAGGAGGATTCACAAAGAATAAGATATTTAGACTTGAAAGATATTTTAAATAATTAATGGATAAAAATTTCTCAAACCTGATGAAAATACCAACTTAGATATCACAGAAGCTTAGCAAACCACAAGCAGGATAAAAAAACATCAAAACTCATCAAGGCACATTAGAGTTAAAATGCTATTTTTCAGTATTACTTAGATTAGTATGTTTCTTCCCCATCTCCTTTAGGTGCTTATGTTATTCATTTGTTATACAGTTAGGTTAATCTGTTACAGTGTCTTATGATTTAGATATGAGGTGTCCCCCAAAAGTTCACATGTGAGATGATGCAAGAAGTTTCAGAGGAGAAATTATTGGGTTGTGAGAGCCTTAACCTAATCAATTAATTAATCCCTGTTGGGACTAACTGAGTGGTAACTGGAGGCAGGTGGGGTGTGGCAGGAGGAAGTGGTTCACTGGGGGCATGGTTATGGGTAATATAGTTTGTATCTGGAGAATGGAGTCTCTCTCTGCTTCCTGATGGCAATGTGAGCTGTTTCCCTCTGACACACTCTTCCACCATGATGTTCAGCCCACCTTGAACCCTGAGGAATGGAGCTGGCCTTCTATGGACTAAGACTCCTGAAACCATGAGCCTTCAAATAAATTTTTCCTCCTCTTCAATTGTTCTGGTCAGATGTTTTAGTCACAGCAACCAAAATAGCTGACTAAAACACAGTGTGTATTCTACTTTGAGATTACACACACACACACACACACACACACACACACACATCTTATTTTTAATTATTTTTAGGGGGCAATGTGAAACATTATCATGATTCTAAGAGTCAGAAATACAAAAAGGTATACTCAGAGAAGTGTCACTCTTTCCCTTATCCCTTCTACCCAATCGCCACTCTCCCATTCTTTCTACTCTGTACCTGCCCCCTGGGTAAACAATGTCATTCATTTCTGGTTTATTCTATAGTTAATCCTCTATTTATTTTTGAACTAATGAATATATGTATACATATTTTCTTTTCATATCAGGGAAAGATTTCTTAAATGATACAGAAAGCACTAACCATAAAGAAAGAAATTATACCACATTAAGAATGTCCACTTATCAAAAGATACTATTTAAAGATTGGGGGATGGAGCTCAGTGGTAGAGCACTTGGGTGGCATGCACAAGGTCCTGGGTTCAATTCCCAGCACCATAAAAACTAAAATAAGCAGGGTGTGATAGCATAAGTCTGTAATCCCAGCGACTTGTGAGGCTGAGGCAGGAGCATCTCAAGTTTGAGGCCAGCCTCAGCAATTTAGTGAGATCCTGTCTCAAAAATAAAAAATAAAAAGGGCTGGGGATGTGGCTCAGTAGTAAAGTACCCCAGGTTCAATTCCCAGTACCAAAAAAGAAAAAAGAATTACTGTTCCCTTCTTTGATAAAAACATTTTGTTATATTTTAAAATTACCTGTAGAAATTTTTTAATGCAGATATTAAAAAATATAGAGTCTGAGTAAGTATCTCTGGGCTGGAACCCAGCCATCTGTGGCCCTGAAACTCCATAAGTGACTCTGATGAAATGAGCCTGGATTGAAATATTAGGTCATTAGAAGAAAAAGCCCTGTTTCATTTCATCATTATTATAGTTCTTCTCAAAAACACTTTTTGTCAAAGAACACAAAGCACAAGCAACTGTCTTCAAAACACAATTATCTAAAAGAAAGAAAATTACTTCCATCCACTCCCCACTTCTCAGGTTTGGCCATTCCACCATTCAGAAAGCTTCTATGGATCATTAAATGCTTTAACAAGTTTGATACATATGTACTTAGATCAAATCATTCCATTAAAACATAACCAGCCAGGCCTGTAATCCCAGTGGCTCAGGAGGCTGAGGTAGGATTGGGAGTTCAAAATGAGTCTAAGCAAAAAGTGAGGTGCTAAGCAACTCAGTGAGACCCTTTCTCTAAATAAAATACAAAATAGGGCTGGAGATGTGGCTCAGAGGTCAAGTGCCCCTGGGTTCAATCCCCAGTAAACCCCCTCCCCAAAAAATAACCACTCTTCCACCACTTTGAAGTGTGTTTACCAATTATTTAAAAGATGCACCTAGATACCATATATGTTTTAATTAGAGCAAAAAATGATTAGCCCAAATTAAAGAAAAAAGATTTTAGGGCTGGCCTCTACCTTGGAAATAACAACAGCAGATCTAAATTTGCAGGATATGAAATGCATGCCTTGCAAATAATTATAATGTTATTATAATGTTAAAATCATTTTGAACCACATCTATATCATCTGTCTCTGATTCAGAATGACTAGAGACAGATTACACTGTCTTAGTCTGTTTTATGCTGCTGTAACAAAATACCACAGACTGCATAACAGAATACCACAGACTGTGTAACAGAATACCAAAGACTGTGTAACAGAATACCACGGACTGCATAACTTATAATGAACAGAAATTAATTTGGCTAAGGGTTCTGGAGACTTGGAAGTTCAAGATCAAGAGGCCATGTCTGGTGAGGGCATTCTTGCTACATCTTAAGTCATAATATGGCTAAAAGTATCCCATGGTGAGAGAGCATGTTCAAGAGATATGATGGCTGAATTAATAGTTTATAAGGACACCACTCCCAAGATAAGTAACCCATTCCCATGACAGTGTCATTAATCCATTCATAAGGGCAGGACTTCCTATGACTTAATTACTTAAAGGTCCCCCTCCTCAACACTGTTGCATTGGGGATCAAGTTTCCAACACATAAACTTTGGGGGACACATTCAAACCATAGCAGACAGACAGGAGAAAAAGAGAGGAAAAAACAGACATACTGGGGCCAATTGGTCTTAATCTGCTGTATTCACTCAGACCTACTCCCTGAAATACTCAAGATATTTTTATTTCTCAATACAAAAGTTTTGTGGGTGAAAAATAAGATATACTTTACTAAGCTACTATTATACATCAGTGGACTGTGGTTCAAGAGAAGCTATTCAACAAATGCATGGTGAATGAAATCTAATTCAATTTTTTTAAAGTGAAAAAAATGCCAATTTAGCAGACACCATCAAGAGAAGAAAAAAGTCAGTTGAACTGATTTCACTAGTTGTTGGGTGTCACACAGACAAGAGAGGTGGGCATCTTTTTTTTAACTTAGCATTCTCCCATCTTCAGGATTTATACTTCTTGATGGGGCAATTCAATATTTAATGGTTACTTTTCAAAAGACTAAAACTTTTTGCTTACCTGGATCTTCCTTACGTGCTCGTGTAAAGTTTTCCAACATGAAGGTAAAGAAATTGGATAACTGAACAAAATAAAAAGATATTAATCAATTAATGAACCCCAAGCAGCTACTGTGACAAATACTATTGGCGCAAGTCCCTTACTCTTCTGGGGCACTCATCTTCCAGTTGCTTCAGCTACTAAGGGTCACACCTATCCCTGCCTTCCCAAGATGGGCAGCACCAGACTCAGAGTCACTGAGGATATTACATGTACATCCCTCCTGGAAGGTTGCTCATAGACAACAACTAATTGAAACAAGAGTATAACAGCCCAGTCCCCAGCTTCCCTTCCCCTGTATAGGACAAAGTATGATGCATTTCACACTTGAGAGCTCCTGATGGGATCAGGCTGAGTTCAGACTTCTCCAGAAAGCACATTTTTGCTTAGCTTCTTCTACCATCATATCTTGATTTTCTCACTCCCTTATTATAGGTTTTCTCTGAAAACACTCCCTCAATAAGTCACTTGTACCAGAATCCCCCTCTCAGACTCTGCTTCTAGAAAGTTCAATCTGAGACATCTACTAAATTTTGTTTATTATAATCTCTTCTTTCTCTTTGGTGGGAAGATTAAATAGTGCTTAAAAAGATAGTCAATGCTGTGACTTATAATCAGGGGAAAGGGAGCATCTAATTGAATCCCTGTTTATCATTTAATAGCTGCCAAGAGGAAATCCAGCAATTTATTTTTTTGAATTTTTAAATTTGTTTTTAATTATAACATGATACATAAATATGATTGTTAGGTTAGTCCTTTTTTCTTTTTTTTTTTCCCCAGTACTGGGGATTTTGAGGACTGACCTCAGGGCCTTCACACATGCTTGGCACATGCTTTTGCACTGAGCTATATCACTAGCCTGAGAAGCCCCTCTTAACACCCTTACATATTTATTAATATCACTCTTGTCCCCAGAACTAACTCCTATAAACAATTTGCTACGTATCTTTATTCCAGAATTTTGCTGTATATTTTTGTTTTGGTTTGGTTTGGTTTGGTTTTGGTTTTGGTACTGGGGATTGAACCCAGAGGTGCTTAACTGCTGAGCCACATTCCCAGCCCTTTTTTTATTTTATTTAGAGACAGGGTCTTGCTAAGTTGCTTAGGGCCTCGCTAAGTTGCTGAGGCTGGTTTTGATCCTCCTGCCTCAGCCTCCAGAGCCACTGGGATTACAGGTATGCACCACCGCGCCCAGCTGTATATTTAATTTTCTTTCACATATATGGGATAATCTACATACTATTCCACAGGTTGATTTTTTTACATCAACAACTACATTGGAAATCATTCTAATATTTTTTATTGTTAAAAAGTACCCATTTTTTGGCCAGGCACCGAGGTGCACACCTGTAATCCCAGGGCCCAGCGATTGCTGACGGTGGGGCACCTGAAGCAGAAGGATCAAGAGTTCAAAGCCAGCCTCAGCAAAAAGTGAGGCACTAAGCAACTCAGTGAGACCCTGTCTCTAAATAAAATAGGGCTGTGGATGTGGCTAGTACAAAAAAAAGTACCAATTTTTTTTTAATGAATCCTATACAAGCTTTAAGAAGGTATATTTTCTTCTAGAATGTTCACAGATTTGTTCCCAGGAAATTCTTCCATTTTTTAACTCCTTAAAGTGTTTTTCCCTTCATAAAGCAATAACTTTACTATCCACTAGGGCATATACCCAAAAATAGATTAATACTATTTTCATTAATTAGCTAGACATCTGGCATCCCTTTGGAAAATGTGAACTTTGAAACTGAAAAACACCATCCTCTTCCAAAACCACACTCTCTCTCAACAGTTAGTTCTAAGCTCTATTAAGGCTTCCTCAGCTTAAAATTGACCCAAACTTTCATTCTTTCAGTAACATGGAGTAAAGAGAAATATTTTGCAGAAAAAAGAGAGACAAAGCTTTGCAAAACAGACCTGCATTTGGCCTTGTTCATCAGCATATTCGATGGACTGGAAGATGGTGAGGGCATAGTGTTGTCTGGCCTTCAGCCGAGCTCTGTAACCTCGGTACCAGTTCTGGATGACCAAGGCGGCTTTTAGCACTGCAGACCCACAGGATATGAAAGTCAGAAAAAAAACAGTTACTATGCAGCTCTTAGAGGGAAGTAGGTGCTTCAGCAAAAAACAATCAGTCCACTTGGGTTCATAGATTCTAAGAATATAAAAATTGCAAACAATGAGATTGACCTTTACATTTTTTATAAAATGTCCTCAAGTCTCAAACACTTAGAGAATAATGATGGCATAGCCATTAAGACTAGAATTTTTTTAGTAATACTACCTGAATTTGAATCCCAGCCCTGCTAATTAGCTTCTATGTGACTTCGGATAAGTTATTAAAACTCTCAAAGTCTCAGTTTCTTTATCTGTAAAATGTAGATGATAACAGTACCCACCACTAGTGCTATTTAGGAATATTCTATTCTTTACTATATACCCTAAAGAAATATCTACACAGTCTATAAAGGAGATATGTGAAGATGCAATTGCCTCTTTGTGGCAATAAGGTGTTCGATACCAATGCAGCCTGGCTGTCCATTACTAGTACAGGGAATGTGTATCTGTGGTAGATGCATACCATGGTATATCAAGCCACAATTGGAAGTCATAGATTACATAAATCCATAGTAATGTGAAGAGGTCTTTAAAATAGTGCTTCCATCAGAACTATTTTTTTAAGTCAGAGACAGAATGAAATATAATACAACACCACTTAATATCATTTAAAAATATACATACACAAAGCCACAATGTATATTTCATAACAGTATATGCAAAGGAGAAGATACACACTACCCAAAAAAGATTGGTTATTTATAGGGAGATACAAGAACATGGGGTAAATGGACAAAACAGAATAAACTGACATAAAGAAAGGATCTTGCATAGAGAATTGATGGTATTATAAAAATGAATTGAGAAGCTTGATTCACTGTACCTCTGTGCCTGAGATTCTATTGAAAAAGACAGATGGATAAATAAACACACCTCTCTCCCTGACTGAGTTACTATAGGACAAAATGAGATACTATCGGGTGAAAAGTTCAGCCCAATGCCTGGTATCAAGTACATGCTAAATAAATGACAACTCTATTGTTTTGAACCACCCTCTAGTTTCACAATATTGAAAAAAGTGATCAGGTGAGAGATAATGAGTTTTAAAATACAGTCTCTTATGCCTCAAGTTTTAGAGTGAAGAGCATCAACAACAGATGCCTCCTTTGATTCATGCTATCATTTTGCCAGTTAGTGCATAAAAATTAAGAGCTGACTATAACAAGAACAATTTGAATTCTGAAAGCAGAGGTCCTGCCTTCAGTAACAGCATGCTTTGGTTTGATACCATGTGATACACTGAGTAGCAACCAGAACATGGTCATATAATGTTTATTTATGAGCTTCCTCAAGGTTCATGGGTTCTAGAGACTCTAATTCCATTATTCAGCTTTCAGAAAACTTGGGAAAATAGACCTAAGTTAAAGTACCATGATCTTTATAAGAAAAACCCACAGGGAATAGAAATTCAGTGACTTGTTCAATATTGCAAAGCAAATAATTGGTAACACCATGGCCAAAATCTTATGTGTTCTCACAATATCATTATGGAGTGCCCAGACTCTCCTGAAAGGCCTGGTCTATGGAATAGCCATGGTCATGATGAACCAACCCTCTCCCCTCAGGGGTTCTTGTGTTCACCAAGTACAATAGTGCTGTTCTAGTGCTATTTACTGAGCACTTACTGAGATCAGGCAATTAGTTCTTGCAGTCCTTGCAACACTCAAGTTGAGAGAGACTCAGGAACTTACTTAAGCTTGCTTAGCCAGTAAGTGGAAATGGGTCACAAGGATCTGAACCCAGGTCTGATTGACTCCATAGCCTAAATTTTTAACATCTATGGAGCTATTGACCTTTTTCTTTTCTTTTCTTTTCTTTTTTTTTAGGGTTTTTGCTTGTCTAATACATCTGAAAAGAATGTATATACAAAGAATTAAGACAGGAAAAAGCATTGGTTCAATTAATGAATCTACAAGATCTGGGGAAGGTGAAAAGATTACCTAAATGTTTTTAAAAACTGGGAACTACAACCAAATAAACTGGGGGGAAAAATCCCTATTAACACTTATGAAGAGTCTCCACAAGACCTTGCCACGATTTTCTTTAGAGAATATCAGTGGGCTGGGGAGGGGCCTCATATGTAAAACAGAAATAAGGCGATTCACAACTGGTCAGTCCCCTTGTTGGCAAATATTCTCCCAACCCATTCACCCCCAGCTTCTTAATGAAGCAGGCCTACATCCTCAAACTTGAAAGGATGCCAATCATCCGGTGGGCATCTGTCTTCTAGCACCACCCCTCACAGTTCTATGTGCCAGGTCTTCAGCTGGATTCTAGGAACACCACACATTGAGTTGCAAATCTATGCTAAGTATATAAGACAATAACTGGCAGGGAAAAAAATGGTTTAATTATAAACCAAATTCATTTGGTGTATTTCAAAAGGTACAATACTCTTCATTTATCAGTGAAAGAAGTTAGAAATGAACACCCCCCCAAAAAAAAGAAACCAATTGGCAAACAAAGTTCCTTGAAAGTCACAGTCACATATAGAGTACATCCTAGAAAAGAGGAGGGGCAAGACAGCTGCCACCTATTTTCAAGAATTTCATCAAATCCTGGATCTACTCAAGGATGGAGAGAAAAGGCAACTTTCAAAAAGGAGTATATTATTAAACCAGGCATTTACTATACTCCTTCCTAAGAGCACCAGGTGGGGAACACATCTATTGACCTTTTCTACACTTCATTTCTTCACCTGAACAATGATGTAGTAGGAAAAAAGATGGCTAAAGTCTCTTCTATTTAGTATTAGCAACATCAGTAATAGTCAAGCTTATTCTTTCTAATTAATAATAGAACAGGGGAGATCCAAGATGGCGGATTAGAGGAAGGCTGCATTCCTACTTGCTCCGTGGATTCCTACTTGCTCGGGATTCAAACAGCAGGAATATGACTCTCAACGAGATTTAATATTCAAAGCACATATAAGGGGTCCCCAGGTGCCGCTCCAGAACCAACTCAGCCGGGCTGGGCTCGGCCCGCCGCGGGCAGCGAGCGACGATCCGGGAGCCGGACAGCTACGATCCCGGAGCGCCTGAACCTGCAGCTGCTTCGGAGCCACCGACCTGGATCTGCGACAGCCAACAAGTGAGTGCGCGTCCCCAGTAGCGCTTCGGAGTCACTGGCTGGGGCTCCAGCACCAGCCAGCGGCCTCCCAGGCAGAGACCGAGCATCTCAGGCTACCTGGGCATTCAGAGGCGTCCGGGAAACTCTGAGATCGCGGACTCTGGTGGGGAGATGGAACTACCCCACGCCATTTTGGCGGCTTAACTGGCGGAGAAGGCTCATTACCAGCTTCCTGGGGCCTTCGGCTGCGTCAGGGGAGCTCCAACCGGGAAACTCTGGGAACGCAGTCTCTGGCGGGAAGTGGGAACTATTCTGTGCCACTCCCCCCAGCTCACCTGGCAGAGAGCGCCCATCTTGGGCTTCCCAGGCCCTCAAGCCGCATCTGGAGAGGTGGGCCCAGAGCCCCTAGAATCACTGACTCCGGCAGGGGAGGTGGAACTGCTCTGAGTTTGGCGGATTCCCTGGCAGTGGGGGTCTATTTCCAGCTTCCTGGGGACGCCAGCGGCTTCAGGGGGAGCTCCAGCCGGGAAACTCTGAGAACGCAGTCTCTGGCAGGGAGTGGAAACTACTCTGCGCCACTCCCCCAGCTTCCCTGGGGCCGCCAGCAGTGTCAGCAGTGTCTGAAGTGATCTGGCAGGGAGCTTTGGGCCTTTGGCAATAGCTTACAGTGTCCCCAGGAGAGAGCAACCACCTGCCACTGCCTGAACCCCCAGCGAGGAGTTCAGGTCAGTCTGGGCTCTCAAGCCCAGTGTCTCCATCACTGAGCACAGTTCTGTGACACCACCCCAACTTGAACTAGTGCCCAGGCCCACACCCAGGCCCGGAGTCTACCACCTTGCTGTATCTAATTGTCTATCAACACTAGGCTGCCTCTGCCCAGAAGCATTGATCATTCCCAACCTGGAGGTAGTGGGACAGCACCTTTCTTGGGTCACCGCTTGATCAAACACCCCTCAAACAACAGAGGGGAAGATACACGAACACCATGAGAAAACACGGGAAGAAAGTGTCCCAATTAAACCTAGATGACATATCAAGAGAACCCAAAGACAGCATGGTAGAAGGAATGACAGAAATGGAGTTCAGAATGTTCATAATTAAAGTGATCCGAGAAGAGAATGATGTGACGAGAGAGCAGATTCAGGCTATGAATAATCAGTTAATAGAGCAATTGCAGGAAGCAAAAAATTACTTCAATAAAGAGATAGAAATTCTGAGGAAAAAACAAACAGAAATCCTTGAAGGAAACAAGGAAATGAAGGAAACAATAAACCAAGTTAAAAACTCAATAGAAAGCATAATTAACAGAATAGATCACCTGGAAGACAGAACCTCAGACAATGAAGACAAAATATTTAATCTTGAAAACAAAGTTGAACAAACAGAGAAGATGGTTAGGAATCATGAACGAACCCTCCAAGAAATATGGGACATCATGAAAAGACCAAATTTAAGAGTAATCGGGATTGAGGAAGGCGCAGAGATACAAACCAAGGGTATGAATAATCTATTCAAGGAAATATTATCAGAAAATTTCCCTAATATGATGAATGAGATGGAAAATCAATTACAAGAAGCTTACCGGACACCAAATGCACAGAATTACAACAGATCCACACCAAGGCACATTATAATGAAAATGCCTAACATACAAAACAAAGATAGAATTTTAAAGGCGGCGAGAGAAAAGAATCAGATTACCTACAGGGGGAAACCGATACGGATATCAGCAGATTTATCAGCCCAGACCCTAAAAGCAAGAAGGGCCTGGAATAACATATTTCAAGCTCTGAAAGAAAACGGATGCCAACCAAGAATCTTGTACCCAGCAAAACTTACCTTCAGATTTGATGATGAAATAAAATCCTTCCATGATAAACAAAAGCTTAAAGAATTCACAAAGAGAAAGCCTGCCCTACAGAACATTCTCAACAAGGTATTCGAAGAGGAAGAGACGAAAAATAACAATCTCAGTCATCATGGGGAGGAACTACCCTAAAGAAAGAGTCCATCAAAGGAGAAACAAAGTTAAGCTAAAAACCCTAAAAAA
>JAJEJO010049825.1:1001349-1030010 GCA_020662805.1 Glaucomys volans
AATTCCACCAGAAAACTACTGGAACTCATTAATGAATTTAGCAAAGTGGCAGGATATAAAATTAATGTTCATAAATCTAATGCATTTTTATTTGTAAGTGATGCATCCTCTGAGAGAGAAATTAGGAAAACTACCCCATTCACACTAACCTCAAAAAAAATAAAATACTTGGGAATCAATCTAACAAAAGATGTGAAAGACCTCTACACTGAGAACTACAGAACGCTAAAGAAAGAAGTTAAAGAGCATCTGAGAAGATGGAAAGATCTCCCATGTTCTTGGATAGGCAGAATTAATATTATCAAAATGGCCATACTTCCAAAAATGCTATACAAATTCAATGCAATTCCAATTAAAATCCCAATGATGGACCTTATAGAAATAGAGCAAGCAATCATGAAATTCATTTGGAGGAATAAGAGACCCAGAATTGCTAAAGCAATCCTTAGCAAGAAGAGCGAAGCAGGGGGTTTCACAATACCAGACCTCCAACTATACTACAGAGCAATAGTGACAAAAACAGCATGGTATTGGTACCAAAATAGGCAGGTAGATCAATGGTACAGAATAGAGGACACAGAGACAAACCCAAATAAGTACAGGTATCTCATACTTGACAAAGGAGGCAAAAACATGCAATGGAGAAAAGACAGCCTCTTCAACAAATGGTGCTGGGAAAACTGGAAATTCATATGCAGCAAAATGAAACTAAACCCATATCTCTCACCCTGTACAAAACTCAACTCAAAGTGGATCAAGGACCTAGAAATCAGACCAGAGACTCTGCACCTAATAGAAGAGAAAATAGGTCCAAATCTTCATCATGTTGGCCTAGGACCAGATTTCCTTAACATGACTCCCAAAGCGCAAGAAATAAAAGCACAAATCAATGATTGGGATAGAGTGAAACTGAAAAGCTTCTTCTCAGCAAAGGAAACAATCAGCAATGTGAAGAGAGAGCCTTCAGAGTGGGAGAAAATCTTTGCCACACACACTTCGGACAGAGCACTAATCTCCAGAATCTACCAAGTACTCAAAAATCTTTACACCACGAACACCAATAACCCAATCAATAAATGGGCCAAGGAAATGAACAGACACTTTACAGAGGAAGATCTACAAGCAATCAACAGATTTATGAAAAAATGTTCAACATCACTCGTTATAAGAGAAATGCAAATCAAAACCACCTTAAGA
This sequence comes from Glaucomys volans, assembly GCA_020662805.1. Lineage (NCBI taxonomy): Eukaryota > Metazoa > Chordata > Mammalia > Rodentia > Sciuridae > Glaucomys > Glaucomys volans. The sequence goes on from JAJEJO010049825.1 coordinate 1,002,547, forward strand.
TTTCATCTTACCCCAATTAGAATGTCTTTTATCAAGAACACAGGCAACAACAGGTGTTGGCGAGGTTGTGGGGAAAAGGGTACACTCTTACATTGCTGGTGGGAGTGCAAGTTGGTGCAGCCACTCTGGAAAGCAGTGTGGAGATTCCTTAGAAAACTTGGAATGGATCCACCATTTGACCCTGCTATCCCACTCCTTGGCTTATACCCAAAGGACTTAAAATCAGATTGCCTCAGTGATGCAGCCACATCAATGTTCATAGCTGCTCAATTCACAATAGCTAGGTTATGGAATCAACCTAGATGCCCTTCAGTAGATGAATGGATAAAGAAACTGTGGTATATATACACAATGGAATATTACTCAGCCATAAAGAAGAATAAAATTATGTTATTTGTAGGTAAATGGATGATGTTGGAAACTCTTATGCTAAGTGAGATCAGCCAATCCCAAAAATCCAAAAGCCGAATGGTCTCTCTGATATATGAATGATGATGCATAATGTGGGGGGAAAGATGGCAAGAATGGAGGAAAGATAGCTAGCATAGAGGGAAGGGAGGGGTGGGGGTGGGTGAGGGGTAAAATTAATAACAATGTGTGACAGATACCATTGCCCTGTGTACATGCATGAATGCACAGATGGTGTGACTCTACTTTGTGTACAACCAGTGAAACAATAGCTGTACTCCATTTGTGTTCAATGAATCAATAAGTAAAAAAAAAAAAATAATAATAATAATAATAGAACAACTAGCTATATATGTTAAGAGTCTACCATAAGACATTCAGTGCCCATAAGTATTATCATCTCCATATTATACATAAGGAAATTCTGAGTTCAGAGCAGCAAGTATGTTACTAAAGGTCACTTACCTAGTATAAACTCAGGTACTAAGTCCAAACCCTGGGTTCTAACTCCACTAGAGCCATTAACATCATTCCGTAATCCATTTGTACTTTTCCTTCCTTTGAACAATAAAAGACACCATTTGTTGAATGCCTACTACGTACCTGGCACTAGCTGGACACTTTACATATATTACCCTTTCTGTTTCTCCCCTACATGGGGAGAGAGGTCAGCTAACTTTTTTCTACCATCTCTGCCTGGCATCTGTTAAATCCCTTACTGGAATTCACACCCCACTCTCCGTGGAAGGAGTTTCTATTTTGTTTTTTAGTACACAACACATTCATTGGGCTCTATTCTACTAGTGGATGTAGATACTGTGCCTTGGAAGGTAGACAACCATGCTCAGATTCCTCTGTCTTGTACTTCCTTTTCTACTCCAAAGTCAGAAAGCTCAACCATCACTTAGGAATCAATCGCCTGTCCATGCCTGCATTCCTGTACCTGAGCACGATGCCACTTATTGAACTATCTTATCTCAACTCCAACCCTACCATTCTCCAGTCAGCTCAGCAATATTGAGGTGGGACTCTGCAGACCCCATTTCAGCTTTGCCAGTTGCTCCCTGTTAGGCTTTACCAATAGGGTGGTAGAGGGAGACTGACAGACCAGAGGAGGGGCAAGGGACAACCTCCTTTTGTCTACTTCCTGTTCCTCTTAGCTAACCTAGCAACTGCTCCTTGCACCCAGAAGCAACAGTTGGTGCCTATTTGCAGTTTACCCAGCACTTGTTAAAATGGCCTTATGGCAGCCCTTTGACACCAGGACCAGCTGAGCAGTACTCCTTCTCAACCTGCTGAGGTTCAGTTCAGCAGGATCCCCCTCTAAGTTTCTAAAGTGGAATCATTCCAATCTTTTCCCTTTGTTCTCTCAGGCCTAGGAGTGGTCCTTTCCTGCAATTGCTATCCCTGTATACTTCAGGGTTCTTAGTTACCTAGTAACAACTGGATACCTACTTTTCAATTCTTTACCTTCTAATCAAATTCTCTCTGTTCAAAATCACTGTATAGTTTCAGCCTCCTGACTAGACACTGCCTGAAAAGCTTAGTCTCAGTGGGGTGGGAAAACTAGGTTTTGCATAGGCCTGAAGCTCCCAACTTCCTGGGTGTTCCAATTCAGTCCACAACTAGAGTTCAACACTGGGATTTTGAGTACTTTTGCAGTGGTTGATAAAATGGGCTTTAATCTATACCCTGCTGTTCTCCCTTGGGCACATAGTTCTCCCAGAAATATCTCCAAGAGAAGGAAGGAGGCTGCCAGGGCAGGACTGGTCAAACCGAAATGAGGCCTCTAAACCTTACCTGATGCCTAAGAACCCACCCACCCACTGCAGGGCAACAATGGCCAGCTGAGGACTCTCCTCTGGAGCAGAAAGCTCCAAAAATTGGCAAGGGGTAGAACCCAGTTATGACATACCCTACTTGAGGGAGTTACTAGTTCTAACAGTCCCAATCTTGCCCAGAGAGTTGAAGATCTGTCATCTAGATCTGAACTTGTTGGACAACTTAAATCCACTTCAGGTCTTGCTGCTTCATCACGTAACAGGGCTTGTCTTCCCTGTTGCATTAATTCCACACAGAAAAAAAAAAAGCTATTGTCATATGTGTCCCAACAACATAGGTTTAATAAGTTGTCTGGCCAATTTTCTGTGCTCAGCACAGGTGGTTTCTCTATTATGAAGCTGGTTTTTTGTCTTATTTTTTTAGTAGATTCTTTTCTCTGGTGGCGATCATTATATTTTACAAGAAACTGAATATCCAGGTAGGGGGTTAGTAAATAAGACAAATAATACATCCAGAGTGCTTGCTTTATGCCTGACACTGTGCTTGGTACTTTATGTGGATCATCTGATTCAATTTTTTATTTAACACTCCCAACAATCTTATGAAGTATCATTAGCCTTATTTCACAGATAAGGAAATTGAGGCCTAGAAATAATTTGTTTGGGATCACACTGCTTGTCAGTGGGAGAATGTAGAATCAAATCCAGATCTCTAATTCCAGAACTTGGGCTCATAACCACTGTGCTATGCAACCCACCAAGTCACTTGAAATCAGTCATAAAAAATGAGGCAGTACCACCTTCACCACCTGATATTCTATATGGTCATATGTTCATGTGTTCATCATCTATCTTCCAATATTAGCTATGAGAATAGGGACTTTGTTTTGTCCACTGCTATACCCCCAGTACCTGGGAAAAGGCCTGCCAAGGGATGTTTGTTGGACAAATAAATGAATGAATACCTTCCAGGGCATTTGTAATAGTACATAATAATGTATTAGTAATGTGTTGACACAGGTATCACTAATATATTAATTGATTGATATAAAATGCTTAGTACATTGCCTGGCATATAGGAAGCACTCAATGAATGGTAGACTTTTTTAAAGAATTGTCTCTCTCCAGGATAATAAAGTCTAGAGCCCCAAAGAGTTTCTAATTACACATACTATTTCATTAGAAATTTTACAATCTGCCATGAACAAACAGGCTACTGAGTGCAAGAAGAGCCATGCCAACCAGCATAGGATTCATTCCCTTACAGTCCGCAGTCCTTGCTCAGATGCCACCTTCTCAGTGAAGGCTTTCTAAGCATCCTTTTTAAAATGGCACTCCTCCCACCATCACCAGTCTCCTTCCTTTTTTGTAACCCACAGCACTTAACACCATCTGATATAATATACATTTTACTTATTTATAGTCTGTCTTCTCCCATAGAATATAATCTCCAGAAGGGCCGGGATTGGTCTGTTGGATTAACTACTATATTCCTGGAACATAATAGGTATTCAATAAATATTAAGATTTTGTTTTGAGTTTCTCTTCATGCTGACTGGTGGAGTCTTCTTATGCTTGCTTTGTTAGTTTTTGAAGTAGGAGTTTCTTTAACAGATAATTCTTTAAACAAGCAATTTCTACTTGGAATGATAAAGCATTTAAAGACTCTGATTTTGAAATTCTGCAGGCAGAGGCCTCCAGAGGAAGCACCAGGATGAGCAAATATTTAATGCACCTTTAAGGGGCCTGACATCCAGTCAGGAAGACACAGAGGCACAAGTGTGATAGAACTGATTCAAAGGGATTCAAATGAATGGGATTCATTTGAGAATGAATCCTCTAGTGGCAAAAGGCATTAAATAAGGAAGAAAAGCATCTATTACCTCAGCTGCTCAAAGCACAATGAGAATAGGGTATGGCTCACATCTGCCTGGGGACCACAGGTGTCAGTATTGTTGTATTTGTTTACAGATATTCTTTGGTGTCCATCTACAAGAGTGTATGACTATACCAAGTGAGACTTCCAGCTTCACTGGAAAATAGCTCAAAGCACATGCCCAATAAACCTGAGATGGTCACAGAGCCTCCTTGGGCAGTGTTATGGTTTCAATGCCCCCTCCAAAACTCATGTTGAAATTTAATTGCTATTGTGATGATACTAAGAGGCAGGACCTTTGTGAGGTACTTGGGTCCCTCATGAAGGGATTAATGTCATCTGTCATCTCAGGAATGGGTTCTTGATAACATAAGCTGAGTTTGGCTCCTTTTTTCTCTCTTCATACACATGCTCTCTCACCACATGATATTCTGTGCCATGTTATAAGGCACAAGAAGGGCTTCATCAGATGCTGACACCTTGACATTGGATTTCCCAGCCTCCAGAATGAGAAATAAGTATCTTTTATAAATTGCACAGTCTATGATATTCTGTTATAGCAGCAGATAATGGACTAAGACAGGCAGTAGCAAGGCAAAAGACCTTGGGAGGCATGCTCATTCACAAATTCTGGCATCCTTGCAGAGCAAGGGCACAAGAGTCCTTGTCCCTGGAAAGCATTTTTCTTAAACCAGAGAAGCCCAGTGTCCAAGCAATAACAGACTTTTAAAAACTATCATTTTCCCCAAGAGACAAAAGAGATCACAATTATATCATTCTCAGAAACCTCTGGCCTTCCAATTAGAAAAGGTCAAAAATTAGAGGTTATTTACATGATTTTTTTTCACTCCCTCTTGACTAAACACCAACCCCATTCACATGAGTTTATATAAATATGGTCTGAATTTGTAATCAGGAGACTTCCATTTTGGTTCTGACTGAACCAGGTGCCAGCTATGTAACTTGAGGCAAATCGTGTAACCTCTCTGATCCTCAGTCTCTCATCTGAACAACAAGAACTTTGGGTTATAAGCTAAGATCCTTTCCAACTACAAAAATATTCCAATTCATCCATCTGTTTTTTTAATGCCACAGCTGCAGCCAACCTATTAGTGCACATAGCAAAGCTGAAAATAACCATTCAAGGACAAAATACGATGTGTAAAGCTGAACACTCAAACCAAAAACTTCTGGACAAAGAAGATAAATTCTAAAGGCTACTCAAAAATAAATCAGCCAGGTGTGGTGGTGCATGCCTGTAATCCCAGCTACTTGGGAGGCTGAGAGAAGAAGACAGCAAGTTTGAGGCCAGCCTGGGCAACTTAGTGAGACCCCCATCCCAAAATAAAACTTTAAAAATCAGCTGGGGGCATAGCTCAGTGGTAGAGTGCTTCCCTAGCATGCACAAGGCCCTAGGTTCCATTCCCAGCACCACATATAAATAAATAGGTCTAGAGGTGTGGCTCATGGTAGAACACTTGCTGAGCATGTGCAAGGCCCTGGGTTCAATCCCCAGCAGTGAAAAATAAATAAATAAGTAAAGCCAAATTATTCCTATGAAAAAATACATCAAGTCACTAATATTTTTGGCTTTCCCATCAAGGAAATGTGGCTAGTTTGCTAGCAATTGTTTCAGGAACATTAAACATTTCACCTATTAATTCTCTTTAAATTGCCTGAAATATGATTACTGTGGATGATCTGTTAATTGGTGAAGTGATAGCCAATATAAGATGAGGAAAGATGAATGGGGAAGAAAGTGAAGACAAGAAGAGGTTAGAAGACAGGGACACATGGGAAAGGTCTAAGGCTCAGAGGTTTCAACAAAGACCAAAAGATCATAGAATAGGATGATAATTATGATGATTTCAGAGGTAGACTATTCGGGCAGGAAATGGGAGTGAGCAACTGAATTTGAGTAGGGAAGAGGGTTGCTGGAATTTTGGAGAACAAGGAACAGAGATGCCAAAGACTTGAAGGGATTATTCACATGTACTGTGAAGATACTCACAATGATATTAAGACTTGGAGAGTCTTCAATGAATGAGAAAGTTAACAGACACCAAAAACAAGAACAAAAATATGGTGCCACCAAAGGGCATAAATCTAGGTTGCAACCATCACAAACCTGGTAAACTTCAGTTGCACAGAATTAGTACTTTTTTCTTTATATTCTGAAATATTTTCAAATGTATGAAAAATGATAAGAACAGTATATTGTTAATATTTTGTCATTTATGCATTTTTTTCTACATGTATCATCATATTTCTCCAGTCTTCTTTATTCTAGAACAATTTTTTAGTCTTTAATGACACTGAAATTTTTAAAGAGTACAGGCCATTTGTTTGTAAAATATCCCTCAATTTGGATCTTTCTGCGGTTTCCTCACAATTAGATTCAGGTTATACATTTTAGCAGGATAAGTGATGTGTCCTTCTCAGGGCATTACATCAAGAGGCACATGATGTTAATCAGTCTCATTACTGGTAATATTAACTTAGATCACTTGGTTAAGGTGGTATCCACATGAAATTCTCTACTGTAAAAGTACTTTTTTCCTTGTTTTATTAACAATTTTCAGGAACATTCTTTGAGGCTGCTCAAAACAGTTTTGCTTAATTATTTCTACGGTGGTTGCAAAACAATCATTTCCATTCATTTCTTCTACATTTATTAGGATTAGGATTTTTAAACACCCCATTTAAAGTCCTATTTTATTCAATACAAATAGCACAAGGATTACATAAAACCATTTTATGAAAGTTTCCAATAGAGTTGTAATCCTTGGCTAAGCTTTATCTACACAATACCAAAATAAGAGGCTAACTTAAGTAAAACACTCAGAACAGGAAAACTGCAGTTTACAAATAACTGTGACCTCTGGGCATGGTAGTACACATCTGTAATTCCAGCAACCTGGAAGGCTGAGACAGGAGGATCACACGTTCTGGTTCAGCCTAAGCAACTGAAACCCAGTCTCAAAATTAAAAATAAGGGGGGCTAGGGATGTAGCTCTATGGTGTAACACCCCTGGGCTCAATTCCACTACTATAATAAAATAAAATAACTACAACCTACCTGTCACATTGGTTTTTGCCAAAAGAATTTCTAAAAGAATCACTATTGGGAAGATATCAATTTTTAAAAACTATTATATTCTTAAGTATGTAAAGGAAATTTAGCAATGTGAAAGAATTAATATTTTAAATTATTAAAATACTTTCTCAGAGGAAATTTGTTCTATTCAATAATTCAACAATGACCTTTAATCTTTACTCAGGAAAAAATTAAATACCTTGACTGCAATTCTGTTTTATGTCTCCCTTGTTATTAATTACTAATCCAAGTTATATTGCCACATTTGTTCACCCAAGGTCAAACACAATCAGCATTTAATTTTTGTCTTTTGCAGCTGCTAAAAAGCTAATACAATATAAAGTCATAATTATATAATGCTCTATTACAGGAAATAACTGGCAATTGGGGCTAAGATGTTGCCCTTCCTTACACTGAACTGAAATATCTCTCTGTGAAAGTATTTTCTAACAATTAACAGGATCCAACTATAAAACTGGCTTCTTTGTGAATTGCTTAATAAAGGCTGGGAACTGGGAAAAATCATTTAAATGGAGAGATGGAATGCCATATCCTTTAAGCATTTTTTTCTGCTTTCTAAAGTTCATGATTGTTGAATGGATATCTAAATAACCCCTGTCAGAGTCTCAAAATACTTGAAATTTTTAAAGCAAAGGTACCCTAATCACACGGTGAATAAAGAAAAAGGTGAAGCTGTATTTAATTGGTATGTAGAGTAGAAAGATTGTTGGGCTTTTTGTTTGCTTTTTTTGCCTGTCTCACACAGGCAGTGTGCTTATAGTATCAATCCTATATAAACCTCAAGGTCAATGCATTATCATATCAAAAGAGTGAGTGACTAAGAATTATTATTGAGAGGGATCATAATTTCAAATGAAGAAAGTGGTCTCCTTTTACAAAGGAAAGTACTTATTTTAAATGATTGCCAACAAACCAGGGATTGTAGTACATTATATGGGCTGAAAATAAAGATTTAGCAGTCATGATATACTGACAATAATTAGTGTCATGGAGTAAAGTCACCCAAGGAGAATATTAGAGTAACAAAATAAGAGGGCCAAAAGGAACCCAGAGAAACCCCCATATTTTAAAGTTAAGAGAAAGTAGAGACCACATAAATAGTTCCAGCAGAAAGTGAAAAAGAAAACCAGGAGAAGGTGCTGCAACTGACACAAAAAGGCAATGAGTATTTTACATGTACATGAGTGCCAAGTACTACCAGGAAGTTGAGCAGAATCAGTACTGTGCATGCTCCACTCAACTTCAAGGCCATTCATTTTCCCCAGGCTGGGATAGATGAGGAGGCATTTAGACAGCATTTTTAGACAATTGAGTAATTTTGAATATAATGTTATCTATATATAAATAACATATCTATATGTAGATAACATTACCAGTGTTAAATTTCTTCAGTGTGATTTATTATCATAGTTATACTCTTCTGGGAGATGCATGGTGAAATATATAAAGGGTAATATCACAATATGTCCATTTATTTTCAAATGGAGGAGAGAGAGAGAAGATAGCAAAAATGTTAACAATTGGTGAATTTACATAAAGGTATACATAGGTATTCACTGTATTATATCATTTTTTCATCTTCTCTGTAGGTCTTCAATTTTCAAAAACAAGTTGGGGGGGAGTAAAGGCGTGCAAATGAAAACAAGAAAAAAATATAACTAAGCAGGAAAAAAAGAAAGGAAAGGCACTTAAGGATATCCACCGCCAGGCGCGGTGGCGCACGCCTGTAATCCCAGCGACTCAGGAGGCTGAGATAGAAGGATCACGAGTTCAAAGCCAGCCTCAGCAACTGAGCGAGGCCCTAAGCAACTCAGTGAGACCCTGTCTCTAAATAAAATATAAAAAAGGGCTGGGGATGTGGCTCAGTGGCTGAGTGTCGCTGAGTTCAATCCCTGGTTCCAAAAAAAAAAAAAAAAAAGGATATCCACGAACAAAATACAAAACAAAACAAAAAAAACACTGATGGGAAATAGCTAGGGGAGCAAGCAGGTCAGGCACAAGGGTAAAAGCAATGCTCCCCAAATGCCCCACACCAAAGAGCATACAGATAATCTTTGAATGACATGGAACTTTAAAAAGCATTTTATCTACTGCCTGAATTTCATTGAGGAGGAACATGAAGGAGATCCCAGCTCACAGTCCTATACCCCACAGTGCCAGTAATGATTATTTAATGGCAATAATAACCAAGAAAAGAATAAATAATAAGAATAGCAAAGAGGCCCTCTAAACTTTCAGAAAATTCTTTAGGGAACACCAAAGATGAAGGAAACAACATCACTCACTGTTTTTCCATGAAGGTCCCAAATTGAAATATAGAACTTAAACTTGGGTGTGAGAGGATAGAGGACATGTAGCTGACTGTCACCAGAGGGGTCTTTCAAGCACTTATAAATGACTTAATTGTCAAATTTTTAAACAATGAAATTAACTAGATTTTTTTTAACCAGGAATCCTATCAAGAATTTTAAAAATATTTGGCTTGCTATTAGTTTTTAGATTTTTTTAAGTAAAAATAAATAACAGATACTTTTATTACAGTCCCCAAGAAATAAAATTCTCAAATATTATGTCCCAGAAATGGAACAAACAATTCCCTGAAACTGAAGGGTGACCTTTAAATTAAGGAAGTTGGAAAGTCCCTAAAGGCCTAAATGTATCATCAGGAGGGAGAGACAGCTAACTGCTAATCGCTAACATCCGGGCGCTTCTGTAGTGTGGCTTGCTTGCACTGGCTAGAAGCAGTGACTATACTGCCCACCCCATTCACACGTCATTTTCCCTATAAATGCTGACAAGGAAGGAACTAGCATGCAATTCCCCTCCACACCGCTCTTAGGTGTATGGGTGGTCGTTGCTGGTCAGCTACAATAAAGGCTTCTTTTGGCTTTGCATGAACAGCTTGGATGATTTCCTTCTCATCGGGTATAACACTTTTGATAAGAATAATCTCCATTAGAGAAATTTTCTATTTGTCATAGCTTATGCATCAACTTGAAATACAAAATGGCATAGTCTTTGTCAGTTCCTTAGCACTTAGAGAAATTGAATAAATGCATTTCTAAGTGGTCTCAAGGGAAGAAATAAAATATATTAGTGTTCTCAAAGTGCTCCATGGGGGGGAAAAGGCAATAGATTATTAACTGAAAATCCATCGACATAAAATTTTAAGTGTAAAGTGAAGTTCAGGAAAGTGAAATTACAACGTTTAATTTGTTACATGGAAAAATTCCAATTCTCCGAGTCAAGACAGCATACTGAATCTGTCAGATGTAGTTCTAATTCAGGTTCAGTCACTAACTAGTGTATATAACTTTGGGCAGTTCTTCAATCCATGTCTCAGTTTCTTCATCTATAAAAGGAAACTAATCGGAGCTTCCTCTAAGAGTACTGGTGAGAAATAATGAATGTAGTAGGTACTCAAGAAATTATTGTTATTATTAGTATTCTTTTTGTATCATGAAAAAAAGTGAAATAACAATAGCATTACAAAGTCGATACTACCTCTAAATGGAAGATGGGCAGCCTAGAATAAGATAGTCTCGATTTTATATGTAGGTTATTCTTTCTCAAAACTGCCACAATACTGCAGAGCCAGAGTACTGTGGTTGAGCTAAATAATCAAGCAGGAAAAGAAAATCCCTAAACACTACAGTAAGACCACTAGAAACAACAACCAAATTCTTGCCTTGACTCTGTCACTTACTGTGTATTCTTTTTTAAAAAAACTAAACTTTTTTTTTTTTTTATGTAGTGGTGAGGATCGAACCCTGTGCCTCACACTTGCTAGGTGAGTGCTCTACCACTAAGCCACAACCCCAACCCCTTGCTGGATATTCTTAAGTGAATTACTTTGCCTCTCATAGTCTCTGTTTCCTTTTCTGCAAACTAAGAACAGCCTTCACAAGATTGTGACAACCCAATGTATGTATGTGAAAGGGTCTGGCCACCACACAAGTACTATGCAAATAAAAGGTCCTTTAAGAAGCAAATTTAATTAAAGCTAATTTCTGAAGGCAGCAAAATTAGGAGGCAGCATAAAAGGGTGTAATGGCTGACAATAACACTTTGTAGTCAGAGCCCCCTGGGTTCAAATCCCAACTCTGGCAGGTGAAAAGATATATAACCTTAACAAATACCTCACTAAGCATGAGCTGCTTCAACTATACACACACAGGAATAACAACACTTTACTCAGGTTTATTGTAAGTACTAAATAAAATGTATGTAAAATATGTTTAGCATGTTATAAAATACTGTTAAAAATAGCTATTATTTTCTCTCAAGAATTTTTAAAATATTCATAGCCCTTGACACAGTAATTTCATATCTAATCACCTGATTAATCCATGGGAATAATCCAAACTAAGGAAACAGTATAGCATAAATAAATTTTTTAAAAGTGTTATTTGTACTTAGTAAAAAAAAAATCCAATCTTAGAAGAATACTTAAGTATATTATGGTCTATCCATTAAATGAAATATTTAGCAATAGCTACATTGATATTTACAAATCATTTATAACAACCTGAGAAATATTTATATAATAACATTTTAGTGCTGCAAGTGAGGCTACAAAAACTAATATTTAGGATGATCAAAAAGCTTCATTAGGGGCTGTAGTTGAAGCTCAGTAGTAGAGCACCTGCCTAGTATTGTGAAGCCCTGGGTTCATTCCCTAGCACCATGACAAAGAAGTAGAAAAAAAAAACTGTATCATTATGTTCCAGAAATGGACATTTCTCAAGACTAATGAACTATCCTGGTGTCCACCTGCCTGAGACTGAGTTAATCCCACAAAATATGCTACATAAACTTTCTCTCAGCAATGCTAGGCAAGAAGAACCCAGGTGCTAGCTGTTCATCTTCTGTCATGATGGCTTATTGCTAAATAAAACTTGTCCTCTCTTACCAAAAATTCTACATTACACCAAACGGGGCAGGGTGAAAACCCTGGAAGTTGTTAACTCTGGGTATTAGAATGATGAGTATCAGTTATTTCCAAAACTTTTCTCTATTTTCAAAAATTTCTGAATGATAAATTTTATGAATAAAATGTTCATCAATGGGTAAGTAAATACTATTGTGTCAACTTTCAGCAGGTTTATTATATGAAATGTGAAATCATAACAAATCTTATTTGACACATCCAACAGGAGATAACAGAAAAATAAAAAAAAATTTAACAAAATACTCTAGACAAGTCCATGTTAACAAACTAGATAACTTATATAACATGGGCAAATTCCTAGACATGAACTGCCAAAAATTACTCAAGAGAACATCTGATTAGACCTAAACAAGTGAAGAAATAAAATGATCAAAAAACTACCCACAAAGAAAACCCCATGCCCAGATGGCTTCACTGATGAATTTCTACTAAACATTTAAAGAAAATTTAATACCCATTCTTCACAAACTCTTCTAAAAAACAACGGAATGCTTTCCAAATCATTCTATGCCGATATTACCCTGATAACAAAATCAGACAAAGACATCATGAGAAAAGAAAACTAGGCTGTACCTTTTATCAACACAGATGTGAAATTCCCCTACAAAATACTAGCAAACTAAATTCAGCAAAACAAACAGCATTACTACACCATAGCTAAGTGGGACTTATCCCAGGAACGCAAAGTTAGTTTAATATCTGAACTTCAAGTAACATAATATGCTAGAAAGGACAAAGAAACACATGATCATCTCACGACATGCAGAAAAAGTCTTTGACAAAATTAAACTCTACTTTGTAATTTTTAAAAAGTCAACAAAGTAGGAACAGGACTGAACTTCCTCAACCTGATAAAAAGCAACTATGAGAAAACCACAACTAATATCATACTTAATGGTGAAAGACTAAATGCCCCTAACAAGGCAAGGATGTCTACTCTAGCATTTCTATTGAACATTGGAGGATCTAGCCAGAATAATTAGGCAAGAAAATGAAATGAAAGCCACTAGAAGGGCTGAAATGTAGCTCAGTGGTAGAGTACTTCCTTAGTGCGCACTAGGTCCTGGGTTCCATCCCTAGAACCACACACACACACATGCACACACACATGGCATTGGAAAGGAGGAAATAAAACTATCTCTATTTGTAGCTGACATGATTTATAAATAAAAATTCCTAAGAAATCCACTAAAAACCTCTCAAGAGATAATAAATGAAGTCAGCAAACTTTTGTAATACAAAAATCAATTTTTTTTTTTGTTTTAAAAAAAAAAGGGGGGGCTGGGGATATAGCTCAGTTGGTAGAGTGCCTGCCTCGAAAGCACAAGGTCCTGGGTTCAATCCCCAGCACCGAAATAAATAAATAAATAAATAAATAAACATTTTTTTAAAAAAAATCAATTGTTTTACATACACTTGCAATGAACAATCCAAAATGAAATTAAGAAAACAATTATTTACATAGCACCAAAAAGAATAAAATAGGTTAAATTTCACAAAAGAAGTATAAAACAGTACACTACAAAACATCTGTGAAAGAAATTAAAAACATCCTGTGTTCATGGCTTATTTATTAAGATGGCAATGCACTCCAAATTGATCTGCAGATTCAACACAATCCCCATCAACATTCCAGCTGATTTCTTTTGAGAAATAGATATATCAATCCTAAAATTCACATGCAAGGGACCAGAACTGCCAAATCAATCTTGATAAAGAGAAACAAAGTTGCTGGGCGTGGTGGCACATGCCTGTAATCCAAGTGACTCGGGAGGCTGAGGCAGGAGGATGGCGAGTTCAAAGCCAGCCTCAGCAACTTAGCGAGGCCCCAAAGCAACTCAGTGAAACCCTGTCTCTAAATAAAAAAAATACAAAATAGGGCTGGGGATGTGGCTCAGTGACCCGAGTGCCCCTGAGTTCAATCCCTGGTTCAAAAAAAAAAAAGAGAAACAAAGTTGAAGGACTCTGTTATGGTTTGGATATGAGGTGTCCCCCCAAAAGCTCCTGTGTTAATGCAGGAATATTCAGAGGCAAATGATTAGATTATAAAAGCTATAACTTAGTCAATCCATTCAAACTAGAATGGACTGCCTGGGTGGTAATTGTAGGCAGGTAAGGGGTGGCTAGTGGAGGTGAGTCACTGGGGGTGGGCCCTGGAAGGGGGCATTTTGCCTGCATCCCCTCCCCCTCTCTCCTTCTCTGCTTCCTTGTTGCCAAGAGGGGAGCAGTTCTCTTCTGTCACACCCTTACCCCATGATGTTTTGCCTCACTTAGGGCCCAAAGCAATCGAGTCTGTCTATGGTCTGAGACCTCTGAAACCATGAAACAAAATGAATTTTTTCTCCTCTAAGTTGTTCTTGTTGGGTATTTGGTAACAGAGACACAAAATCTGACTAGAACAGATTTATACTTACAAATTCAAAACTTTCTACAAAGCTAAACAATCTAGACTCAATGATACTGGCATAAGGAATACATATAGATCAATGGAATAAAATTGAGAGTCCAGAAATAAACTCACATCTACAATCAATTTATTTTTGACAAGAGTACCAAGACCATTTGATGGGGAAAGAATAGTCTTTCCAATAACTGTGCTGGGACAACTGGATATCCACATGCAAAGAATGAATTCATATCCCTCCCTCACGCATGTGAAAATTAACTCCAAATGGATCAAAATCCTACAAAACTCTTCAGAGAAAATATGAGCATAAAATTTCTTGGATTTAGCAATGGACTCTTGGATATGACACCAAAAGCAAACATACACACAAAAAATGGACATTCTCAAAATTAAAAACTTTTTTCCTTCAAAGGACACCATCAAGAAAGCACAAAGACAACTCACTGAATGGGAGATCATATATTTGTTAAGGAATTTGTATTTAGAATATATAAAGAACTTTTACAACAAAATAATATAAAAACAAATAACAATAACAAATGGGTAAATGATCTGAATAGGAACTTATTCAAGGAAGATAAACAAATGGTAAAAAACACATGAAAAGATGTTCAACATCATTAGTCATTAGGGAAGTACAAACAAAATCAACAATGAGATACTTCATACCCACTAGGATGACTCTAATATAAAGGACTAAAATAAGTGCTGTGAAGGGGGTGAAGAAATTATAACCCTCATTCACTGCTGGTAGGAAGGTAGACTGGTGCAGTCACTTGGGGAAACAGTTTAGAAGTTTCTTGAAATGTTAAGCATAGAGCAACCATATGCCCCAGCAATTGGTATATGCCTAAGAAAACTGAAAACATTTGTCCACGTGATAACTTACATATGAATGTTCATAACAACATTGTCCATAATAGTCAAAAAATAGTACCAACCTAATGTCTATCAATTAATGAATGGAGGGGCTGGGGATATAGCTTAGTTGGTAGAGTGCTTGCCTCACAAGCACAAGGCCCTGGGTTCAATCCCCAGCACCGCAAAAAAAAAAAAAATCAATTAATGAATGGATTAACACAATGTGGCATATTCATACAATGAAACATTATTCATTAATAAAAAGGAATGAAGTACTGATTCATGCTACAACATGGACAAAGCCAGGCACAAAAGGTCACAGAGTGTGTGATTTCATTTACACGAAATGTTCAGAATAAAATTCATGGAGACAGAATGCATATTGGTGGTTGCCAGGAGTTGAGGGGAGAGGGAAACCAGGAGAAACTGCTTAAAGGGTAGGGGTTTTACTTTGGATTAAAAGAAATGTTTTGGAACTAGCTAGGGGTGGTGCAACATTGTAAATGTGCTAAATGTCACTGGGTTGTTCATTTTACAATGGTTTTGTTAGGAGTTTCACCTCAGTAAATTATCTAAAAGAATAAGCAATCTAAAAATCCTAGCTAACACTTCTATTTACACATAACATTTCAAAAGGGAAAAAGCACTTCAAAAAGAGACAGAATTTGCTTTTATAAGTTGGATTTAACCCCCCTTTTTTTTAACCTAAGAAATCTGGCTAAATTTAAAGAACTATTTGTAATCCTAAATGTAATTACTCTCTCCACCCTCTGCTAATAAATTACTACAAAGGAATCAGTTCTCTTGGAGCTTTTGGAAGGTCTATTTCATGACATGCTTAAAGATCTGTTAGTGCACCTCCCATGTCCCTTCCTACTTTTAGAGATTAACTTGTTACCTTTTTGGCACAAGTTAACTGGAAGGGAGAAAAACATTTGATTCCTAAAGGAAAACTTCCTTACACTAATTAGTATAAAATACTCTGCATCTTAAACACTCCAGCTTAAGCCTGAATAAACTTTCAAAATCAAGATGTGGAATCACAACTGAGAAAACTATAACCTAATAAAGGAATGAAGTTCTAAGAGCAAATTAATTCATATAATTTTCCCAGCTTGTTTTTATTTTAATTTCTTTGTAAAAGCTATGTCCCTTAAACATTCAAGTGAGTTTCAACTAGATTCCAGTAGCCATAAACAAGCTCCTTAGTAGAAATAAAGGAAATACTTAAGCCTCTAATTTGATGGGGGAGAGTAAGGGATATCATCTTTTCAGAAAAACACTTTTTTTTTGGAAACAGACGATATAGCATTCCCCCAATTCTCCCTAGAATACAGTAAAAACTTGAGGCAAATCTCATAAAGTTCTGTGTTGAATAGATATTTTAAAATAATGTGATCATTGAGTTATAAAATCTAATAAAATTCAATGATGCTACTAAACGTCACTAAGGTATGGAGATAGCTATTTATAAAGTATTGAAGAAACATACAAATTATTGTGCTTTTCTTGTTCCCTGCCACTGAGTTATACATTTTCCACTGAAATTAAATCAAACGTAAGATATCTCTTAGATAATTCTTTATGGTACATCACAAATTCAAGGCTACATCTTACTGCAGGTAGCTTCTCATGTTCCCCCAATATTTCACCTTCAATACAAGCAATGATGCTTTGTACAAAATTACACAGGGCAGCTCAAGAACCGTAGGAGTAAATGAGAAAGGGGGAGAGTGTGAGTTGAGCTCACTGAATCCCTTTCATTCATAAACACAGGCACATTTCCAGCACTCACCTTTCTCAGATTTCTTGTTTTCTGTTGAACTGCTACAACCCATGATTTCTAAATCATATCATGTTCACAAATTCAACTTCTGATTTCAAGATAAGAGTGTGAAAAGTCTCTTCCTTGATGTTGTGAGGAGCTGCTCTTAGCTGATCCCCTTCAGTCTCAGATACTAATGAGGAAGACAGGCAGGAAGGAGAGAAAGCACCAGTTAACAACATGACAGCTAAGGGGCTGCTCAGCAGAATTCATTTTATGCTTCTTTGGAATTGCTATTCATTATGTGATGTGGAAAGTGATCAGACATAATCTGACCCTGATTTATTTTCCAAATCACAACAATAGCTACAGAGCAGCTATAGATTGTTTTTCTGCTACACACATAAATTATAGCTTCCTATGTCTAAATCAAATCTAACTCTGTATAAAATTAAGCATTAATAGCCAGACATGGTAACTAGCACATTCCTGTAATCCCAGCTACTCAGGAGGCTGGGGCAGGAGGATGGAAAGTTTTGAGGCCAGCCTCAACAACTCAATAAGACCATCTCAGAATAAAAAATAAAAAGGGCTAGGGATATAGCTAAGTGCTAATCCCCAGTACCTCAAAAAAAAAAAAAGAAGAAGAAAAGAAAGAAAGCATTAATAATGAAATGAAAAATTGAACTGTAAGAATATACTATTTTCTAATTGAAATACAGGCAATGGAATATGGAGGAGCTGATACAATTGTTTTGCCTTTAAGCTCAAAGTAATTCAATTTATCTAGGCTTTTAAAAACACAAATTGGAGGCTGACTATGAGACAAAAACAATATGTTTAAACACCCATGACAAAATTAAAATCAAAGTGAATTCTTCAACCATATTTTTCAGAATCAATTGAGGATACTTGTTTAAAAGAAAGAAACTCAAGACCTCCCCTCCAATTTAGGAATCATAATCTGTGAGAGTGTCCTTTTTCCTTTTTTTTTTTTTTAAATACTGGGATTAAACCCAAGGGCACTTTACCACTGAGCTATATCCCTAGCCTTTTTTATTTTTATTTTGAGACAGGGTCTCCCTAAATTGCTGAGGCTGGCCTCAAACTCAAGGTCCTCCTACCTCAGCCTCCAGAGTCACTGGGATTTAAGGCATGAGTCACCAAGAGCGTCCTTTTAAAATGAGCTCCCCAGGCAATTCCTGAGGCCCCTCTGAAGTCTTGCTCACTAGATCTTTCTGATGAGGCTGCTGAATTGGCATTTCCATAATCACTTGATGAGGGTTTAAACAAAATTCCTCTCTGTAGTATACCATCTCATTGCTTTCGGAGGTAATGCTCTGACTCTGAACTGTATCTATTCTTTCTATTACTACTACACTAAAAACTTCAAAATACTCAATTCAACTAAAGAAAGGGAAAACTAAAATGAACAAAATAAGGCTGGGGGTGTAGCAGGGTGGTAGAGTGAATTCCTAGTATGCCTGATACCCTGGGTTCAATACCCAGAACCAAAAAATAAAAATAAAAAACAGAAAAATATTTGAACTATGGGAATATTTTTAAAACAACAATAAACTTAATAAACAGATTTTCTGATCAGAGCTGGGCCTGATTCTTTTATGTATCAAATTACTTAATTCTCCTAAACTGTGGTTATTTCCAAATTTGATAGGCATTTCTCTCATGTCTTTCTTATCTAAATCATGGATAAAAAATGTTAAGGTCAAGTTAAAAGGCACAACAAGCCTTGGGGCACTCCATTCCAGACCATTCTTCAGGGTAGATTCACTACATTTACACTGTCTGAGCATATTTGTTCAGAAAGAAGAGGAAAAGGAGGAGGAGAGGAGGAGAAAAGGAAATAGAAAGGGAATCAGTTTGGCATGATTTCTAATAAAAGAATCATAGACATTTTAAGGTGGGAAAGACCCTTAAAATTACCTACTATTTATATAAAATACAAGGAAGTAATTTGCCTAATGTCATCTATAGTTGTCAAACTTTGTTGTATATTAGAATCATCCAGGGAGCTTTTAAAAATTTCAATGTTCAGCTTGCACTTCATTAAATCAGAATCTCTGGGGGTTTAAAAAATACTGATGCCCAGGTCCCACCCCCAGAGATTCTGATGTAACTGGGATTGGGTGGGGACTGAACATTATGTTGTTAAAGGTACTCAGGTGATTCTAAAATACAGCAAAGTTTGACAATCTCTAATAGAGACAATGTTTTATCAAACCTATGATGCTGCCTAGTGATCATTTTTCCAGAAATGCTTTGACTCCATTCATTTGAAACTGAATTTTTCCAGAGTCAGGCTCACAAGTCTCTGGCTTCTGGCATCTACTCTTCTTGTTTTTGAAAATGGTGTAATACTGACCCATTTTAATGCCCAGGAGTTTTTCAAAGGTCATCTGCAGTACCTAAGAGAACACATCTGTACCTGTACATTCCTTCATCACTACAGGGAAGGGAGGTTTAAAATTCAGAGTCCAGGTTTACTCATAATACTCAGTTGCCAAAATTATGAGGGTCCAGAAACCTGCATTTAAAGTGTAATCTTGGGCTAGGGGTATAGCTCAGTGGTGGAGCATTTGCCCAGCATGTACAAGGCTCTCAGTTCAATCCCCAACATCAATAAAAATATGTGTATGTAAATATGTTTGTAAAATAAATTATATATATGTAAATATATACATATACATATATATACATATATATATATATATATAGTGCACCCTTCAGGAGACTTTGATGCAGGCAGTTCCCACATCCCAGTTTGAGAAACACTGCCCTCCCATAGTATCTGTATCTACCTTGGGCTTTACTCCATGCTTATGCTATTTTTCTACCCCTTTTTATGAATCATAAGAGTTGGGCATTGAGTAAGCAACAAATGCTGATTTGATAACAGAAGTGATGTATTTTAATGTCAATTTCCTTTTTCCAGAAAAATAATGTATCTCCAAAGGCATCTGCTTTTCAGCCATTTCATTATAAACACACAGAATTCCATATACAAAATTCACTAGGAATTTTAAAAGCATCAAAACATGTTTCTGTTGGACAGTTAGTACCATGTGTAACTTTCTAAACACCCCTCCAACCTTTGGCACCTACACAGTGCCTTTCACATATCACATGTGTGATAAATATTGAATGGATAAATGAATAAAGAAATAAGTATTTCTAAGCCAAAGTCCTTTAGAAAACTACTTGCTAAAAGTCATCATTAGTGTATTATTTTGTGCACATACATGTGCTATTTGATTATACAAAAGCCTTTTTTTATTCGAGCAGAAAATGGGTAATGTTTATGCATTCTTTTTTAAAGCAAATTTTCAAATCATGTCAGAAATGATCACTGTTCTTGAATTCTTTGGTTGTCTATTAGGAAAAACAATTGGCTATTAGAACTTTTATATTATTATTTGTTATTTGTAAACTGTTTTTTTTTCCTTAGGTAATAGGACAGAGAGAGAGAGAGAGAGAGAGAGAGAGAGAGAGAGAGAGAGAGAGATCTTTTTAGTTGTCATCAAAATACGAAAAACACAAGCTGCTTAAGATGAGGTGCCACTTACCACTCCCACATGCTGCCCAACCTAGACCTCAAGGCAGAGGGGAGAGGAAAGCAGGTTTGTGAGCAGTGTTTGTGGTACCTTTGGGAACACTTCTGGCTATGAAGCTGATAAAGATGATTTGGGGATTTTCCATGACTTGGAAAAACCTAAGCTTCTTCTATTTCCACCCTCTGCCAGCATCAAGGAGAGTACTTGGCATAGCAATCAAAGTCTCTGAAGAAGCAATTCCTCCTGCAAGGGGTTCTCAGGCTCAAAAGGTTGATGCCCTGGTCACATAAACCACCGGGGTGGGATTGTGGCAAAAACAGCTTAAAATTTGCCTAGTGCTGCTGCCCTTTCCGATATATACCAAAGATGATTTTAAAGAGCAAACATAAATTAATGACTCATCATCAGCACACAACATACAATCTGCAAAAGGACAGGCTTC
Source organism: Glaucomys volans (assembly GCA_020662805.1). Taxonomy (NCBI): domain Eukaryota; kingdom Metazoa; phylum Chordata; class Mammalia; order Rodentia; family Sciuridae; genus Glaucomys; species Glaucomys volans. The sequence continues at coordinate 1,023,728 of JAJEJO010049825.1, forward strand.
TGCTAAAAGGTTTTTACTGTGGGGGAGGGGGCAGGAAGCCCAAGGGTGGAACTGTTTGATGTTTTGTTTCATCCTAACCACTTTCATTTTCAAAGCTGAAAACACAAGGAAAGAACAAAAGATGGCCCGTTATAATTCTTCCTCCTTGGATTCTAGACACTAGCACGGAGAATGGACACCTTTTCAGGCTCACTCTTCTAATTCTCTTTGGTATTCATTGGAATAAGTTTTATAGCATGATGTCTATGGCCTAAATATAATTAAGGGGCACAGGGCAAAGTAGAAGAATCTCTGGCAGACCACACTAAAGAGATCCTTTCCACCACCCGCTTCTACATACAGAACACTGTAGCATTTGCTTATGTCTAGGGTCTTAAATAAATAAATAAATAAGGGGAGGTATGTAAGACTGAGCTGGTGATTCTTCTTGGATTTCATCAGATTAAAGGATAGGAAAAGGCAGGAAATTATACCAAACACCAGAAGGTGTCTGTTGGTACTTCCAACATGATTATAATCATGAAGTATCTTGACCTACCTAGTGCCAGGTTTTCCAAAGTATGTTTGTGTTTGTCTGTCTATGTGGTTTATTATTCTAAGAATAAGGGGGAAAAAGAAAAAGGTTCCAACATCAGAAAAAGTAATGTTTAACAAGTTGTTTTTTACTGCAGAATTTCTCAGAGCCTTCAATAGATTAATGTGCATTGTAAATCTTTAAGAATGAGCTGACAACTGCTTCCCAAAGAACCTAGGAGGAGACTCTTTTGAGGTAAGCATTGCAAGAACAACTGTTGTTCCCAACTGTCTAATAGTCCAGTGGAGCCTTGAGTTTAGAACGGACTGAAGTTTAAATTCTTAGCTTGTCATGAATTCCTCTACACCTCAGTTTCCTCCTAAGAGATAAGAATGCATGCCTTACTGACTCGTATTGAGGACTTAGTGAAGAGCTCAGTGGTAGAAAGAACGACTTGAACAAAGAGCAACTCTTCTTAGTAGACAGGTTAGCAGGGGCCAAGCATGGGTGGGGAAGCTGCTGTGTTTACTCCAGTTGTTTCCTTCAGAATGCTTTGCTTGGGGCCTCCCAGAGACCACACCCCTTGAATGTCTACAGGCTCTGGGATAAATGCCCCACCCCCAGAGCTCCAAGATCTAAAATAATGCTATGTCAGTAATAACAATAGTTGTTAAAATCACTACTGTTTATTAAGGGAAGACTATGCACCCAGCACAGTAGGTACTTTATATTTCTATTATTCTAGTAAATCTTCATAGCAAACCTTCAAGGTAGTATCATCACCCCCATATTACAGATGAAGAAACTGAGGCTCAGATATTAAATATCATACTCCCTGGCACAGATGATTAGTGGCAAAACTGAGGATTCACCCTGTTTAATCAATAAAAAAAAAAGTCTGCCCACTGAAAGGCTAGCTATGCCTCACTTGCAGGATCCAGTCTGTGTTACAAGTAAATCACTGGAGAGAATTCTTAAGCATTGCAATAAATTCTTTTCCATTTCTTACAGAGAAATGAAAATCCTGTGGTCCTCTATCAAAAGAGGCCAAAGGAACTAAGGAAGATTTCTAAATATGAAGTTGTGTAGAGGAGTTTGGATAATATTCCATGAGGGACCTACTTAGAAGGGTTTCTTAAAGTATCCCTTGCCTCATTTTTTAGCTCTCACCCAAGTTATTCCAAATATCAAGTTCATTTGAAATAGGCCACAACCATTCATATTGCAAAGTCATCTGTACACCTTGTTAAAATGACAACTGATTTACAATCAGCATTTCTAAGAAAATCATCCTGAGAAATTGCAAAGCAATAAATATATTCCAATGAGTTCCCTCCTTCATTGCCACATGATAAATGTTGATAATGTAGAATACAGCCTGCCCATAATGTCCAACAACAAACAAACATCTTACCTGGGTCTTTTGCTTGGCCACTGCAGAGGTTTTCCTCACTCCAGATGTTTCAGGAGAAACAAAGATGAGAAAAAGATTTCTCTATGAGAGAACGCAGAGGTCTGAAAGAAAAGAGGTATAATTTTCAGATCTCTCTGGAGCACCACACACACACACCAGGGAGAGCTCTTGCTTAAATAAACATACACACACATAAACAGAGAAATCACTAGAACAGTGCCAGTCTGATTTGACTTTCAGCCTGGAAGGCAAGCCCAGAGCCACAGATTCAAGAGAGGCTGAGCTAGCCTGTGAGCTGCAGCTGTCTGCCCCAACCCTGCTCTGTTCCTGGCCTGGATATAAAGAGATGTGCTCAAGTAATGGGCTGCAATATCAGTGGTCACATGATTGCTTCCAAGGGGACCACACTCTGTCCAGGCAGGACCAGGCTGCTGTTTGCAGAAATAATCCACATCAGTACAAGTAGAAAAGAGAAATTCAGTAAATAAGAGCAGAAAAGCATTCTTTAGGTCAACTGCTGATGATTTTGAGAAAACACTGCAATAACCTGGGTACAATTAAGAGAAGGAAATGGGAAAATGAAACATTCTTCCTTGGGGCTAGAAAGACATACATTTAAGGGAGTTGCAGTTTGCTGCAAACTAGTTCATATGAGACATGTATTTGCCCAGCTGTTCAATTAGCTTCTTGTTGGAGAATCTACCTATGAAAGGGAGATTCACCTCCCTTCACTGACAGAAAGGAAAATAAAAGTTGACCTGTAGTTCTGCTGAGTTTCAGAGAGAAGAAGGGGAAGATACATTTGAAAACTCAAAGTGCTAAATTCAGTAATGGATGCCAACAGCCACGATTCAGCTCTGTTGAGGCAATTCAGCGATGGACTTGTTCCCAGAGTTTCATGCCAACTGTAGCCACACTGCTATCAATTTTCCTCCCAAAATTCCTAGCTGGTTACACAGCATATGCATTTTCAAGCTTACTGTCCTCAGGCTTCACCAACCAGGATTTACAGGACTCCAGCCATGACCATTTCATAACCCCACCCAAGCTGCTCTTTAGCCCAATGTCTTTCTGCAGTTGAGAGCCACAGAAGGGCTAGCAAAATGGTTACCTAGTTTGCTACTTAATCTAATGGAGTCCCTTTAAAAATAACTGGAAAGATGGTTTTGAGCTTCTGTACTTCATTAGCATATTAAATATTACCAGAGGGCCTCATTATGAGGCAATATAACCGTTCAGGTTTCCATGGCAGGGACACCAAGACTAGGATCTGATGAGGCTACCACATACTTTGTAAATGATAGCATAATTATCCAGACTGCTGAAAAAATAGTGGACAATGTAGTGGACAATGTTCCAGCCAAATGCCTGTTCAATGCACAGTGATTAAATGATGGCTATGTCTCGATGCAATTGTTCAAATGTCACCTTCTCTATGTGAAGCCTTTCCTGAATCACCAAAGGGGAATTAGTCATTCTGTCTCCTGGCTCGCAAAGCCATGCATGAGTCCAATTATACAGCCTCCCAAAATATGCTGTAATTTGCCCTTTTACATGTGAAATCCTAAAGGGAAAGAACCCATTCCATTTCTTGTGGCATTCCCAGATCCAGATGCACAAGATCACCAAATATTTGTTGTCCTCAGGCTTCACCAACCAGGATTTACAGGACTCCAGCCATGACCATTTCATAACCCCACCCAAGCTGCTCTTTAGCCCAATGTCTTTCTGCAGTTGAGAGCCACAGAAGGGCTAGCAAAATGCTTACCTAGTTTGCTACTTAATCTAATGGAGCCCCTTTAAAAATAACTGGAAAGGTGGTTTCCAGTTATTTCTGCTGCTAATAATCACCCTTAGGTGATTATTTTAATGATCAATTTCTGGACTATGAATTAGATTAGCTGCGCCCTTGATACAATTTGCTTAAAATTTAGAATCTGGCCAGGTGTGGTGGTACACACCTAAAATCCCAGCTATTCGGGAGGCTGAGGCAGATCACAAGTTTGAGGCCAGCCTAACTAAGCGAAACCCTATTTCAAAACAAAAATTAAAAGGGGCTAGGGATGTGGCTCAGTGGTAGAGTAAGTTGCCCTTGAGTTGAAAAAAAAAAAAAAACTTAAAATCTGCTTTAAATGAACAGCTTTACTTTTTCTATTATACAGAGAACACTGAGACATTACTTTGAGCACCACATTGGGAGTCCTACAGCCAGTCTCCAATTGCTAAATGAACCAACACTGATATATATGAATAAATCACAATAATGCTAATAACAATGATTGAGCACTTATGATGTTCCAGACACTTATTAATTTGACATGTTAATCTTAGTTAATCCACATACCATCCTATGAAGTATACACTACTCACACGCTAGGAACAATAGGCCAAAGTAGAACAGCGAATGAAAGACAGAGTTGGAATTTGAACCCAGCACTTTAAGTCTAAAACACCTGCTTATGATAACTATGCTATACTGTCTGGGTCAGTACCTTGCATATTTGCAAAATTGAGGTTTTCGCTTCTTAGATGCTCTTTTGACTTTCCTGTAGTTAAGCAGGGATGTGTTCTCCCAATCTGAAAAAAAGAAAAAATAATAGGCAGAATCATGTTAACAATTCTAAACCCACTCATTAACAACAAATTTGTTCCCCTAACAGTCAAGGTGCATCAATATATCTCTCAATGGGCATATCATCACATGAAAACAGCTGACAGGAAAGGTAAGAGACCAATTTCCCCCTGGAAAAGGTCATGGTAATACCAAATTATCCTTGACTAAGATGCCTTATGCTCTTCCATTCAACAAACGTTCACTGAGCTGTGCTGAGGGAAAGGACACAAAAGGTGAACAAAATACACATGATTGGGTGGGGCAAACGTGGAGGTAAATAAGAAATAGTAATAAATTACAAATTAAAATCTGTCTGGCCTATTAGACTGTAAGCTCCAGGTACCCATAATAGTTCCTGGCACATAAGAAATATTTATTACATGAACGAATAAAAGCAAAACAGTAATAGAACAAGTGGAGAACACCATGGGAGCACAGAGAAAGAGCACCATTCCAGAAAGGGGAATGACGGAAGGCTTGCTAGAAGAAGTAAACCCACAACCTGGGGGCTGGGATTGTGACTCAGTGGTTGAGTGCTTGCCTAACACATATAAGGCACTGGGTTGGATCCTCAGCACCAGTAAAAATAACTAAAATAAAGGTATGGTGTCCATCTACAACTAAAAATATTTCTTTTAAAAAACCTTATGATTGAACTGACATTATCCAGAAGAAAAGAGATGGGAAAAGAAGGTATTCTCATGAATATACATATTCTACAGTACTTAACAAGGATATGAAGAGTAGAACTAAAAATCAGAATGAATTGCATCTCTAATGATCATGCTGCAATTACAGTGGGTAGAGAAAAATACCTGTCAAGAATGAAAAATGGCTGCCCTTTCCACCTCTGCAGGTTTACTCTTCCTTTGCTGCCTCCCTTTTCTATTCCCACTTTGCCACTCCTTCATCTTCCAAATAAACTTCTTGCACTCTAATGCTTGCTTCAGGCTCTGCTACTGAGGGAACCCAAACCAGGACACTTGATTAGTCCATGGAGTAAGAAACTACAGAAAGAGAGGGATTTGAAGAAGTCTGGCTACCTCATAAGGGGAAGAGATGGTGTTGTAGGCAAAGTTCTCTTATTTCACAAGCTTCCTGGAACTGGCCACAATTCCAATTTCTGCCAAGGCAAAGTACTTATAATGGACAGCTCCTAGTATTGATCATGACACACCCTGAGAAGTATGCTAGAATCTAGACACATTAGCCAGATTGGAGAAGAAACTGAGATAACAGCAATACACAGTTATACTTGGTAGGAGTTACTTAAGGGGTCTGCCCATTCGTGGCCCCTGGTAACTGAATGTCCAAAGCACCAGACAGGACTGGTCTCTCAGCTATGGCAACTTTCACCTAGCCTTCCAGCGCTGAAGCCAATGGTAAACAATGACAACAAATCACTACTTCCTAAATTCTGGTAGTCTCCAAAATCGGGCATTTGTCTAGCAGCAGATACACAGAGATGTATAGAGAAGAGAAAACATTAGAACTTATATTTTTATGTTTTGTTATTCTTATTAATTTTTCCATTTCTAATGTATATTTAATCATGTACACAATATATGAGTTCAGTAGAATTGGCTATAAATAAACAAATATGCTTATACCAAGGGTCCATTTTCAAAAAAGTTTTACTGTGAGGAATTCATGGTCCAAAAATTTCAAAGAACTCTGATTTAAAGGGACCATTTCCGGGGGCTGGGGATATAGCTCAGTTGGTAGAGTGCCTGCCTCGCAA
>JAJEJO010049825.1:1030110-1070861 GCA_020662805.1 Glaucomys volans
AAAAAAAAAAAAAAAAAAAAAAAAAAAAAAAAGGGACCATTTCCTTCAGAAGAGAAGAAAGGAATACCAAGTAATTTTACATTTAAATAAATAGACCTTATCCTTGGAGATATGCTTGATCATTCTAAGTATTGAAAAATCACATTAAGTAAGAGAAAAAGAGGCCAGATTTGGCAAATCATAGGAAGTCATTAAGAGAGATCAAAGGTAGGTTATGAGTCACTATCAGGTGGAAGAAATTTATAAAGGTAAGTACTGGCTAGAAGTGTTTGTTGGGGTTCCCTGGTCAGCAGCCATAGTAACAGAATGAAATAGCTGTCATGGTTTGAGGTGTAGAAGTTCAGTTTTGTTTTGGTTTTTGGTTCTGGGGTTTTTTTGTTTGTTTGTTTGGTACTGGGGATTGAACCCAGGGACACTCCATCACTGAGCCACATCCCCAGCCCTATTTTGTATTTTTTTTTATTTAGAGACAGGGTCTCACTGAGTTGCTTAGGGCCTCACTAAGTTGCTGAGGCTGGCTTTGAACTCGTGATCCTCCTGCCTCAGCCTCCCAAGCCTCTGGGGTTACAGGCATGTGCCACCGCACCCGGCTTAAAGTTCAGTTTTGAAAGGCTCCTTCTTAGATACAAAAGTGAAGCCTTCCTTTGTTGTGCTTTAACAAATAAAAATTATGAAATAAATTTAATTCTGACCCACTTCATCTAACCCTCAGTTCTAGATGGCTTGTATTTTTTTTTTTTTTTTTTGCGGTGCTGGGGATTAAACCCAGGGCCTTGTGCTTGCAAGGCAAGTACTCTACCCACTGGGCTATATCCCCAGCCTCCTGGCTTGTATTTTAAAAAATAATTTCACCCTAAATTAACACCAGATGTTCATAAATCAAATTTTTAAAACTTCCCAGTGGGCTGGAGGTGTAGCTCAGTGGTAAAGCACTTGCCTAACATGTGCTAAACCATGGGTTTCATCCAGAGGGTTTCAGTCTGGATAAAATGGAATAAGGACATTCTGCCCACTCAACCCTATTTCTCCCATGGAATGATGCTATCAACCCAGGCAGAATCCATGAAGCAACTATCTGAGGACTGTAGCAGGCAGACTCTAAGATGCCCCCAATAAACCCCACACCTCCTGGTCAATTCACACCCTACATGATCCCCCTTCTATATGGCGATGGTGTTGGGATGTCACATCTATGACAAGATTTTAAAAGATTGTGACTTTCCTTCTCCCTAGTAGACTCTTGCCTTTGCAGCTTGAAGGTTTTACATGAAGTAATCTGTCATGTTTGAGAGGCCCATAACATGTTTGGGGAGTCTATGCCCAAAAGCCAACAAGGATATAATTAAGGGCCTCGGTCAAAAAATTATGAGGGACTGAATCCTACTAACAACCACATGAGCTTGGACATGGACCCCTCCCAGTCCAGCCTTCAGGTGGTTATAGCCCAGCTAACTCCCTTAACTGCAGCAGCTCACAACAGATCCCAAGCAAACTAGGCCCGGATTCCTACCCCACAGAAACCATGAGATCATAAAAGTATATTGTTGAAAGTCACTAAAATTTTTGTTAATCTATTACATAATAATAAATAAGTTACATGAGGGTTGTGGTGGTAGCTCAGCGGTAGAGCACTTGCCTAGCATGTGTGAGGCACTGGGTTCAATCCTTAGCACCACATAAAATAAATAAGATAAAGGTATTGTGTCTATCTACAACTAAAAAATAAATAAATAAATAAACAAACAAACAAACAAACATGTGGACTCCAAAAAGTAAATAGTAGAAGGTAGAGTAAGAGAACATCAGAGTTTGAAGTACTGCTGAAGTGGCAGTGAGTTTACCTTTCTTTCCCCTTCAATTCAAGGAAGCAGAAATTCAAATTATAACCACAATAAGATATCACTATTCACCTATAATATGCTTAAATTAAGAAAAAAAAAATACTAATAATACCCAGTGCTGGCTAGAATGGGAAGCAACTAGAAATCTAATACCTTGCTGGAAGAAATGCAAAGTGGGGGGCCGAGGTTGTGGCTCAGTGGTGGAGCGCTTGCCTAGCATGTGTGAGGCACTGGGTTCGATTCTCAGCACCACATATAAAAAATAAATTAAAGTCCATTGGCAACTAAAAATACGTGTACATTTAAAAAAAAAAGAAATGCAAAGTGATACAGCTTCTCTGAAAAAGAGTTCAATAGTTCTTATAAAGTTGAACATATAATTACCATATGACAGCAATCCTACTCCTGGGGAGTTAGTTACTCTAGAGAAAAGAAATTCTCTGTTTACACAAAAACCTATATACAAGTTCATAGGGTAAATATAGAAAACAGTTTAAATGTCCTTCAGTGAGTGAATGGATGCATAAACTGTGGGACATTCATATAACAGAATACTATGTAGCAATAAAAAGAAATGAACTGTTGAAACACACATCCTGGATGGATCTCAAAGGGCATTATGCTGAGTGAAAGAATTCATGCTTAAAAGGTTAGACATTTATATGACATTCTCAAAAAGACAAAACTGATTGGTGGCTGTCAAAGGTTTATGGTTGGGGGAGGAAGGAGGACTATATCTGACTATGGTGATAGTTACACTAATCTGTTAAAATTTACAGAACTATATAACAATTGTTTTGGATGCTAATATTAAAGTGAGCTTTTTTTTTTTCACTTCATAGAGGTAGCTCTGGTTTAGTGTCTTTAGGTCTATAGATGCTAGAATCCCCGCAGGCTGACTTTGACTGCCAATGGCTTTCCTAAATCAGAACCAACAGCAGTATCTTCTGCTGTAAACTCAGAGTACCAAGGAAAACACTTGCTCTCTCCTGTCTTCTGTTGTAGTTTCCTATCCATGGGCAAAACACAAAAACAGAGATCCCAGTCAGGAGGTGCAGCCCATCCATTCTTTACTCAACAGATACTTACTGAGCATGTTCCAGCTACAAGGCAAGGAGATAATGACGAATAATTACAATTCATTCCCCTATCAGGTTCACAGTATGATGAAGGACACAGGCATATACACAAATAATTTCAAGACAGAAGGCCTAGACACAGAGATATGCCCACATACTACTGAAGTCCAGAAAAAAAATTAGCTTTACCTAAGAAAGTCAGGAAATATTTCTTAAAGCATAAAAGGCAAAGAAAGTCATCCCAGGAAACATGAGACCATTTTATATTTGAGTACTGTTTCCTGAAATGGGGGACAGCAGAGGGTATATACAGCAGTGGTTAGAGATATAAACCTGTGGAGGTAGGTTAATGCCAACTGTGAATGTTCTTATAAATCACAACAAAGAATTTGGACTTTAACCTATCAGTCAGGGAAGGTAATTTCAAAATGCTTAATGGGCTGGGGCAGATAAAGGAAATGAAAAAAAGCAGCCTGAGTAGAAACTATGGGACACTACGGAGTTTTTGTCTAAATGAGGCAGCTGCTACTTAATGGTAGCTCCTTCAGGCTGCCATCCAGAGATCCTGGCCCAGTGTTGCCTGATGTAATCTTTCAAGAGAAGCTAAACATGTTTTATGTATGATCTTATTTTTAATGTTTGCAAGAGTATATTTCAGCAAATTTAAGATGCCATCGATTACAGGGTACATCACTATTTTATGTACTAGAAAAAAAATAACCACCACTCATCAAACTGTGACACTCTGTCAATTTTAAGACATATCTTCCAATCAGAAATGCTAAAATGTGGGAGGGAAAATGTGCATCTTAGAATCAATGAAATATAGTAACACTCATTTTCTCAAAACACTGCATGGATTCAGTATGAGGCTACCAGATTGCAAACTCTGTTTAAGTCAAAGGAAGCCTGAGGGTAATCTGATTAGATTCAAGCTGTAGTAAATTCCCTTTGGGGACATCTGGTAATAAATTGAGAAAAAGCTGGCAATAGAAGACTAATGGGTGTGTCCCACTATAATCTAGGTGATAGATGATAAGGGCTGAATTAAAGCCAGAGCAGTGGGAATGAAGGAGGATGAAACAAACATCCAATAATTTTATGTAACAACCCTTACAAGTCTCAGATTGGGCATGGGGAGTGAGGGGGACATAGTCATTAAGGAGGATTCCAAGGTTTCTAGTTCAAAATAACAAATGGATTCATTGTTTATTCAACAATACTTACTGGGTATCTACCATGTGCCAGGAACTCTGCTAGGTGCTAGGAGTACAGTGGTAAACCAGAAAGACATGGTCCCTGCCTTCTTATAATTAACAGTTTAGGAGGTAATGTCATATATTGCAGTACAGTATTAAAGGGTACAAGAGTTGCACACAAAGAGAGACAATCATGTTTATGGTAGAGAAAAATAACAAGTTCAGTTAGGGGTGTGCTAGATTGGAGTGCCTCACTACTGAAATGTCTCATAGGCAGTAGAAGCCTGGGTTTAGAGTCCAGGAAATAAATCAGGTCTGGAGAGTCAGATTAAGGAAGCCATCAAGTTACCAATAATAGCTGAAGTGATTAGAGAAGATAAAACAGCCAGGGAGAGCTCAGAGGGTAAGAAGGCCATAGGAGCAAAAGCAGAACACTAGAGAAGAGAAACATTAAAGATAATGAGAAGAGGAAGCAGCAAACAATGAAGCCAACAAAAAAGCAATTTGGAAAGTAAGAGATTGAGGAGAAGGGGGATCTTTAAATCAAGGGAAACTCTCATTATCATGTAATCCACATCTACCTTTACCTATAATTCTGCACAGAAGTAGTTTATTTTGGCAATGTACATTCAGATTTTCAAAGTCTATGGGTATTTTGTATGAACTCCAAATAGGTTTATCAGAACTCCTCATTTAGAGAGCTATGATATTTTTAAGTATTGCCACAATCTGTTCCTTTATCTTGTAAGCACTTGGGTTTTATATGTATCTCAGTTTGACATCTAGCATATAAGTCAATGGCAAAGTGATGGTAATTCCTTATTTCTATTTTTTTTCTGCATGAGCTATAGTCTACCATTTCAGGACAAATGTAAAACAAATATATGTTGATGCAAGGACCTCTCATGTCAAAGTACTGGGCACTGGGCAAAATGGATCTAGGCACAGACAATGGAGGTGTCACATTATAAGACCATCATGAGGTTCTTGGCCCAGAGCCCTATAACAGGTGAGCCTGTGATGTGTGAAGATACTCTGTTCCTTCAGACTTACTCAGAAAGGCCCTCAGAATTCTCTAGTTTATAGGAGAGGAAAATCGGGCTTGGGTAGGTAGGTAACCTCCCCAAAATTAGTCTTGTGACTTGGTGACCAGTACTCTTCATTACATCAAGATGGCCTGACTCTATCCTGTACATATACATTAAAGTATAATAAACTTCATACATAAAACAAAGTCCACAAGAATTGGGCCAAACAACAAACCAAAGAGAGGCAAATTAACTTTCAACCTTATAGTCACATGACCTCACTCACTATATCCAGTCCATTAAGTGCTCTTACCCTTCCCTCTAGGTTTTATCAGTTCCACACAGGCTCAGAGAAAACAGACTCCTAGATCTTCATTTTGCTGATTGCTGAATCTTTCAGCCTGACCTGCAGGCTCAGGACACAATCCATCGTCACCCTTATAGGTCTTACTTACAGAGGTTTCCTAAGCTTCATCTGGAATCTTTCAGAGGTAGATTCTAGAATGATTCCTTAATAGGTTGTCTTGGCAACGACAATGTAAGATCCAAGTATGATAGTACCTGCTATTTGAAGGTGGGCAACACAACCCCAATGAGATAACCATTTCTTACTTATTAAAAGGTAGATTCTAGGTGCTTCAAGCTTTCTTTTGGCCACAACTGCCTTCCTATCGACTATTTGTGTGTTTATGAACATAGAAAATAAAGAACAATTTGTTTCTTAGAAGAATGTCAAAACTGTTAGCTAAAACGAGGCCTGGGAAAGATTCATGGCTTTCTTTCCAAAACCCTTTTTACTACTGTCTTAGATGAGACAGTAAGCTTATGTTGAAGGCTTTGGGAAAATTTTTAAAGCATTTTCTTCTGGAGCACTTATTCTTGTCTTGGTTTCATTCAACAAATATCTTTTGAGCATCTATTGCATGTTGGGTATGGCTCTATACCCTGAGGATACACCAATTAATTAAACTGACAAGTCCCTTCCCTCTTGAAATTTATAGCATGATAGGGAACGTGTATGTGTGTGTGTGTACTTATATATATATAATTGTCATAAAAATAAATGTGAAATTATAAAGGACAAGCATGTGTATTGTGAGATTAAGTCAGAAATCAAGCAAAGAGTTCTCTGAGGAAGTTCTCTTTAAACCTGACATATGAAGGATGAACAGGGATTAATCAGGTGAAGGTGTTGACAGAAGGATGGAGTCAAGTACACACTTAAGCTTAGGTTTCTGACCTAGAGTAGATAAATGGAGTCTATGATTTGGGGTCTTTCAAAGGAGAATCTAGGTTTAATAAGGTCTTACTTCACTGAAGTTGAAGTTCTTGTTTTTACCATTATTCAAAAAGTACATAATCTTAGTCAGGTATTGGGGCATATGCCTTTAATCCCAGCAACTCGGGAGGCTGAGGCAGGAGGCCAGCCTCAGCAATTTAGTGAGGTCCTAAGCAACTTAGTGAGACCCTGTCTCAAAATTAAAAAAAAAAAGAAAAGGGGGGGGGGCTGTGGATGTAGCTCAGTTGAACACCTCTAGGTTTAAACCCCATAAACCAAAAAAAGTACACAATCTGTGAGTCTTTTACAACTCATTTACATGAAACACTCTTAAAAAGTACTTTTTGCATTTCAATGTGCTTACAAATCACAGAATCCCAGGGCCAATTCTTAAAGGTTCTGATTCAGTAGGTCTGGGGTTGGTCCTGAACTGTATATGTAGCTCCCAGGTGATATGAAACATACTTTGGCACTCCTCTACAACCTAGTACAGGTTTTCATTTTGTTTGATCTTTATCAATTCATTCTTCCATGACTTTTTTTTTTTTTTTTTGGCAGTGCCAGACATTGAATCCAGGAGCCCTCTACCACTGAGCTATATCCCCAGCCTGGTTTGATGAATTTTGAAGTCAAACTATATTCTACAATGTTCTTGTGACTTTTATGGTCTTCACTCAGTAGTATCACCAAAAGAATGTGGTGATATACAAATAAAGCAAGGCCATAAGCTAAAGCTTTGAAACATTTGAAAAGAATGAGAGAAATAACTATTATAAGCAAACTAAGGTATTAGTAATAAAGCAAAATGTCATTAAATTACCTCAGTGAGGTGAACTGTTATTCTTACTCAGCGAAAAGGCTGACTTACAAAAAGAAAAGTAATATAAATTAATCTGAAGTAACTCATGATAATAAATTTTTATATGTTTAATGACTTTAACAAGTCAATAACAGCTATTTGTAATTAACACTTTCATTTTCTGATAAGGCTCTGGATTTTATATTATGTGAGATAAAAATCACCTCCCTTTCAAATCTGTACTGCCCAACACACCTATTGAAATGCCACGTTCCTGCTGGTGTGGCTACTTAAAAAGAACACTATGGAAACAAGTTGGTTAAAGATCCAAGATTTTTCTGGACTATTTTTCCTGAGAAGGTCATAAAGTTAATAAAGGGCCTATAGCAAAATATTGTCATTTTAAAAAATTAAAAATTAAATCCTCTGTGCACAGAAGAATAGGAAGATTATGAAAGGGAACCAGGCTAGGCTCCCTTGCAGTTGAGGGTGATCATGTGGCACAGTTCTGGTCATTGAGATATAACCAGAAATCTACTGCTGAGGCTTCCAGAAAAGCACTTTTCCTGATAAAAAGGAAAAAGTCTCGGCTGATAGGAGCCTTTTCCTCTTTGCCCTTCCTCCATTCTGCCTGGAAACAGGGCACAATCCTGGGAGGAGGGGCAGCCATCTTGTAAGCATTAGGAAAAAAAGCCTCACACTGAGAATGATAACAGGAAGATGAAAGGATAAGCCTGAGACATGGATAGCAAGGTGAAGCTGCTTATTTTCTGGCTTTATATCATGTGGAATAAAAAAACAATCCTCCATGTTAAGCTCCAGCTATTTCATTTATTGTATTATATGCAGCCAAACACATTCTCCAATCAATATACTTGTAAAGGGGTTTGAATGGTGCATGGCTCACAGTATTCAATACGTTAGTAGTAGTAGTTGTTATTTGGCCAACATTCTGCTTGCTAACCAGGTGGCCAGCAAATATTCCCTAAACCTCCTTGTAATAGAACCTCAATTTTCCTTTTTATAATTAACCATCTCCAGATTTTCAGGCATATGTTTTGCATGGGACTGACACCACTCCCTACTCTAAGTGTGGAGCCTGATTGACTTAAGTCAATTAGTATAGCGCACTTCCCAAGCAACAGTGATTGTTCAGGAATGGATACATCCTCTTCTAGCAAAAGAGCATTTGAGGGCCATGTAGCTAAAGATGGACAATGTGAGTGAATCTCAGGGCTCTTGATGGGAAAGAGACTCACCTATCTCCCTGAGTATGGTGCTATGAGCAACACTGTCCCTATGAGGAGAGCCCATCTAGAAGGTGAACTTGATACATAGAGAAGGGCAAACAAAGAGGTCAGGAAAATGGAGCTGAAGCTTTCTATCATAAATTTCTGGATCAAATCTTACCTTGGGAATTTTCAAACCAGATTTCTTTGAAACTAATTTTGTTAACTCAATTTGAGTGGGATCTTCTGTCACTTGCAACCAGAAGATTCCTTCTGATACTGTTAAATGAAAAAATAAGTAATTTTAACAAATGGACCACCTAGAGGGGAACTTTCCAAACTCTAGTCTAGTGCATCTGTTTAATAAAATCTATAGTCAAACAAAATATAAATTCATACCCAAATCATCTTTCCAAAAAAATAAAACAACATTAGCAGTGGTACATGTCTGCAATCCCAGTAACTCAGGAGCCTGATGCAAGAAGACTGCAAGTTTGAGGCCAGTCTCGGCACCTTATCAAGACACTGTCTCAAAGTAAAAAATAAAAAGGGTTGGGATGTAGCTCAGTGGTAAAGCACCACTGAGTTCATTCCCCAGTACCAAAAACAAAAAGAAAGAAAGAAAAAGAAGCAATATGGACCACAACCAATTTGCAATTGTGTGAATTCATTCAAATTTCTGTTCAAAAAAAAAAAGTCGGCAAGTTCAAAGTGTTTTGTTTTTTTGTAAACATGTCCCGGAGAACTTCATTAAGAATAGATGTGCATCTGGGTTTTAGAATGACTATTGGACCCAGAGGCTGATGCTGGAAACCTATGACTAATATTGAAATAATATTCACAGACAGTTGTCATGGCAGCCTGCTCATTCTGCACAAAATAGAACCCACTGCATTTTAACAGGATTTAGCAAAGAAAAGCTACTAGGCTGCAGACAGCCTCTGAGTTAAACAACCTACTAATTGGTTTTGATTTTATTATTGTACATAGCCTTCAAACTATACCCTAATTGTATCAAAAGGATCCCAAATACTTAAAAATCACTAATAAAAATACACATATGATTTTGGTTTAACACCTGCACTGCTCTTGAAATCTTTCCATCAGTCTACAGAGAACAGCTTAGAGGCAGGTCTGACAGTGTGCACAGTTGGAATCCACGCAGAAATCTAAATAAGACAGTAAGTGTTCTGGAAGTAGAGGAAGTAGCTCATTTCATTGGCTGCCATCAGATGTTGCCTTTTAAGTGGGGTGCTATAGAAGTGAGGAGTAACCAATTGTTCTGTGCGCATTTACATAGTCCTGGTGAAGCGACCTTAGAAAACTAGAGGCATCTCAAGACAGGTAAGGGAGAAAGGGGAGATGACAAGGTATTTTGAGCTGATCATTTTCTCTCTGGAGTGGCTATCTCTATAAAACCCAATCTCACTGAATAAGATGATGGGTGATTTTGAAGATTACAGATAGCTGGTCTTGAAAGAAACATCACACAGAGGCCTTCATTATGAGACAAGCCCCCTCTGCCATTTGCCTTCTTTCGAGCTTCTTCTTTAAGGGAAGTAAGACAAGGCCCTCATTAAAATCCAATACATCCTACATTAGGAAAGCCACATCAAGTCATTATCTTCCATTAAGATCTTAGAACAATTTATTCCTTAACTACATTCTTTAAACTTGAGATGGGACCATGTCATATCCTTTTTAAAAAACTCCCACACTGCCCAACACTATGATCCTAGATATTGCACGCATAGACTGGGACACAGAACAATCCTTCAGTAGTTGGAGGGCAGTTTAAAGACATTGTTAAAATGATGTAAGAGAGAGCTACAGGTGAAAAATGTGGAGAAGTTAAATCTATAAGGTTTGTATTTTCCCTCATATAACTGAAACTCCCACTAATCTGTGGTATTAAAAATTAGGGGGCTGGGGTTGTGACTCAGTGGTAGAGTGCTTGCCTAGCATGTGTGAGACACTGGGTTCGATTCTCAGCACCACATAAAAATAAGTAAATAAAATAGAGGTATTGTGTCCATCTCTAACTAAAAAAAATTTTTAATAAAATAAAAATTAGGAATTTTAACTAGGCATGGTGGTACATGCCTATAATCACAGCTATTTGGGAAGCTGGGGCATGAGGATAGCAAGTTGGAGATCAGCTTGGGCAACTTAGTGAGACCCTGTCTCAAAGTGAAAATGAAAAGGGCTAGGGATGTGCTCAGTGGTAGGGTGCTTGCCTAGCATGCTCAAGGCCCTGGGTTTGATTGATCCCCAGCATCACAAAAAAAGGGGGCAGAGCATTTCACATGCAACAAAGAATCTGACAGTAGGAAATCCAGATTCTTTCAGCCAAACTACATAGCTTTCTTCACAACTATCAACTCAAGGTCATAAAACAGCTAATCCACCTCTAGCACCACATGCACATGGTAGACAGAAAGTGAAGATTTATGGTCAAAATGGAACATACCACTTAAAGCAACTTCCTTAAATAGTATTGGAAGCCCACCTATTTACATACCTCCTATTGGACAGAATTGTGTCACACAGTCTCTCCTAACAGTAAGGGACCTGTTTTAGTGAGACATGTTGCAACATCAAATATAAGACAGGGGCTGGGGATATAGCTCAGTTGGTAGAGTGCTTGCCTTGCAAGCACAAGGCCCTGGGTTCAATCCCCAGCACACACACACACACAAACCACATAAGACTGCAGTGTAGTGCAGAGATTACACACAGCCTATGGTGCCAAATGGCCTGGGTATAAAACCCTGCTCTGATGCACACAGTGGCACATGCCTATAATCCTAGCTACTCATGAGGCTAAGACAGGAGGATTACAAATTCAAGGCTATGCTGGGCAACTTAGCAAGACTGACTCAAAAAAATAAAAGGGGTTAGGGATGTAGCTCAGTGGTAGAATGCCCCTGGGTTTCTTCCTCAGTATCACTAAAAAAAAAAAAAAAAAAAAAAAAAAAAGTCCTTTTTTACCCAGCTATGTGACTTAGTCAAGTTATCTAATTATTCTGTGCCTCATTTTTCTCACCTGTAAACTAAATATAACTGTACCTTTCTCATAGCATTCTTAGGAATGAAGAAATTAAAATAGGCCCTAATACAGAGCAAGCACTATACAAATGTTTGTTCTTCTTTTCATTACTGAGGAAAAGAATGCATACTGGATGTGCAACTAGCAGTATCTGCCAGAGATGTGTTGCCAACTCTTTAATTGTACCCATCCTGATTACTGTGCCACATATGATCAAATGTCTTGCTGTATTTGAGAACTGCTGGGAACCCAACACCTTATCCTACCAAAAGTAGCTATTCTTATGACCATCAACTGTATGCCCATTTACTAGGAACTGAAAATAATCAAAACTTTCATTTGTCTGAGCCAGGAGGACACCACTGTCAATCACTGTGCTGATGCTTATCCATTTTAGATACAGATCATTAGGACTTTCTGTTACAAGTGTCAGTAAACCCATTCCAGCTGGCCTAAGCAGAACTGGGAATATATTCCTCGAATAGCTGAAGGGTCAGTGGGTGCACTCACAGAATGACTTGGTTGAAGACTTAAATGATAGCACTCCATTGCTCTATTTCTCAACTCAAATCCCTTGGTATTGGCTTCATTCCCAGGCCTCAGAGGTAGTGGATATTTTCCATGCTTTATGGTCATCCACTAACTTCAAAACTTCTTCCCTATGTTTTGGTAATTCTTCTCATTTGACTCCTACCTCTTCAAAGTAGAAATAAGAAATCCACTTTTCCAGTCTCTCCTACAGCAAAGAGCACAGGCATTTAAACCACAAACTGCCTGAGATTGCAATTCAGAAGAGGGCAACATGAAGAAGAGGGGTTACAAAAGTCATATTCTGACGAGGTTAATGGCAGAGGTGTCCCAGTTTTCAGAGACAGCAGTAGTAAAGATTCTGCACTCCATCACTGATTGGAGTTGCTAAATCTATACTCAGAGGAGACAATAGTGGGCATCTGCCTTGGTGTAGTCCTTTAGTGAGATGTGGATATTGTTTCTGGCTTTAGAATCAAAAAGGCCTTTTCAGAGATCCTGGGAACCACCTAATATCCTTTAATAAACTCATTTTCTTCTTAAACTAGTAGGAGTATTGAAGCATTCTAGGTGAAATTATGCTAAACAACCCAAACTCTTAGTGGTTTACAATAATAGAAGTTTATTTTTCACTTCTATTTCATGGCCAGTGCAGGTGGGCTGCAGTTGTATGACACGTAGTCTTCCCACTAAACTCAGGCTAACCTGTCTCTGGGACACTGCTGGCCTCAGGGAATGGAAAAATAGAAGTAGTGAACCATACTGGTTCTTATATTTTAGCTGGTAAGTGACACACATCATTTTTGTCCACATTCAATTGGTCAAAGCAAGTCACTTGGTCAAGCTTATCAGTGCGGCAATGCTGTAAGAATCCTACATGGATGGAGTTACCATGAGGAATATAGTACATGCTTACCATGAAGCCCTGGATTCAATCCCCAGCACAACAAACAAACAAAAACAACAACAAAAACCTACTTTGAACAAAAGGGGTTCTGTTGCATACAATTAAGAGCACTGCCTAATACAATGCAAGATGGCAGCAGAACTTTCAGGTCTCTGGATCATATCACATTCAAGTACAGGTTGAAGAAGAAAATGTCTCTTCTCAGGAATTCATGCAAAAGTCCCAGGCTTAGCTACAATTGGAACTGATTGACCTGGCTTGAGTCACCCCCCAATACTGACAAATATACTCAAGATGCATTTACTAAGAACTTAGTATATGCTAGTAACTATTTAGGCTTTCTGGACTATAGCAGCAAACAAAACCAAACCCATGTTCTCATGGACCTTTCATTCTAGTTGAGGATGATGGAGAGAGACAATCAATAAAAGAAATAAGTAAACATCTAGAAATTCAGTTGGTGCTATGTGCTGCAGAGAAAAATAAGTAGGAAAGGAACATACTAAGTTTCTAGGGTGAATGGAAAGGGATAATAGCAATTTTAAAGGAAATCAGGAAAGGCTCCACTGAGAAGTTATTTGGGTAAATACTTGAATGAGGTGAGAGAACAAATAATGGGGTGATCTAAGGGAAGAATATTCAAGTTTGGGGAAATAGTAGGCATAAAGGCCCAGAGGCAGGAGAGGCCTAGTTTATTTGAAGAACAACAAGCAGGCAAAGGTGGCTGGAATGGAATAAAAGAAAAGGCAGAGTAATAGGATATATAATTAGAGGGGTAAAGGGTGAGGAGTTCAGATCAGGTAGGGCCTTGAAGGCCACTGTAAGGCTTTGGCTTTTATTCTATTAAGATGGGGAGCAAGTGAAGGGTTTTTGAGCAGAGGACTGACAAGATTTTACTTGGGTTTTAAAAGGATACTCTGGCTACTATGTGAATAGTCTGTAGGAAGAAAAGTACAGAGGTTGGGCAGCCAGGATATGGGACTATTGGCAATGATCCAGGCAAAATGTGATAGTGGCTCTGATTGAGATGATAGCAAGGGAGATGATAGATTCTAGATGGATTTGGAAGATGAAACCAGTATGATTTGCTAATGAGATTATATCTGGGGTATGAGAAAAAGAAAAGAATCTAGTATGATTCTAATGTTTAGGTGTAAATAACTGAAAAGGTGAAGTTGCCATTATCTGAGATAAGGAAGTCTGAAAGAGAAGCAGATTTAGAGGGTAGAGATCAGGAGTTTAGATGTAGACATAATGGGTTTATGATGCCTATTAGACAACTAAATGGAGATATTAAACATGCAGGTTTGGAGTTTGGAGAAAAGTCTAGACTAGAGATATACATTTGGAATCATCTAGGTTATAGATGGTATTTAAAGCCATTATATCAAATGACATCATCAGGATGATAAGAATGAAGCCTAAGGAAAATAGCCATGTTTAAAGGACAAAGAGAGAAAAGTGTTTCAAAAATAAGGGGATTGACTGAAATGCTGCTAATACTCTGGTATGGTGGTGAATACCTATAATCCCAACAACTCAGGAGACTGAGGCAGGAGGATCACAAATTGGAGGACAGCTTCAGCAACTTAGCTAGACCCCTTCTCAAAATAAAAAATAAAATTGACTGGGGATGTAGCTCAGTGGTGGAATAACCCTGGGCTCAATCCCCAATATCACGAGAGAGAGAAGAGAAAAGAAAAGAAAAGAAAAGAAAAGAAAAGAAAAGAAAAGAAGAGTAGAAAAAAAAGAAAAGAAAAGGATAAAAGCTACTATTAGATCAAATAAGATGATGATAAAGAGCTGGACCCAGTGATGCACACCTGTAATTCCAGCAATTTGGGAGGCTGAGGCAGGAGGATCACAGATCCAAAGCCAGTCTCAGCAAAAGTGAGGCACTAAGCAACTCAGTGAGACTGTCTCTAAATAAAATAGAAAATAGGGCTGGGGATGTGGCTCAGTGGCCAAGTGCCCCTTCCCCAGTATCCAACCCCCCCCCCAAAAAAAAAAAGATGAAGGACTATTCTACTACTCTGTGTAGCAATTTGGAAGTCCCTGGTGATATGAACTAGAGGAATTCTGATGGACTGGTACAAGACAATGCAGGGAACAGAAATGAAAAGAGCACCAAAAACAAACAGCAGATTTTTCCTATAAAAGAGAGCAGAGAAACAGAAATAGCTAGAGGCAGAATGGGATTAAGAGATTACTTGTTTAAATGATGGGAGAAATTACTGCAGGTCTGTGTGCTGACTGGAGTGATCCAATATTTGTGGGGAATGGAGATAATGATATATAGAAGAGTGGGAAATTGTAGTGAATTCCTAGAGTTTGCAAGAGCAGGTGGGCCAGCGCAGAGCCTAGGAGTGCAAATAATCCAATTAGAACAGGGTTTCTCAACTGTGTGCTGCTGACATTTGAGGCCAGGTCATTCTTTGTTGTGGGGAGCTCTTCTGTGCATTGCAGGATATAAAGTAGTGTCCTTGGTTTTTATCCACTAGAAGCCAATAGCACCCCCTCCAAGTCACAATAAACAAAAGTGTCTCTAGGCATTGCCAAATAGCCCCCACAAGATTTTGCTCCCTGCAGGGAACATTTTGGGTTGTCACAACTGGGTGTTTGTATGTGGGGTGCTACAGGTATTTAGCCAGAGATGCTGCAACACTCCTACGATACATAGGACAGCCCACACAATGGGATTACCCAGTCACAACCCACAGGACTGTGATGGAGAAGCCCTGAACTGGAGGAAGAAGAGAAGTGTGAGGCCACAGACACTGGCAGGTGGGTTTCTGTTGAAGTTCTCTTCTGATTGCTTCCATTTTTCTTTTATCCACTGAAATAGAAAGCAAGGTAATAAGCTAGAACCAGGTTGAGGGAGGAGGTACAGGAGGTTGAGGGAGAAGATATAAAACTATTCTGTAGGAGGTAAAAAATAAATGGCCAAGAGAAGTGGTCATGATACTGGGCTGCAGGGCTCACCTGAGGCAAGTAGTGGTGAATTTGATGTGAAACCAGTCAGCCTGGATGTGGATTTTTCTTGGGCTATATATATTGAGAGACATAGAAAGGAGAGAGTTTCATTTAACAGATTGTGATTTCGCCAGAAAGCAATGAAGGGGCAAACAAGTGTGTGATAAAAATGACCACAGAATTTGAGCTGAGTAAGAAGACAGAGAGAGATATAGAGGGAACTGTGAAAAGATAGGTGGCAAAAATCAACAAATAGACTGGGGATGTAGCTCAGTGGTAGAGTGCTTGTCTAGTATGCAATAAGCCCCAATTTCCATCCTTGGTACTGCAAGAAACAAACACACACTCAAATGTCTATCACAATAGGGCAGTTGCAAGGTGTTTTGAATATAATGAGCTGAAAAAGAAAGTGAGCTCTGCCAGACTAAGGTAATGACTCACTTTCCCTAGTAATACAAATACTCATTGAAGGATTGAGTACACCAGTTTCTAAATGATATCAGGTAAACTAGGTTTCTTAACCAAACTCAATGTTTGGTTTCTTTGGTCAAGTTACCCTCCATCAGTGAAGCCAAACACTGATGAAACAACACTAAACATCTGAGAAATCAGAGAATTCAAAAAGTTTGAAGCCGCTTCTAGTCTTTACGTATTAGTTTGCTTACATATTTTTCTTATACTTGTTCAAATGCATGAGGGTATACCTGGGGGTGTCAGGCCTTACAAATCTGACTGAAGTGCCAGGCAAAACTGTGGCCCATCTGAGGCATTATCCCTCTTGATGGTTTCAAGGTGAAAGTCATCAATAGTTGTTTCTAACAGGCTTATGATTCCTACTTTTGAGGATTTTGTATAAAATTGCAAAAGATAAAAAAACCAAAGATATCCATTGCCTTGCTAGCATTCATACAAAATATAACAAAAGACCAATGCCACATGTAGCCTTTATAGGCTTGGGCCTTGCACAATCAGGTATTAGTAGGCTTAATATAAACCCAGGCCTACCACTCACCAGCTGAGAGGTAACAGGCAAGGCATTCCAACTCTTCAACATCAACTTCTTAGTTGAAAAACGGTGATAGTAATACTTACCGTGGTTACCTTACAGGGCTACAGGCCAGGAATGTAAGTGAAAGTGCTTTGTAAGCTATATTGTACTTTCCTAATACTGGACATTGTGACTACACCTTGAGAGGGGCAGGAAGAATGGACTAAAGCCTCCCTTCTGGTCATCTTGGAGAAAAGGAACGAAAGTTTTTTTGTTTTCTTTTTTACTAAAAGCAGAAACGTGTTGAATGCATTAGAGGGGTAGCAGCTTCTTTTCGACATGGATTTTAAGTATGGGAACTTGGCCAAAGCTTGCACTTGGCAGACCACCCTTTTAGCCAAGGGCAGACATTAAGCTAAAGGGAGAGCAAAGTATTCTCTAGAGACACAAACCAAAACACAACAGGTAACAATCTTAGGGCCATTTCTTGACAACCTTGTTTTGGACTGATAGGAGTTTGGAAACAGGACAAACTCATCGAGTTTCCCAGCAGTCATTACAGTTCATTGACTAGGAGGAAACAAGGAACTTTTATGAATTCATTCTCCTGCTAGTGGCTAGCCACTCACGGTCATCTCAAGACTCACAATCTAGGCAACAAGTGCTCAAGAGGCCTCCTGAAATGTACCAACAAACAGGAAGATTGGAAGGGGACCTTGTGATGAATATTATAGGAAACTAAGGACACAGGAAACTGAGTACTAGATAAACCCAGGCATTGGCTGCAAGCGTGCCTCTGATTAGTTCTATGGGGGAAAAATTCACAGGGCAAATAACTGCCTCCATTTCTCTACCTGGAAAATGAGGATAACATTTAGAGCCAGAGGGGAAAATGGCATTGTCTACTCCAATCCTTGTATTTCACAGAGGAAAAGACTGAGAATTGGAAGGTGAACTGGCTAGCTGAAGATAATATAGCTGGTGAGTAGGCACAACAGGACTAAAGTCCAGATTATGACCCCCACTTTAGTGTTCATTCCACCCACCTGTCTCTTTCAGGGGCTTTCTCAGGAAAACAGGAGTTGGTTGAAGGGAACTGCTTTCCTATAATCAGTATCCTTTACTTTATCATCCTGCCAGCCTCAGTGGAAGACGCCAGGGAAAAAGGACAACTGCCACTGCAGCTCAAATTCACCTGGATGCTTAAGATGCTCCCCCACCCATGTTTTTTAGTGGGTTTTCAAGCTTGAAGATGGAGAACAATCGTACGATGGTGGTGATGATCCATCCAGAAGCCCTGGAGAAGGTAAAATCGCACTAACAATGAAAAACAAGAATGAGAGCATGTGGGAAACCACGTGGGAGCCCTCTGTGGTGAAGGATCACAGCATCTTACCAGGACCACAGTTCTAGAAACAGCTGCAGGGTCAGGAACTGCAATCTGTGCAATTCCACAAGACCCCCACGCTGGATTTAATGCTTCATTGTCACCGTTTGAAAATCTTCATAACTTATGAAAACGGAACCTGGCATTTTCATCTTGCACTGGGCGCCTGAAATTATGTGGCCGGTGCTACTTCCTCTGGGACAGCCACAAAAGGTGGCCTGTCTACACCAGCACCACCCCTGGCCCTACCCAAAAGAGACCAAAGGAAGGCCTGCAACTTCCATCCCCTCCATGGCTTCAGAAGGGGAAGAATGCTGGGAAAAGGTCAGAGGACAGTAACATGCCTGTACCCTCGGGCAAGAGGCCCACTAACCAGTGGCCTTTTCCAGCCCAGGCTCGATAGATGCCATCATAAAAATGGCGCCCCACCCCAAGCCCCGCGCTGCCTGAATCTTTAGTTCAAAGGGATGCTCCTGTCCTCCCTACTCCAGCCTCGGTGCCTCCAAAGCTGCCAGCAGCGGCAACGTTCTGACTTCTGACGGGGCAAGTCTGTCGGGTCACCCAAGCTCAGTTTGCCTGTAGGTAAAATGGGAAAGTACCAGTCCCTTACGAGTCCAGCGAAGCTGCCAGAAGGAACAGTGCCCCAGCGGGGCGCACTTCTGCCCGTCGGACCACCTCACCGAGTCTTCGGCTGAGGGAAAGTTTGGGGGCAGATAATTAGGGGGCCAGCGTTCTCGGCCAGGAGGGGACCGAGTCCCGGCTCAACCCTGGTTAAAGGCAGCCAAAAGTCTGAGGTATTGAGTGAGTGAAGCAGCTCAAACTCCGAAGCCGCCGGCGAAGATCCAGGCGCGAATCTTGTGCCTCCGGGGCGGGACCACGGCAGAGGGGCGGGGTTCCGGGGGAGGTGCTGGGTCTGATGTGACTCTATGAATAGACAACTAACAGACGCAGCCTCCGTGGAGGTTCCATAGTGTAGTGGTTATCACGTCTGCTTTACACGCAGAAGGTCCTGGGTTCGAGCCCCAGTGGAACCATAACTAGTAAGAAGTTTCTTTTTTTTTTTTTTTCTTATTTCACTGTCCATTGAGCGTCCTGGCTAAAAAGACAAAACAAAGTAACAAAACAATAAAAAGTGTTTTTCTTTCGTTTCTTTTTTTTTTGTTGTTTAAAATTCTTTTGACATCCTTTTCTCACAGAAGCGAAATGACAACACCTCCTATTCCTCAAGGTCGGGCTATCGCCAGACCTGCCAAGGATGAAGGCGGCGTGGACCCCTGGTCTCTGCCGGACCCTGCTCGACCTGTCCCGGTACTCCCGGGGGCGCGCCTGCCCTTTCCCTGGAGCTAGGACAAGTCAACTCCCCACAAAACCTACAACTAAAATGTGTCAGTAAAGCAGCGATTTGACTGCGGTTGACTTATTAAAGGTTGATCATGATTATGATTGAAGGTTTAATATTTCAGTCAACTTGAAAATACAGAAAAGGGGACAATATAGTCCTTTTCTTTTTAATATAGCAGTGGGGTTGATGGAATAGACATTCATCTGTTTAAAGAATCCATACACAGTATAGAATAAATGTCAGTCTTATAGACATCCAATAAGTGCCCGACTGAATGACCAAACATTTGCCTAGTTGCTTTCCTGCTCCTCTCTACTATTTCATTTCAGTTTCGATTATGGGGTGGGGAGAGGTTTTGGGGGTTGGTTTGTTTGTTTAATTTTGGACTTTCTCATCTTTAACGAAAGGAACAAGGGAAAGGTGTCTGGGGCCCTGGGTACTGAGAGTGTGGTCCACAGGTGGGATGGTGATGGCAAAGAACTAAAAGGGGAAGGGAAAGCTGTATATTTCTCAGCATTTTTCCACATAGTGTTGCTTATACAGTATATAAATTCATAACTTTTGTAATTTGAGAGTATAACATGGGGCTGGGGTTGTGGCTCAGTGGTAGAGAGCTTGCTTAGCACCCGTGAGGCACTGGGTTTGATCCTCAGCACCACATAAAAATAAATAAAGGTCCATCTACAACTAAAAAAAAACAAATATAACATGATTTTCCTATCAACTTAATTCTCCTTAAAAAATCATCTTAACCATTAAGTGTACAGTTTTTATATGTATTATTCACATTTGTATGTTAAGCCTTTTCACATTGTTGTGAAACAGATCTCCAGCACTTTTTCACTTTGCAAAACTGAAGCTCTATACCCATCAATCAACCACTCCCTTTTTCCTTCCATCAATTTTTTAGTGGGGCTGGGGAATATGAACCCTGGGCTAAACACACATTCTTACCATTAGCCACACCTCTAACTCCCTATCAACCCTATTCTTAATGGCTATGTAATAAGGATAGGAAAGTATGACAGGCACTGTTCTACGTGTTCTGTTTTGTTTTGCTGTACTGGGTATCAAATCTAGGGATTTGCATATGCTATAGCAAAGCCCTAGCACTGGCCCACCAAGCTAACTCATCTATTCTAAGTACTTTGTGTATATCATCACTCCCCACTACCACCAATACTGGGAATTGAACCCAGGGGCACTCTACCACTGAGTTATATCCCAGTCTTTTTATTTTGAAACAGCATCTCACTAAGCTGCTGAAACTGGCCTAAAACTTGTGATTCTCCTGCCTCAGCCTCCTGAGTAGCTAGAATTACAAGTGAACACCACTGGATATTATTCCATTTAAGCAAAAAAAAAAAAAAATGTATGAATGAGGCATTATTATCATCATACAGATGAGAAATTTGCCCGGAGTTCACACCACAGCAAATGGAAGAACTGGGATTTGCACCCAGTCTAGCTTGGAAATCCATGTTCTTAACTCTCCCCAGTTTCAATGCCTTTCCTAATTTGCTTAACCAGTCCCCTAACCTTGCACATTTTGATTGTTTGCAATTTCTATAAGTAACGCAGCATTGCACATCTTTGTGTGTAACTGCCTCCACCACCAAATTTAGTATTTTCCTGAGTGAATAGTATGAGCGTGACGCCAAGTTGCTTTATGAGAGGGAAATCTGTGGCATTTTCATACCATTCAAGAAAGTTAGTACTTATTTGGCAGGAAATTGCTCAAGGTCACCCACTAGAAGATAATAGCAGAGAACCGATTAAGAGGTGAGTCTTAGGATTCTAGTTTCTATTTCGCTCCATTCCTTCCCTTACATTTAAAGATAGAATAAAATCAGTATCTTCCTTGTTAAACCAACCTCAGTTGACAGTATTGAGACTTCCTTGTTGAGGCAGATAACTATGTGGGTTAACTTGATGGGACTCGGCCAAAACCTAAGAACTAAATGGAATAAGATGCTTAATGAGGCTGGTGCTCAAGTTAATCTCCTGCTCCTGGGCAAGCTCCCCACTTCAGTAACGTAGAGCTGCCGCCAAGGACGAGGGAAAAATGCCACGCAAGATAGAAGGCTTCTTGTTACTACTTCTCTTTGGCTATGAAGGTATGTGTTATTCAGCCATTGGCATACTTAATGAGACATAATAATACCATTTAATTTATAATATAGTTGATAAATAGAAATACAACCTGAATAATGCAAAAATCACTAATTAGCACGTTAATTAAGGTGTTTTAATGAACAACAGTTGTCTTTGTGTCATTGTCCTGCACTGGCTTGCTTTTTTTTTTTTTTTTTTTTTTTTTTTTTTGTTTTTAGGGACTTGAACCTAGTGGTGCTTTGCCACTGAGCTATATCCCCAGCCCTTTGTACTTTTTATTTTGAGACAGTCTCCCTAAATTACCGAGGCTGGCCTCAAACTTGCCATCTTCCTGCCTCAGCTTTCCAAATTGCTGGGATTATAGACATGTGCCACCATGCCCAGCTGGCCACTGGCTATCTGGTTCTGAGAGGATCCTTCTAAAGTTCGAAGGATGTTTAAAATTCAACAGAAGGAAGAAAGGGTCTCAGAAATCGTATAAAGTGGCTACAAATTGTAATAACAAATGAGAAAGCATGCTCTATTCTAGAATAGTTTTAGGAATCAAAGTTAAGGTGATTGTAGAATTTTAATCTTCCAAACTGGTATGCTAGGGAAGAGGAGGATGCTATTAATAATTCTGCTGGGACAACAGGTGTAAACCAGGACTGTCCCGGGCAAATTGGGACGTAAGGTCACCCTAGTTTAAATATGGATTAACATAACACGCCAAGTACCACCGGAATCTAATAAAAAGCATAATCCAACTGAGAGGAAACTCCGAAGACTCAGTACACTTTGTCATTTAAAAATTTCTAAATGTAGCCCTGACCGGAGTGACATGCTTAAATAAGAAAAAACTGAAGTCAAGTCTCTAAAATGTCATCCAATTGAACTTTTAAATCAAATCCTCTTGCAGTCTTAGAAATAATACTCTCACATGTCTCTCAGTTCTGAAGTATCCATCCCTTCAGAACTCCTTGGTTCATTTGGATAATAGAAATTGAACACCTTTTTTGTAGTCATTGTGTATTTGTGAGTTTTATAGGAAAGAAATAAAGAGGGCAGAGAGGAGGAGCTTCCTCTACTCTCCAATTGACCTGGTAGACAGACAAGATAAAACACACAAGTAGCATCAGGATTCCTGGTTGACATCATTTCCTTCCTACTCTTTCACTGTATTTTATTGATAGAGTATCCACTTTCATGAATCCCCAGTCTTGTGACTCTGATTTAGTCACATTTCTCAGTATTTGGAAAGACTTGAGAAGACATAATCCCAAAGTCATTTTGCAAACCACAAGATATATTTCTAAGTAGAGATTGTTTTGACCAATTTTCTCTTGTTGGGGTTTTTCCCCTTTGCAATTCAAAGGCAGCAACTTGTTCCAATAACTTTCGATTCCTAGCATAAAACCCAGGGCTTTGTGCGTGCAAGGCAAGCACTCTACCACTGAGCTACATTCCCGTTGTCCCAGTAATTCTTAATGCTTTAAGATGCTTTGGGGATTTTGTTGTTTTTCCTTTACTCCTCGCTCTTTGCCCAACAAGATCTAAGTAGAGTCAAGGCTTAGATCCAAATACTCAGGATTCTCAGACATCTACAGGGCTCACCCTTAGATTTCTCCTTTTCATGGTTGGCATTGAGATTCATTCATTCCTTTGTTTCTCTGTCCAAGAACCCAGGCTTGAGTATGTGCTGTGGGGCAAACATTTTGAAAGAACTTGACATGCAGGACTGATCCTGTTGCTTTCACAGTGCTGAGTCTGGCAATCCTGCTCCATGACCCCCAAATGGGAAGAATTCCTCTAAAAGTTTACCAATGCATTTTAAAATTAGGCCTGGATATCAATAAAACAGGAAGCACGAGGATAGCACCCTCTCTCGTTTTATAGCTTACCAATTTTTGCTCATGGCTGGGAAATTCCAGAAAGATCCAGAAAGAGTAGAGATACCATCGGTCCAGGTGGATGGGAATGTGGTCAGGTGGGAAGTCTTGGGGAACTTAAATGTACTTACCCACCTAACCCAGGCCCTCCATCCTCACACCACCTGGAAGGAAACCAGCCAGCCAAAAATGGCCAGGTTGGCTTGGCAACCTCCTGCTTGCTCTACCATGAGCCAGAGGGATGCTCCAGAAGACAGAAAAAAACACAGGACACAATCACTGTACTAAATCAGTTTATGATCCAGACGGAGACATGGCCAACACACATGGGAAAGATGCATTTCATTGCATGACTGGGAACCTGAAGACAAAGGTCTAATGTACTCTTTACCCTGTCTGTTCTTCCACTGTGGTGGCTCCAATTTATTTTTTTTTTTTTTTTTTTTTGGCTGTGCTGGGGATTGAACCCAGGGCCTTGTGCTTGCAACTGAGCTACATCCCCAGCCCCTGTGGTGGCTTCTTTATTCAGTGAAATGAGGTAAATGGACTGACTTTGCTTATGCACTGGAAGTTCATTTGGGAATGCACACCTCTTCATAGTAAGGTCCCATCTGTATCACAGAACTGTCAAGATTCTTTTTATCTTCCATTGCGCATTTTGGATTCTATGCCAATATGATTCTCAAAACATCTATCCTATTAAAATACATTAGTCCATGACTTGGTCATGTTTATTGTATAAAAACAACAACAAAGCTGTCCAGCCCCATCTTCCACATGAATGTGTCCCCTTTGCTGGTGTGCCAGCCATCAGGGATTGCAGATTTTTGTGAAAAGCAGGTTTATTGAGATGGAATTTGCATACCATTAAAGTCATCCTTTAATAGGGTGCAATTGAATCATTTTTAATATGTTGACAGATTTGTGGCACACACAATCTGATTTTAGAGCATTTTCATCACCCCAAACATTAACCAATCACTCCCCAGTCTCCCCAACTTCCCCCAGCCCTGAGCAACCAGAAATCTAGTGTCTCTATAGATTTGCCTCTTTGGCCATAACATTAAAATGGAATTGTGCGACATGTGGTCTTTTTTCTTTTGCTTAGCATATGTCTTTGAGGCTCATATGTGTTGAAGCATGAACAATAATAGAATTACATATGAATATGCCTATTGTTGAATATAGTAACACATTCACACCAGGAGCAATTGCCTTCTTTCTTCTTCCCAAGAGAAACATTACTGCAGCCTATTGTGTTTCTCCTGTGTCTTATTCTTGTTTCTCAAGTAGATTAGAAACTGGTTGCACGGTTTTTTATCATTCAGTTTAATGCTTTTCTCCTTCGCTTCACCTGTTGCCATGGGAAAGGATGCACTGTATTCAGTGATACCCAATCAAAGAAACTAAAATAGTCTATGTGTGTCTCTAACACACTCTTTTCTTTTGCAAGGGATTTTTGGAGAACTAGGCATGCCTTCCTTGAATTTTCTCGCTGTGGGAATAAGGCTTTGCAACTACATAATCAAAATCTTTTACTATATTCCTTTTAAAGGCTGATTTTTTTTTTCTCATTCCAACAATGTTACTTTCTGGTATGATAATTGTTATAGTCAAAAAATATTTTTGCTCTTGTTCTTTAGCTTTTTCTTTCTTTCTTTGTGATTAAATCACTTAGGGGGACTGCAGCAGCCATGTTGCTGCTCCCTTGGTGACAACATTTCCTGTAAAATGCTTGTTGTTCCTTCTTTTTCTATTCACTTCCGTAAGAATCTGGCACCTCAGCATCCCATGCTGCCTACAGACAAATGCTTTCTGGGGAGGGGACCCTGGGAGTAAAGAAAGGCAAGAAACCAGCCCCAAACCTGCTGGCGCAGGAATTGACTTTGCAGGCGTCTTCCTCTCCACAGGTAGACTGAAGCTGAGTCCCCACAAACACCTGTTTTCCTTTTTGCCTTTGGCTTCATTTCTGCAAAATGTGGAAACTGCTCCAGGACCTACCAATGATCATGGAGGAATACAAGTCCCTGAAAGCCATATTGCTAAGTCTCATTTGAAGCCTGGGTTTATTCAACTGTAGCTGATAGACCCTCTTCAGTGACAGATGTGGCCTCTGAAATTGATTTAGTTATTAAAGCCACAACATCAGTGACCAACACCCTTCACCTTTGGTCCCCCCAAAAGAGAGTCTTGATCTCTCTTCTCTTTTTTTTTTTGCAGGGGGGACCAGGGATGGAACCTAGGGGTGCTTAACCACTGAGCCAGCCCTGTTTTTTTATTTTGAGAGTGGGTCTTGCTAAGTTGTTCAGGATCTTGCTAAATTGCTGAGGTTGGCTTTGAAACTTGCAATCCTCCTGCCTCAGCCTCCCAAACCCCTGGATTACAGAGCCATTGGGATTACAGGTGTGCACCAGCACACCCAGCCGTGCCCAGCATTTCTTGAGGATCAGGGTAGAGTGGAGTACCTCCTGGATTCACAACCCCAGCTCAACCAGATGCTAATTGCTCACTTACTCTGTATTTGTTGATGACCAAGGACAGGACTGAGGTTATGCGCTTGTGTAGACATTAACTCTGAAGAGAACAGAGCACCTCCCTGCCTTTCTGTGCTTCCCCCTGAGCTCCAAAACCTTGTATCTAGCTGTTCACTCAATCTTAACATTTGGGTGTTCCTTAGGCTTCTCAGCTTTACTGTGTCCCAAATGAGGCAGCATCCTCTACCCCATCCTCCCCAAATCCCTGTCCCTCCTGGAATATCCTCCCCTTTAGTAAACTGCATCTCTATGGTCCCATTGCTCGGGCCTCAAGCTTCTCTTTCTTTCCCACTGCACATATAATCTATCAGCAAATCCTATTGACACAATGTTCTAAATACAGTCAGCAGCTGGCCACTTCTTATCACCTCTGTTGCCACTTCCATGGATCAAGCCACCATAAGCTCTGACCTGGAGGACTGTACTTGCCTCACAACTGGTCTTGTTTCTACCCTTAACCCAACCAGTCTGGTCTACAACATGGTGCTAAAGGAAGCCTTTGAACCCAGAGTCAGTCATGTGCCTCCTCTCCCTAAATCCCTCCAGTGTCTCACTCAGGCTAAATGCCTAAGTCCTCCATCACATGGTCCACGTGGCCCTGCACAAACTGCACTGCCCGCCCCCTCCTTGGCCCTTCCCTGAACTCATCTCCTAAAACTTCCTACGCTCTGGTTTCAACCTCAGGATCCCCCCGTTCTTTCCAGAACATACTAAACATATACCCACCTCAAAGGCTTTGCACTTGCTCTTCCTCTGTCCCGAATGCTTTGCCCACAGGCATCCCACCTCTTCAGGTCTTTGCTCCAACATTACCTTTCAGTGAGGGCTTCTCTAAGCCAGAGTGCCAGCCCCTGTCCTTCCACTTCCCTGCTTGATTTTTCTCCATAGTAGTCATCACTACTATACATGCTATGTATTTTATTTGTTGGTTCCTTCATTAATCCATCCCCTCCAACACACACACACTACAAGGCAGGTGCTATATGAGTACAGGTGTTTTTTCCTCTTCTATTCTACCATATTCCTGGGCCTGGAATATAGCAGACACTCATTGAATATTAGCTTTATGAATGAATGCTTTGGAGTAGGTCATTATCAGTTATCTTTTATATCAAATTCTATAAACATACAGGGGCTTATATAAACCTGTGAACAAGATGGGAACAAAGGCCAGAATAAGGGCTGAGTTGGGGGACAGGAAAGGGGATAAGCTGGCAGAGAGAGAAGTTGCTGGGGGAAGAGGGAATTTGAGGCAAAAAAAAAAAAATTCTGTCGGGCGTGGTGGTGTGTGTCTATAATCCCAAGGATTCGGGAGGCTGAGGCAGGAGGATTGCAAGTTCAAAGCCAGTCTCAGCAAAAGCGAGACCCTAAGCAACTCAGTGAGACCCTGTCTCTAAAGAAAATACAAAATAGGGCTGGGGATGTGGCTCAGTGGTTGAGTGCCCCCTAGTTCAATCCCTGGTACCAAAAGAAAAAAAGAAAGAAAAAAGAATTCTATGAACAAGGGCATCAAGCACAGAGCGCAGAAGATAAATTTGTAGATGTGTTTTTATGTTCATTTTAGGGATGAAGAAATGGAGAGATACTACTGAATATCAGAGGTGGCACTCAGACCTGGGCAGGGCGACCCACCAAAGGGTTTGAAATTTATTATGTCACAGTGGCATCAAGGATAGATGAGGCAGCAGCTGTTGTTAGCAGCAAGAGTACCCAGGGGAGCCAGGTGTGGTGGTACACACCTCGCATCCCAGGGGGCGCAGTGGCTTGGGAGGCTGAGGCAGGAGATTGCAACTTTAAAACCAGCCTCAGCAATTTAGCGAGGCGCTAAGTAACTCAGAGAGACCCTGTCTCTAAAAAAATAAATTGGGCTGCAGATGTGTCTCAGTGATGGAGTGCCTGTGAGTTCAATCCCTGGTACCTACAAAACAAAACAAAAAATCTTTCTCCACTGGGCACAGTGTGCATGCCTATAATCCCAGCAATTCAGGACACTGAAGCAGGAGAATCACAAGTTGGAGGCCATCCTTGGCAACTCAGTAAAGCCCTCAGCAATCTAGCAAGACCCTGTCTTGAAATAAAAGGGCTGGGGATATATCTCAGTGGTAAAGCATCCCTGAGTTCAGTCCCCAGAACAACAACAACAAATCCTCATTGAGGTATAACATAAACACAAACAAGTACACATAAATGTACAGCTGAGTGAATTTTCACCACTGAGCACACCCATGGAACAAGCAACCAGGTCAAGTAACAGATGTTGACCAGCCCCCCAGTGAGCTTCCTCCCCGCCACTGCCAGCCCCAAGTACAACCAGTATCCTAATATCTAATGGCATGGATTATTTTTGCCTGTTCTTACATTTTTTAAAATATATATATATATATTTTTTTAGATGTCAATGGACCTTTATTTTATTTATTTATATGTGGTGCTGAGAATCAAACCCAGTGCCTCACATTGTGCAAGTGCTCTACCATTGAGCCACAACCCCGGCCCCTGTTCTTATACTTTTAAAAATAGATTCACATGGTGTATCTGCTTCAGCATCTGACTTTTAACTCAAGTGTGAGATGTATCC
Organism: Glaucomys volans; assembly: GCA_020662805.1. Classification (NCBI taxonomy): domain Eukaryota; kingdom Metazoa; phylum Chordata; class Mammalia; order Rodentia; family Sciuridae; genus Glaucomys; species Glaucomys volans. The sequence goes on from JAJEJO010049825.1 coordinate 1,058,834, forward strand.
ATATTGTATCATGTAGTCACAGAGTCTCAATTTTCATTGTAGTATAGTATTCCATTGTATGAATATACCATGATGTATTCACTCTACTCTTGATGGATATATGAGTTTATCCAGCTTGGGGTAATACAAATAACTGCTACGAATCGTCTTGTACATCCTTTTGGTTTTCTGGAGAATATATGTATACCTTTCCGGTTAGGAGCTGAATCACTGGGATATAGTGAACATACATGTTCAGCTTTAAATTGCCAAACTGAGCTGGGTGCGGTGGTGCACGTCTGTAATCTCAGTGGCTCAGGAGGCTGAGGCAGGAGGATTGCGAATTCAAAGCCAGCCTTAGCAATTTAGCAAAGCCCTAAGTAACTCAGTGAGACCTGTATCTAATAAAATATAAAAAAGGACCGAGGATATAACTCAGTGGTTAAGTGCCCCTGGCTTCAATCCCCATTACTTAAATAAATAGCTAAACTGTTATCCAAAGAGGTTAAACCACCTTATGCCCTCAACAGCAACATATGAGAGTTTGGACTGCTCCCTGGCTTTCCTTGCCAACACTTGGATGGGTCCAGTTTTAGATAGCAAAGGATATCTACAGGGAGATACCCAATCAGCCATTCAATGCAAGAGTATGAACTGAGGTTAGCACCATTTACGGGTGGGTGGACTAAGTCAAGCTCTCAAAGGAAACTGAGGTGGCTTATCCAGAGAGTAGAAACAAACTGGAAATGTGAGGTACTGACAGCACCTGACACAGCAGTGTGAAGACAGAAGGTCAATGTTGGGAAGAATCCATTGGATTTGAAAATAATTTATTGGTAACTTCTTTTGGCGGTACAGAATTTTGAGCCACAGAGCTGTCCTAGTCTGTTTGGTCAGCTATAACACAATATGCAAACTGGGTGATTTATAACAATAGAAATGTTCTGGAGGCTGGAGCATCCATGATCAAGGCACCAGGAGATTTCATGTCTGGCGAGGGCCTGCTTTCTGGTTCATAGGTGATACCTTCTCACTGTGTCCTCACATGGCAGAAGGGACAAGCTACTCTCTGGGGACTCCTTCATGAGCACTAGTGCCATTCATGAGAATAGAGCCCAGTTACTTCCCAAAGGCTCTGCCTTCTAATGCTAACCCATTGTTAAAAAGGTTTCACCATGTGAATTTGGGAAGGACACAAACATGCAGACCATAGCAAGTACTGAGGCAGACTTCCACCAAGATGGCGCTCCCTAACCTTCAGTGCTAACAGAGAGGGTCAATTCGACCCATAGCAGGTGAATAACTAATGGAACAAGGGCCCTAGGAGAGACCAGAGAGTGGTAGCCACAGGTGTGGGCTGGCCCTGAATCTTCCCAGACTGAGATATGCTTCCTTGACTTCCAATCATAGTCTGTGCATGACATGGAATGTCACTTTGTGAGTTGTTCAGTGATCTCCACATTCCCAAGCCCCTTGTCAACACAGTAGAGCTTCCATTTCAAAAGGCTCACGCCCTACTCAAGTGCCAGACTCACAGTGGACACACCAAAGTGGTCACAGAATGGATAAAAATGTACTTTTTCAATGACAGCTTTTATCATTGTGATGAAAGATGAGACATTCCTTTACTCTCAATCTGAAAGCTTTTTGCAGGCCTCAGATTCACTTTTTAAATAGCCAAGTAGTTAAAGGGGGGACTTTTGTTTTCCATTTTCTACACTCAGGTTTTGTTTGGCATTTTTATAATAGGTACATGTTGCTTTTATAATCAGAAAAGAAATAAAAGAATTTGGTCAAAAACGGGAAATGGAGCTTTAGTGCTAACCCAGAGAAATTATTTTTTCCTCACTCATTATAAGGTTCATAGCAGAGACTCCCTATTACAAAGACAGATCAATAAGAGAAAAGCATACAAATGTATTTACTAAGTTTGATACGGCGCAGGAGCCTTCAGACCCAGGGCTAGGAGTGTGGCAGCGGTAGAGCACTTGCCCAGCATACTCCTGGCTCTGGGAACCATTCCCAGCAATACAAAAAGACCTATTGGTGAACACCTATAATCCCAGCAGCTCAGGAGGCTGAGGCAGGAGGGTCACAGGTTTGAAGTCAACCTCAGCAATTTAGGGAGGCCCTAAGCAACTTAGCGAGACCCTTCTCAAAATAAAAAATAGGGCTGAGGATATAGCTCAGTTGGTAGAGTGCCTGCCTCGCAAGCACAAGGCCCTGGGTTCAATCCCCAGTACTGCAAAAATAAAAATAAAAATAAAATAAAAAGGGCTGGGGATGTGGCTCAGTGGTGAAGCATCTCTAGGTTCAATCCCTGGTACCAAAAAAAAAAAATTCCGATCGAAAGAAAGAAAGAAATAGGGATGTTTGTGTATTTGTATGGACAGTCATGCAGAAATATAATTAGAAAACAAAAACATATAATGGTAATAAATTGGGGGGAACTTAGCAAGGCCTATTCAGATTCTTCTTGGTATCCCCATTTGTGACTTTCCTTCCTTCAGGGTACAAGGCAGAACACCTGTCAGATGGTGACCTTCCTAGGATTTATGGCCTGCTTCAGAGAAGAAGGGGCAAGGGGAATTCTAGTCTGCATAGACCACTTCAGGGGAAAAAGGAGTGAGAATTTCTGGGACTCACTTCAGGAGCAAAGGGGCAGAAGGAGATCAATGAGACCTTCCCGCTTCTGTAGTTTTCTCAATTTCCTTCAGCTTAAATACTCAATCTACCAAGGGATCATATTTGGGGGCGGTGTTTCCTGAGCCCCTTTAGAGCTTTAAATGAGCACTGTCCAATGGAACTTTCTGTGATGATGGAAATATTCTGCCTCTGTGCTGTCCAGTACAGTAGCCCATATGGCTATTAGTCATGTGAAATATGGGTAGTTCAATGAAGAAATTGAATTTTTTTTTTATTTGTAGGCGGACACAATACCTTTATTTTATTTATTTATTTATTTATTTATTTATATGGGGGGATTGAACCCAGGGGCACTCCACCACTGAGCCACATCCCCAGCCCTATTTTGTATTTTATTTAGAGACAGGGTCTCACTGAGTTGCTTAGGGCCTCCCTAAGTTGCTGAGGCTGACTTTGAACTCACGATCCTCCTGCCTCAGCCTCCCAAGTGCTGGGATTACAGGTGTGTGCCACTGCGCCTGGTTTATTTTATTTTTATGCGGTGCTGAGGATTGAACCCAGTGCCTCACACATGCTAGGCAACAGCTCTACCACTAAGGTACAACCCCCACCCGAGGAATTAAATTTTTAATTTTGTTAATTACAATGAATTGTTAATGGTTTTTGGTTTTGTTTTTGGTACTAGAGATTGAACCCAGGGATGCTTTCCCACTGAGCCACATCCCTGGCCCTTTCAATATTTTTAATGTTGAGACAGAATCTCACTAAATTGCTAAGGCTGGCCTCAAATTTGCAGTCCTCCTGCTTTAGCCTCCAGAGTCTCTGGGATTATAGGTGTGCACCACCTCAGCCTGGCAATTTGAATTACTTTAACTTCCAATGCCTACATGGAAATAGCTGTTATAGTGCAGCTTTAATCGGTTTATACTAATATACAAACTCTTTTCCTACTTAATTGTGTACTCGTTCTCTTTATTTGTACTCCAGGGAGGATAGTTTATATGTTAGTTTTGCATTAAATTTTATACACTTTCAATTTTCCCACATTGTTATACAGTATCTATACTTTAATCATGGTTTTCCATTCCTTGTAAATTCCTTGTAAATTACAGAAAAACCTAAAAAAGAATTTCTAAATAATGTCCCAATCCTGAATAATCTAAATGTGACATGGTAGGGGAACTGGGTATCAACTCCTGAGTTAGACGGACACCAGGAATGAGGAGGAAGAAGAGGAAAACCTAATAAGAGAAAAACTCACGCTGTTACTGTTAAGTGGAAAAGGAAAGCAAGATACAACACTGTTGGGAGAGCAGCTTGTCAAATAAACACACACACACACACACACACACACACACACACACACAGCTGGGGATATAGCTCAGTTGGTGGAGTGCCTGCCTCGCATGCACAAGGCCCTGGGTTCGATCCCCATCAAAAAAAAAAAAAAAAACATACACACACATGAAAAATGACTGAGGGGGGCTGGGGGTATAGCTCAGGGGTAGCAGCCTGCTTAGCATGCGTGAAGCCCTGGGTTCAATCCCCAGCACAGAAGAAAAAGGAAAAAAGAAAAATGGGAAGATTTACACTAAACATGGTTGTCTTTAGTAAAGAGAAATATAGATGATCTCCCCTCCCCGGCTTGGCTACATTAATATATTTTTCAAAATTCTGTAATGAACAAAAATAGTAATTAGCATTCTGTTCTTTCTGTTTTACTTCACTGTCCCCAGTTTCTTAGCATCTATGGGTGTTTTTCCTGGCAGATAGGTACTTAGCTTGACTTCTTCTAGAAGGAGCTTTGTTAACCTTCACATGACTATTTTCATTTAGCTTCTGTGTAATGAATTATATTGTCAAATTGCTTTTTCTTTTCTCAATTTCATTTTTCCTGTCTTATTCTTTCCCTCAGCCACACTGGGATTATCATCTACAGAGGTATGTCACAGTTCGAAGGCTGGAATTTACATGGATATTGCTTTTGAAATCCCCCATAACCCATTACTGGAGATTAAACCCAGGGAATTTACCACCGAACTATATCTGCAGCCCTTTTTATTTCTTATTTTGAGATAATGTCTCCCTAATTACTGAGGCTGGCTTCAAACTTGAGATCCTCCTGCCTTGGCCTCCTGAGTTGCTGAGATTGTAGGCATATACCACTGAACCCAGCCTGCTTTCTAAATTCTCTTAGACAAGATTAATATATAGAACTATCACTTTTCCCTCCTTCTGGTGCTGGGGATTGGACCCAGGTCTTACGCATGCTAATGCAAGAGCTCTACCACTGAGCCACACCCCTAGCAAGATTGGTGTTTTAATGAGAAAATAACAGTAAACCAGATCTTAAATCAGAATGGCCCATCTTGAATCTAGTGCCTTTATGTATTTCAATTGTGGGGCTGGGGGCTGATCCCAGGGCCTCCCACATGCTATGCAAACACTCTACCACTGAGCTACATTCCCAGCCCAAATCCAGTCCCTTTAAAAATTAGATCCCTGGATAGGAACCTACAGGATATGTAAAAAGTCCAACTTTGTATTGGGGCTCCCCAAGCCCTCAGAGGATATGTCTGAGAGATTATTAGTTGGTCACCCATGGTTGCAGACATTTGCTTATTTCAAATCAAAGATGAGTGGCAACTGTATGTATTCAGGCTGATAATAATTTTGCCACTGTAGCAAAACAGTCATAGACAATATGTAAGGAAAGAACATGATCTTTGAAAACAAGCTTTCCATGGGCACTGACCACAGTTGCCTCTGCCTGTGACTTTTCTAACTTCCTATCCCTCTGGCTGCCTGCAGGATGACGGTGAGGATCCCTGGTACCACAAAGCATGCAAGTGCGATTGCCAAGGAGGAACAAATTCTCTGTGGAATGCAGGTGCTACCTTAGACTGCATACCAGGTAAGTGTCCCTCTTCTTGATTCGCCATATTGAAATAGTCCTCAAAAACACCCTATTGCTTCTCCTTCCAATCTGGCTAAATTACCTCCCTCCCAGCAACACTATGCTCTGGGTTCTCTTCTTCTTCTTCCTCTTCTTCTTCTTCCTCCTCCTCCTCCTCCTCCTCGTCCTCCTCCTCCTCCTCCTCCTCCTCCTCCTCCTCCTCTTCTTCTTCTTCTTCTTCTTCTTCTTCTTCTTCTTCTTCTTCTTCACTAGGGATTGAACTTGAACTCAGGGACACTCGGCCACTGAGCCACATCCCCAGCCCTATTTTGTATTTTACTTAGAGACAGGGTCTTACTGAGTTGCTTAGCGCCTCACTTCTGCTGAGGCTGGCTTTGAACACACAATCCTCCTGCCTCAGCCTCCTGAGGAGCAGGGATTACAGGCATGTGCCACTGTGTCCAGCTGCTCTGGGTTCTTTCCAGAGCTTCACACTGGCCACTGCTCCAACAGACTGCACTGATGTCATTGTCTAAAAACAGCTTCCTGGATCTCTACCTGGGACCTAACTTTCGTTTTTTTGTTTGTTTGTTTGTTTGTTTTTGTGGTGCTGGGGATTGAACCCAGGGCCTTGTGCATGCAAGGCAAGCACTATACCAACTGAGCTATATCCCCAGTGGGACCTAACTTTCAATGAAATTGTTTAATGGAACTGACTGAAAATAAATCAATGGTAGGGAGCATGGGATTTTGAGAAGAGTACAGGTGTTAGGACTAGAAAAGTCAGAATCGGAATCCTGATCCATCACTTCACAACTCTGGGACTGTCACTTGGTTCTTTTTCTGTGCAATGGAGGGGAGAGCACTGTGCCTGGATATTCAGTGCTCACCAAAACAACCATGTGCTGCTTCCCTCACATTTTCCAGCCTCCTTGCAGCCAGGTGGTGCCACATGAGTAGTGGCAGCCAAGATGAGCAGGCCACTTCTCAAAGGAGGCATCACAAGGCTAGCATTCAACCCTCTGGCTCTCCCTTTCCCTGCTATGAAAACTGTTGAGATAGTGGGCTTTTTGTTTTGTTTTTGTTTTTTCAGCCTGGTCCCTGGATGATTAAGTAGAGCAGAACCCCCTGCCCACCCACAGCAGAAGTCACTAAGTGAAAAATGTACCTGTTATGTGAAGCCTCTGAAATTTCTGGGACAATTTGCTCTGCACCTAATGTAGCCTATCCTAATATGAACGCCTTTCTCTAAGATAGGGGTCAGCATACTTTGTCCCCAAAGGACCAAACAATAAATGTCTGGATTTGTGGATCAAATGGTTTCTTTCTAAAGTATTCAGTTCTGTCATTGTAGTTCGGAAGCAGGCATATACAATATGTAAATGTATGAGCATGGCTGTTTCAATAAAAACTTTATTTGTAAAACAGACAGTGAGGTAGGCATGTAACTCAGTGGTGGAGCACTTGCCTGGCATGCGCAAGGCCCTGGGTTCCATCCCCAGCACCACAGGAAAACAAAACACAGATGGTGAGCCAGATTTGGCTCAAGGGACATAGTTTGCTGACCCTTGCTCTTAAGGGTTGTAATGAAAAATAAATGAAGCCGGGCGCAGTGGCGCACGCCTGTAATCCCAGCACTGGGGAGGCTGAGACAGGAGGACCGCGAGTTCAAAGCCAGCCTCAACAACTTAGCGAGGCCCTAAGCAACTCAGTGAGACCCTGTCGCTAAATAAAATACAAAATAGGGCTGGGGATGTGGCTCAGTGGTGGAGTGTCCCTGGGTTCAATCCCCAGTACCAAATAAATAAAGAGTCATCTCAGGATCCTGTGTTGGACTTGGCAAACTGTAGCTTTGTGTGTGGTGGCGTGTGTGGGAGCTGGGATCTGAATTCAAGGTCTTGGGCATGCTGGACAAGTGCTCTACCAGTGAGACAGATCCCTCAGCCAAGCTACAGCCTTTAATAAAAGTCTGTCCTTCCTCTCTTTCTCCCCACTTCCCCACCTTCTTCCTCTGTGGAAAGGCGCTCAGGCTCTGAAAAAGAATTGAGCAAACTTTCCGAGGCTTGGGCAGACCTGGCAAATATTTCCATGGCTAGGGGCCTATTTTTCACCTATTTTGCATGAAACTGGCTTTGCCACCACCTGCAGTTAGGACATTGCTCTCCAACCTCATTCACTTTACATAATTGCCTGAGTAGCTCCACTCATTGTCTGTGAGATTCTTCTCATAATTTCACTAAATTTGCATTAAAATAGGAAATTGGAGAGCTGGAGGGATAGGGTACAATGGCTTCTATTGCCCACAATGGCTTCTATTGCCCCCTTTTTCCTATTTACTAAAAGGAGTAGGAAGCGGATTGGAAACTCAGTTTTTTGGGGGTTTTTGGTCCTGGGGATTGAACCCAGGGCCTTCTGCATGAAAAGCAAGCACTCTACCAACTGAGCTATATCCCCAACCCCATGGAAACCCAGTTTGTTCCCCAGGAGAAGACTGGGGCCCTGGAAGGAAAATAGGAAGGCTGTTTAGTTCATGGACTTTTCCTATGGGAGGTGCCATTGTGCTCCCTGGTGGGAACTCCTGCAGCCAATAAATGTTGGCATCATTGAAGGGCCCTCCTTAATAATCCATTTCTTAATCACTTTAAACCTCTTTCATCACGTGCCTATTAGGTGCAAGGCACTATTAGGAAGACAGAAATGAAGGTCTTGACTCCACCTTGGGGAGATTTACCAGTAAGTAGAAAGCAATATTTTTTTTTTTACTAGAGACATGAGACCTACTGACATTCCGCTTCCAGAAAGTTCTATGAAGAAATTGGAAAGAGATAATTTATGTGGATTGGCTGCACTGACCCCATCAAAACGGCAAAACAGATGAGCCTAGTGTTAGAGGAATATAAAGAGAACCCTGGTCCCCAAAGCTGTCTCTCCAGCAGAGTTGACATGAACTTGGAAGTTCTAAAATGAGAAATATTTTAGCTTAAGTATTCTCTCCCACTGGTTTTTTTTTTTTTTTTTTTTTTCTTTGCTTTTCTTTTCTTTCTTTGCATTACTGGGGATGGAAGCCAGGGCTTCATGCATGCTAGGCAAGTGCCCTATCACTGAGACACATTCCCAGCCCTTATTTATTTATTTTTTCTCTCTAACAACAAAGGTATTTTCAGGGAAGAAAAAACAAAACAAAAACCCCACAATCTCAGTATTAAGTGGTTGATTCTTTGTGTTAATTTGTTCTTTCATGAATGAGATGATTCAGGGCATCAGGACTAGCACAGGTTCCAGAAGTCACTTGCCCATCTATGCCTCAGATTCTCATTGGAATGTCAAGAATCCTGCCTGGTCTCTCTGGATCCTGAGATTGAGTGCTTCCACCACCGAGGGCCTTAAGAAAGATGAAGAACCTAGAAAGCACAGAAGGACAGGGGGTCACTTGGACCTTGGGGGCAGGGTGGAGGACACAGGTGCACACTGGTTGTTAATGCCTGGGGGCCCCACACATGGAGCAGAAGGCCAGGTGCATTATGACCGCCTAAGCTTCAGCTAAAGCTATTAAAAAGGCTAACACTGCCTTTTCCACAGTTGAGCCAAGATTACCCTGGCCCTGTGAGAGTGGAGTACAGGGCAGGGAAGGTATTCAAAAGTATAAGAATTCCAGTGGTTTGCTAACACTTTAATTCTTGATTTTATATTCTATAATATATTCAAGCATATAATCTGTTCTACAAATATTCTGTATATTTTATTATTCTATATTCTACTATATTGTCATATATATTCATGTCTAACATATAGGCACAATAATATTCACAATTCTCTGGAATCTCTTCCCAAGAATATCCCTGAATTGTTTTTTATTGTTTGTTTGTTTTGTTTCCATTTTTGTTTTTTTTCTGGTACTGGGAATGGAACTCTGATGTGCTGTTCTACCACTGAGCTATGCCCAGTCCTTTTTGTTTGTTTGTTTAGAGACAACAGGTTTCACTAGGTTGCCCAGGCTGCCCTTGAACTTGCAATCTTCTTGCCTCAGACTCCAGAGCAGCTGGGATGACAGACGTAAACCACCACACCCAGGTGGTCTCTGCATTTCTTTAGGCTAACTCCCCACCAGCCCCAGGTCCTGGGGATGGAATCCAGGGCCTCCTGCATGCTAGGCAAATGCTCTACCACTGAGAACATCCTCAGTCCTTAAACATTTTTTTTTTTTTTTTTTTTTTTTGGTACTAGGGATTGAGCCCAGGGATGCTTAACCACTGAGGCACAGCCCCAGTCCTTTTTTTTTTTTTTTTTTTAGAAAGCGGGACATTGAGTTGCTTAGGGCCTCGCTAAGTTGCTGAGGCTGGCTTTGAACTCACGATCCTCCTGACTCAGCCTCCCAAGTCGCTTGGATTACAAGCGTGCGCCACCACGCCCGGCTCCCAGTCCTTTTTAATATTTTATTTAGAAACACTGAGTTGCTTAGGGCCTTGCTAAATTGCTGAGGCTGGCTTTGAACTTGTGATCCTCCTGCCTCAGCCTCCTGAGCCACTGGGATTACAGGCATGTGCCACCATGCTCAGCATTCTTTTTAAGCATGTCTGGTCATCATGCAAACAAACCCAGAAAGCATCAACTGAATGAAACAGACCAATACATTAAGTAGACATAGCCTGGATTACCAACACACTACAAATATACATTTTCCATCTAATTATCAAGAGCCACTTGAGCTACAAAAGATATAGGTTTTTCCTTACAAGTGAAATGAATATAGAAACAGTTTAATAACTGCAACAACAAAGTTCCATTGGGTAAAAAATTTGGGAAAGTCACCTTCACTGTGTCTGATAAGGATCTCCTTAATGCCTTTAGCAACATTATTTATGCTGCTTTCTAGCTTATACTCAATTTACAGTTGTTTTTTGATTAGGCCATAGGGAGTTCTCCGGGCTGCAGTCTATTTCTACTTCCTCCCTGAGTCTTCCACTTCGTGAATCTGCCGTTTTCTCTTCTTGTCCCCAGCGGTCACCCAAGATGAGGCGACTGTATCTGTTTATCCCTTCGTCCATCCATCCGATCAGATTATGTTGAGTGCCTAGTGCAGTCAGGCATTCTGCTTGGCTCAGAGGATAGGCTGGTGAGCAAGACAGACAAGGGGAGTTGACAAAATCACAAGGAGCGATATGTGACAGGTATTACAGGGAGGCAGCACCCAGAGCTCCTTAATCAGCTCAGGGTGGGCAGGGGAGGTGGGTAGAGAGCTGAAGGAGGCAAAGGTGGCAGGAAGGGGCAGAAAGCCCCAGGGGAAGGTGCTAGACCCCTCAGGTAGACCTGAAGGAAGCTCAACCAGGAGGGCAGAGAAAGAAGAGAGGAGGAAAGAGGAATCAGGAAATACCACAATCATATTACTGATGTGCAGTGTGTTTCATAGCACATAGAGCATGAGAAATGTCACACTTTGTTTTTCCAAGTGAAAATAAATCCAGTTTCAGTCCTCCCTTGTTATGGCCTGTGAGGAGTCTAAATGCAGGTCTTTTACCACTGAGCCACATCCCTTTTTATTTTTTGAGACAGGGTCTTGCTAAGTTGCTGAGGCTGGCTTTGAACTTGTGATCCTCCTGCCTCAGTCTCCTGAGTTGCTGGGATTACAGGCATGTGCCACTGCAACTGGCTAAAGACAGGTCTTTTGAAGGTCCTTTTTCTTCCCTTTGGACTACTTGAAACCCCACAAGTTTGTGAGGGCTGCCTGGGGGCAGGGCATGGGCTCAGGTTGGGTTGGCAGGATCATGGCCTGGCCCTAGGCCCCACTGGGGGGCAGTGATGGTTCCTTTTCCTCCTGAGCCAAGCTTCCTGAGAATCCCCAGATGATTTCCTAAGGTCTCCCAGAGCTCAGGGCTCCCAGACCCCTCCCTGGTCCTGTTCCTCAGGGGAACCACATCCCCACTGAGCTTAGTCCACCACGATGCCCCTGCTACCTTAACTGGGGGCTGTCACCTTCTCCTCTGGGAAGATCTGCTAATTCCTGTTCAGGCCTAGACTATACAACTCCATAAGCCTGAGAGGTGCTGTCAACAAGGTGCGGGGGTGGGCAGTGCAGATATGATGTGGGCCAGAGTAGGGTAGAGTAGTATTAGATTTCCTCCCTGGTGAGTCTTTGCCAGAAAAGCCCCAAACCCAGGGAGATACCAATAAAACCTCATGAATGCACCTTATCATACTAATATTACCTGCTACTTTTTTGTGTTCATTTGTTTTGCAGTGCTTGGGATTGAACCTGGGGCCTCATGCATGTTAGACAAGCACTCTACCATTTTTTTTTTTTTTTTTTTTTTGGAACCAGGGATTGAACTCAGGGACACTTGGCCACTGAGCCACATCCCCAGCCCTATTTTGTATTTTATTTAGAGACAGGGTCTCACTGAGTTGCTTAGGGCCTCGCTAAGTTGCTGAGGCTGGCTTTGAACTCGAGATCCTCCTGACTCAGCCTCCCGAGTCACTTGGATTACAGGCGTGCGCCACCACGCCCGGTTT